>OZ025243.1:77590756-77808256 GCA_964019155.1 Osedax fenrisi
GTCAACCAATTCTAAAAAATATATATATAAAAAAATGTAATCTCGAAATTTTTCAAAACATTTTGACTTTCCTATACGAAATTTAGATGTATTTAAATTTAATATATTATTTTTATATGAATTTACGAAATACAAATACAGTTTTTATTTTCAAACCTAAAGTAATGTCTCAAATGCAATTATCCACATTTTTTGATACATAAATATATATGGATATATACAATTTTATAATACATTTTATAAAAAGAAGGTATCCCATATTTCAAAATATATATGTATGGACAGAAAGGAGTAGCGGACGAGAAGGGAGTAGAGATAATTTACATTTACGCGAAAAGAATTAATAGAGCTGAATATATCAAAGATGTATTATTATCTAATATGAGCTTATGAGTAGTTAGTGCTAGTCACGTATATGGTAATTAGTATAATGTTTAACATATACTGATTATTAACAATAGTTTAACTTAATTCTCAAGAGAAGTATAGTAGCTTATATTTAAAGTTCAATGTGATGTTATTGGGTGAGTTTGGTTTATTTGAAAATGTTACTTATAGTATAAAGGTTAGTTTGTATTATTTATTGTTCAAGATATATTGTGATAAGGTGAGAATAATAAAATGTTAAGCACGTGTTCAGATATAGGATGAGTTACATTTTGAACGAGGTTTTATTTTGTGAATATTAATTGCAAATATTAATATACATATTAGATTTTTTTATTGAGTCTTAGTAGAATATATATATATATATATATATATATATTAATGTATATATATAATTTTCTAGATTATATTTACTATTTATATATAATGTGTGTCACCTTTAAATATTGTATTGTATTATATAATATAAATAATTTATTATTTGACAATATATATTTTCAAGAAGCATAAGTACATTTTTGTAAATAGTAAATGGTAAATATATTTTATTCACTCACATATTAATAGTTATGTAACAAGTATTTCAAGTATCATAGTATGATACTAGTAATAGGGTATTGTCGCATATTATGATATATACGCATTAGGTTAAGTTAAATCCAGCACAACACGTTATTTTGAAAACACAATTATTGCGTACGAATTTATTTAATACATTTATAAATAAGCCGAATTTATATATATATATATTAACATTATAATAACGAGTGTTAATAATGAAATTAATATTTATTTAAATATTCAAGTTTTATATATTTTTAAAGTAAAAGTTTAATACTATATACATTTATTATGTGACGTTTATTATTTGTTTTATATTTATATTTGTATTCTAAAATTGCATTTATTTCTTATATTGTAATTATTTATTTTATATCAAAATTTATTTGTTATTTCGATTGGTAATTTTTTATTAAATATATTATGCATAACATTAAAAGATATGTAATTTAAGAGATATCAATGAATTAAATTATATATATTTAAAATTAAAATTATTTTAAATATCAATTTAGTATTATGTAATTTATAAGTATTGTGTATACGATTATATGTTTTATTAATTAATCTAATTATTTTTTGTTGTTGTGTAAATAATTACTTTTATAAATAATTGCACATATTATCAGACAATACATATTGTTTGTAACTATTAGAGCATTATATAATAGTAATAGGATAATATTATTAGTATCAATTATAAATGATATTGTTTTAAATAAATACAATATTTTAGCTAATTTTATTTTTAGCTCAATGATAAGTTTTTTATAATTTAATTTATTATCAATGTAAAACCATATGAATTTATATTGATTTACACAGTGAATGGTTATATTATTTAAAGTTATTATCTAATTTGTGTTGGTAATACTTGTATTGTTATAGAAGTACATTACTTTTATTTTGCTAATATATAGTTGTAATTCATTGTTAATTGAACCAGTTTGACAATATTATTAAATTATTATTTATTTTACCATTATTTGTATTATTTATTATAATAGAAGTATCATCCGAATATAATATCAATGTTGTATCAATAGAGTTAATAAATAAATTTGATATGTCATTAATATATAAAATATATAGTAGTGGTCCTAGTATATATACTTGGGGTAACCCTAAATTATATACAGTAATTAGAGGTTATCATTTATCATTATATCTGACAGATTGTTTTCTGTTATTTAAATAAGATTAAATAAATTTAAGGGTATGTCCTCTTATTCCGTATTTATATAATTTAATGAATAGTATTTTATGGTAAATTGTATCAAAAGACTTTTTAATGTCAAAAAATAATGCAGCTATTTTATCATGCTTATCATTGGAATTAGTTATATTATTTGTTTAGGAATATATTGCATGTAATGTGTTGATTTTTGTTGGTAACCATATTGATTCATCTACGTTTTTCTATACAATTATCTATTCTCTTTTTAATTATTTTAAGTATAAGTATAATACCGCTATTGAGAATTGCGGTATTTTACTTATAGGTGAGTAGTTTTCTATATTATTATTATTGTTATTATTGTGAATAGGTATGATTAATGATTTTTTCTTATTCGATGGATATATGGATTTATTTAAAATAAAATAAAATATGGAGTAATGGTTTTAATATAGGGTATATGTCAAATTTTATTAATTTAAAATAAATGCCATCATGATCTGTTAGGCATTTATAGTCTATTTTATTAATGATATTAATGATTTCTAGTTCTGAAGTCTCATTAATATATATTGAATTTATATTACTATTTAATAAATTATTTTCAATATACAAGTTCTCAAAACTGTTATTAATATGTTGATCTATTGTTAGATCATATATTCCATTATTAGATCATATTTATTAATTTATGTTCAATTTATAATCTAACGCAATGCCAAATAAATTAAATATAATACATTATTTTGTTGAATAATATATATATATATATATATATATTTATAAATTATAATAACAACTTACCACATGGAAAATGCAAGATAATATCACATATAAAGAATACTGATATATAGGTTGAAACATGATGTATATTATAATAATTACGATACATAAATTAAATAAAATTAAAAATAAACTATTTATAATATATAAACTAAATTTAGGTATAATTTTAAATTTACATTAAACAAATATTTTATATTTTAAATGTTTATCGATTTAATTTTTCGAGAAATAATATATAGTTTATTTATTACTTAATTACGTAAATTAATATTCATAAAATATATACGAATGTTGGTCAAACATTACCATTTCAAAAACGCCACTATATAATATACCATATATTATTCTTACTATAATTTATTAATGCATATGAATTTTCGTACTATAATTTTAGATGTAATCAATTATACTCTTAATACTAACAATTGCTGTCAACATGTCATGCTAAAGATATCCAGTGCTTTAGATACGCTTGGTGACCACCCTCTAATGATACGGCTACCCCTACTTGGAGTTATAGACCTTGCCAAATCATGGCTTCCCAGTAAATAATTGTTTCGAAATAAAGTTTTTAATACAAACAATAATTTATGTTTTTAAAACCTAGTTCATGGCTAGTTATTTGACATGGTTCTAAAACTTACATACTTTAATGTTTCAAAAACATAATTATTTGTTAGTTTTTGAAACTAACATAAATAAATGTTTCAAAAATATAAATATTAGTTAGTTTTTTAAACTGATATATACGAATGTTTTAAAAACAAAGAATCAAATAGACTTTAATAGAAAATATTTATTTACATATAACAAATAAAAAATAATACATTTCACAAATTACATAATTTGTATTATTCCACAGAAATATTGACCTATAAATGAGTTATTATTAAAATAAGATATTAGGTATATATAGTTTTATTTTGTACCTTATTTCTTATCTTTACATTTCGAAAATATTTTCATTTGATTCAGAAAAATAATCTCTATATTTGTGTTTATTTCAATTAATCGTTCCTGGCCAATTTCCAATTTGAATAGTCTTTCTGAAATATAAAAAATATGTAATGATTGATAATGTCAAAGTCTATACCAATTTAGGACATATGTTAAATAATGGAACACAATTAATTATGAAAAAAATACATGCATAATACTGATCTTTATTACACTACTAAGTATAGTAGTATTCATATATGTATGTAATTTATATAGTATTTTTGAAATTAATAATTTACTAACTATGACAAATGTTCATGACGGATATCAAACTTGTTTCTGATTTAGTAAAATTCTAGGAGATCGATCAAATAATCCTAATATGAACGAGATGTCTATTGAGTCCTGGCAGAAGATTGTCGGACTACTGAAAATGTAATAATAGTATTTGTCAAGTTATGTATGGAATATGAATGTCTATGGGGTATATATATATCGTGTATGTGGTTTGACTAAAGTATAATCTTTATGTGCATGCATAAGGCGTATGACTATATATAGAAAGAATAGCGTCAAGGCTTATTTATATGTATTAAGGGAATTAAGGGTACTTTATAGATGTTTGCAATACAGCGGCGGATATCTATATATAGTCAGCCGTCTGCACGTGGGTTGGTCATGCGCGACGGCATACAGTAATATGTAATACATTGTGCGACGCATGTGTGCGTATTCATAAGGTACTAACGTATGCAGTACGTGCGACACTGTTATGTTAACAATATTTATATGTGGATGTGTATATAATACATCAGACGTATTGATGTATGTATACTATAGTACGTGTATTGGTATAGTAACAATATTGATATATATATATATATATATATATATATATATATATATATAAATATATATATGTATATATATATATATATATGTATATATATATATATATATGTATGTGTGTGTGTGTAGTAAAGTGGTACAGTTTATTAATCGAAACAAAGAACTATTGAACATAATAATAATAATATAACATAATAATAATAATAGTACATACCCGATGAAATGCAGAACGAAGAATGAGGTAATCTCACCGAGTAGAATTTATTCTATAGAAAAATAACGAAATTTACTTTACAGACGATAACAATATAAAATACAAGAAAAACAAACATTTACATGGCTATGGCTATGCAATTAACACAGAGCGAGACACCGAAATATAGTTTAAAGTGTTTATGTAGATATATCGATTTATGTTACGTAATTCTAAATGCATGTAAATGTATATCATGATGCGTCAATCAATATATCTACAACTTTGACTTTATAACATATATATATATATATATATATATATAATTATATAATTATATTCTAACAATTTAATTATATATTATAAATAATATATAAATATATTATATAAACATTTATATCATTATATATAATATGATATAACTTGTATATATATATATATATATATATATATATATATATATATATATATATATATATATATATATATATGTATGTGTATAGTACACACTGTGTACAGGCATGTACCGGTATATAATATAACAATATTCAATAATAATATTCGTAAACTGTAATAACAATATTCACATAATAATGCATACAAACCTTGACTGTGTGGTGTTCTTGATGAGTAACTTGGTGAACGAGATGTCGAACGAGACCTGACTACTTAAGTTCATAATAAAATAAATGTTGTATTTATTAATTTAAAATTATGATTTATATACTTCATGAATATAGATATTTAAAACATGTATGTTTCAGAAAGTTAACTATTTAATGTTTTAAAAACATATAAATTATCATTTTTTTAAAACATTAATCTTTTTTTTTAAAACATTTATATACATAATATATTTTAATAATTTATCGGTATTCTAGTAGACCCATAAATTACCTATCTTTTACATGTAACGTCTGGCCTTGATAAAAATTAAAATACGTGACTATTAAAAAAAGTTTGAATTATCATTGCCTTGAAAGTGATTACAACTCATCAATACAATACACCCAATCTGACCGAATATGTCGGGGTTGTCATCCCCTATGGGGGTGTTATGCATCAAGGGTTGGTGTAATTGGGTGACATCTTCTGGTGTCAAATATATATAGAGGATAGCATAATTTTAAGAACAAATTATAATTATAATTATATAAAATTAAAATACAAATAATAATCATTATCATTTATTAGATACACCAACTGATGACATGGCAGACGAAGAGTCACTTGATGAATATAGTTAGTTAATTAGATATGTAATATTTATTATTAAATGTTTCTGAGTTTTTGTCTATATTGTGTATATATATTTATATTAGTTTTATTATATCATTATCTTCAAATTTTTAAAATGTTTTTAAAATGTAGAGTCAAGAACGAAATCCAGAAAAAGTGGACAAACTAAAAGTTATTATAGAGTGTATTTGTCTATATAATGTATAATAGATTAGTAATATGTAATTGTATAGTAGTAGTAGTAGTAGTAGTAGTAGTAGTAGTAGTAGTAGTAGTAGTATTAGAGGAGGTGGTAGTAGTAGTAGTAGTAGTAGTAGTAGTAGTAGTAGTAGTAGTAGTAGTAGTAGTAGTAGTAGTAGTAGTAGTGGTAGTAGTAGTAGTAGTAGTAGTAGTAGTAGTAGTAGTAGTAGTAGTAGTAGTAGTAGTATTAGAGGAGGTGGTAGTAGTAGTAGTAGTAGTAGTAGTAGTAGTAGTAGTAGTAGTAGTGGTAGTAGTGGTAGTAGTAGTAGTAGTAGTAGTAGTAGTAGTAGTAGTAGTAGTAGTAGTAGTAGTAGTAGTAGTAGTAGTAGTAGTAGTAGTAGTAGTAGTAGTAGTAATATTAGAGGAGGTAGTAGTAGTAGTAGTAGTAGTATTAGAGGAGGTGTTGGTAGTAGTAGTAGTAATATTGGAAGAGGTGGTAGTATTGGTAGTGATAGTATGGTGGTGGTAGTAGTAGTAGTAGTAGTAGTAATGGATATTTGACTACCAGAAGATATCCTTGATATTAATAGTAAATTATATATTTTTAATTAATTATTTGTTAATATTTATAACTAAATCTATTATAATAATTATTACCTAAGTACATATTATAATTGTGTAGACTGCTATTTGTATAAATCTGCAATTTTGTTGTTGTTGATATTACTAATTTATTTTAATAATTGTTAATTACTTCATTACAATTTACCAAATTATTTTATTTTACATATTTGAAAATAGATATCACCATAAAGTGGGGCCGTGGTGAATTTGACAAATTATCATCTTTTAAACAACGTATTATGCCAGGTTTTTTTTATAAAATAAATTATACAAATATTTAATTATTAATATATTCATACATTTAAACTGATTATTATCAAATAAAGTAACATTATAACTTTTCCCTTACTAATTAACCTTTTATCTATTTATTTCATATTTACAGGCAAAGTTGAAATCGAATATATGTTATCAAAATATTGCCCATCTTCTATTTAAATTGTATTTTGATATTTTATATATATAATTATAATATTAATTGTAGTGAATGAATAAATATAAATATTCTCATTAGTTAACAATCTAATAATGTATATTATAATTATAATGTACTCAAACTATCATAATTTTTCGTTGTAATTTTAAATTAACATTTATTTTGTATATGTATATGGAAAATATTTGTGCTTATACTAATTAATAAATAGGTTTTTTTTTATATTTTAAATAAATAAAATATTAATATAAGTAACAGTTGTAATGTTATAGTACCTAATATTCATAATAAACGTGATAATAATCATAACAATATTTTAAAATTGAAAAGTAGAAATTCTAGATACTTAATAAGAAACCTAGTAAGGGTGTATAGGTGTATTCTAATTAGGTAAATATAATTATATCTTATAAATGTATTAAAATGTAACTAGAACTTTATAGAATTTAAATTTGATATAAATTCCTATAATATGATGTAATATACAGATTGGCATATATAAGTTACTATAAGAATAATATCACCAAATTATTGAATATTTATTTAAATTATTACGCGTTTTAACAAATAATATAGATACTGAAATTACATACGAATATCAGATACAATTTATTATGTAAAAATATTGGATTATTTATTTATTAATAAATATGGTAAATAATGTAATATTACTTATTCCCATGATGAGGTCGTTTAAAATTATATATCTATGAGTACACTTTATTCAATTCGCATTAGTTAACGTTTCCAGCTATTCTACAATTGATAATCCAAACCAATCATGAATATCTTCCATCCAGCTATTCTTCAATCAAACTTTTTCTTTCTGTTGCTTTTTGTCAAAGTATCTTGATTTGAGATATGTCAAAACTGATCTAGATTTATACTCTATTGCATAATAAAGGTTCGAAAATGTATACTAATTATTTTATTTTATCAGTTAAATAAGTTTGTCTTTCATTGGCGATACATTTTAGTGAGCAGTCTTCTATGCCCATTACATTTCTTGTACTACCAAATTGTATACATTTCTCCAATTATTATAATAATTATACATAAAATATACAAGAGTAATCAAATTCTATGATTAAAAGTTGGCCTTTATTTTACAAATATGCTATAATAAATATAATATTGATCTTTTGTATAATTTTATCAAAAGAGTGATTACATTTTAAATTTAAACAGTAATACACTAAAAATTGATAATAATTATAATATTAATTAAAAAATAATATTATCTGACTCAGTCTAGCATTGAACTCAAACCCTTTGAATCTGTAGATTAACATGCTAACCTCTAGACTACCCAGTCTTATTTTTATAATAATAATAATTAGATCTTAGTTATACTTGTATTGAAGTATTATATATATTATATTTTATTTATATAATATAGTTAATTTGTTAGTATTATATAGTTAATAATTATTAAAACTAAAGTTAATCGGGGTTGATTCAACAAACGTAATCAAATATATTAAGTATTATAATTATATTAATTATTATATAAATTAAATTTATTAATTCAGTATATTATTGAATATCAAAATAATAAAAATTTAAACCATGCATATTTAATGTATTAATCCGTATTTAAGAGTATTAATATGTTTGGTTTCCTATGGTTTCCTTCTAGATGATTAAATATGACAATACGCGAATTGTATAGGTGACGATAAATGACGATTGGAAGGAAATAGTTAAATTACATTAATACTATTCAATAAATATAGTAAAATTGATTTAATATTATAATTATTCTTTACTAATCATTATAATGATTATAATAACTTATTAAATAATTATACATAAAATATTATACAAGAATAATCAAATTCTATGATAAAACTTTGTCTTTATTTTACTAAATATGCTATAATAAATATAATAGTGAACTTTTGTATAATTTTATCAAAAAAGTGATTACATTTTAAATTTAAATAGTAATATATTATAAAAATTGATAATAATTATAATATTAATTAAAAATTTATATTATTTGCCTCAGGCTAGGATTGAACCGAAGACCTTTGGATCGTTAGACAATATACTATAGTAGGGTATACCCTCTAGACTACCAAGTCTTATTTTTATTATATAGCTAATTAGATCTTAGATATACGTGTATTGAAGTATTACATATATTATATTTTATTTATATAACATAGTTAATTTGTTAGTATTATATAGTTAGTAATTATTAAAACTAAAATTATTCTTGTATTTATTAAATAATTTAATCAAATATTTTATGAAAGCCCGTTTAATTGCAATTATCAGCAATATATATAATATGTTTATAATTCAGTCTACTATTCAATCTTCCCTCCTAAAAACTCATTAAACTGCAACGTCTTCAAAATGCTGTAGTACGTTGCGTCCATCTACTTCCACGTCGTTCCTCTATTACACATCTCCTCAAACAACTACACTGGCTCCCAATCTCCTACAGAATTAAATACAAACTTTCATTGACAATCCACAAAGCCTACATCACAACTCCCCTGACTACCTTGCCTCCCTTCTCCATCTACATATACCCACTACTACAATCCATACCCGGTCCTCTAACACATTTCTACTTACTACACCACACCTACACAACCTCCACTCCTCCAATATACGCTCATTCTCCCTATCTGCCGCTTATCATTAGAATTCCCTACCCCACCACCTTCGTTCAATGAAATCAACCTCCTCCTTTAAACGTCATCAAAAGACATACTACGTTTCCCTTGCTTTCCCCCCAACACAATAATCTATCCCACGGACGGCCGATTGCTCGCGCACAGCGCAGTCCTTAAACTAAAAAAGTAAGTAAGTAAAGTATAATAAGATAACAAAATGATATGTAAGCTGTTATATGCCATATATAACTTATATGGATACTAGATTTATTTATCTAATACATTTAATTTCTAATCAGATATATACACATTATTGTTAAGTTAGAAAAGTTTAATTGTAATTCAAATATTATACTCAAATACTATTTGAAACAGATAATCTCTATAGTGTATGAAAGTACGTTTAAATGCAATTAGAAGCAATAGATTATAACACAATGATACATAAGCTGGTATATTATTAATATATTAATATTAATATTATTAAGGATTCTAGATTATTTTTCTAATCAGATTATCTCAGATTATCATTATCTGACAGATAATTATTAGATATTATAAATCTCAGATATTATCATAATATCTGAGATATATAGAAATTACTATTAATTTCCCAGCAAACAGGAATAGCACCCTTAAAGCACCAATAAAGCATTATGCATGATTAAAACACCATTAGGACACCTATAAAGCATTTACATTGTATTAAAGCACCTATAAAACATTATTATGGCATTAATATTTAAGCATGTTTAAGCATTTATATTAAAACACCCTTAGGACACCTATAAAGCATTTACCTTGTATTAAAGCACCTATAAAACATTATTATGGCATTCATATTTAAGCATATTTCAGCATGTTTAAGCATTTATATTTAAAGCATTTAAGGCACCTGTAAAGCATTTACCTTGTATTAAAGCACCTATAAAACATTATTATGGCATTCATATTTAAGCATATTTTAGCATGTTTAAGCATTTATATTTAAAGCATTTAAGGCACCTGTAAAGCATTTACCCTGTATTAAAGCACATATAAAACATTATTATGGCATTCATATTTAAGCATATTTCAGCATGTTTAAGCATTTATATTTAAAGCATTTAAGGCACCTGTAAAGCATTTACCCTGTATTAAAGCACCTTTAAAACATTATTATGTCATTCATATTTAAGCATATTTCAGCATGTTTAAGCATTTATATTTAAAGCATTTAAGGCACCTGTAAAGCATTTACCCTGTATTAAAGCACCTATAAAACATTATTATGGCATTCATATTTAAGCATATTTCAGCATGTTTAAGCATTTATATTTAAAGCATTTAAGGCACCTGTAAAGCATTTACCCTGTATTAAAGCACCTATAAAACATTATTATGTTATTCATATTTAAGCATATTTCAGCATATTTTAGCATTTATATTTAAAGCATTTAAGGCACCTGTAAAGCATTTACCTTGTATTAAAGCACATATAAAACATTATTATGGCATTCATATTTAAGCATATTTCAGCATGTTTAAGCATTTATATTTAAAGCATTTATATTATATACTATATAATAGTTATTCATAAATATAATATAACTGGTCCTTAATGTTACAGATACATTTATTCTACACTACCATATAACACTATACAATTAATTGTTAATTGTATAATTATACAAAATATTAATATTATCTTTACCTTTATGTTATATAATAGCATGTAATGGTAATATATGTATTTGGACTGTGAATGCATCATCATATCATATACAGTCATGTAGCTTTAGAGAAACACGTGTCTCTAAACCTATGTATACAGTATATACAATATTTATATTAATTAATAATTAAATATGCATAATACTTTCATTAATTAATATTATATATATATATATATATATATATATATAATAATAATTTAATTCATATAAATTGTTAAATTATTAAATATATATGGGAATGTTAATGATAAAGAATTAATATATACATAATTAGTAATTTATTCAAATAAAATTTATATTATAAAATAATTTATTTTTAAGAATATATTAATAATAAACTTATATATTTAACAAAAAAAATTATATATTTACCTCGTCAGGGGTTCGAACCTAGGTAATCATAGAGTAGTTTATGTGTGATACACCCTTATAACCATTACGCTATAGACAGATATATTTAAATATACTTTGCGATATATATTATTTGAAAATTTATAAAAATAATTAGAATTATTCTAAGAATATATAGACAAATATTATTTACATATATTTTAAATACTACTAAATACTACTATTATTTGTAGGTTATATTATAAAACTCTATTGAACTACTATGTATGTATATAGTAATATTCGAATTATAATTAAGTTATTTCTATAAGTCTAATTAAAATTAAACCCAGCAAACAGGAATAGCACCCTTAAAGCACCCATAAAGCATCTTAGTTGAGCACCATTTTACACACATGCTTTAAATAATGCTCAACTAGTTAAGCACCTATATAACACCTATATGGCATTATTAAAGCATTTTTACATGTCTTATGGGTGCTAAATTAAAGAACCTTTATGGAATTATTAAAGCATTTTTACATGTCTTATGGGTGCTAAATTAAAGCACCTTTATGGCATTATTAAAGCATTTTTACATGTCTTATGGGTGCTAAATTAAAGCACCTTTATGGCATTATTAAAGCATTTTTACATATCTTATGGGTGCTAAAGTAAAGCACCTTTATGGCATAATTAAAGCATTTTTACATGTCTTATGGGTGCTAAATTAAAGCATATTTATGGCATTATTAAAGCATTTTTACATGTCTTATGGGTGCTAAATTAAAGCATATTTATGGCATTATTAAAGCATTTTTACATGTCTTATGGGTGCTAAATTAAAGCATCTTAATGGCATAAGTATTTCATTAGAATCATTTCCTGGAACGGGAACGGATATAAAAGTAGGAACGGGAACGCAGAAAGGAACGGTTACAGAATAATGAACGGGAACGAGAACGCTTAGACAGAAATATAGTAACTTTACAAGTATGGAGATTTATATAGTATTAATTCAAGATATTTTTTATATTTATTTATAATCTATTACAATATAAATAAATTTATAGGATAATCATAAGTAGTAGGTTGAGTGAATATTTGGGGTTGGGAGGTAGTACTCGAGTAACGTTTAAACACATCTGAACGCATGCAGCGTCGACCGAAAATATATGTCCCAATATAAAAGTCATGATGACTACATTTTCACATTATATTCCTTCATACAGAATATTTATTCCACATTCTATTAAATACTAAATATAATATAAGGTTGCATATGGAATCATGCTACTAGCATATATCTAATGAGGGCTTCACAGAGATTCTATGATAATCACGAAGGCAGCACAGACTGCTATTGTCATCTCTAAGGCAGCATATCATTGATTATCATGGAATTCTGTTGTCATCTTGAAGGCGACAAGTCATTAAATATCATGGACTGCTGTGGATTGATTGATTTTTTAGTTGAAGGGGAAGCAATAACTTCACGAGTGTAATAAATACGAAAAGACCAGTTTTTAAAACTATCCAACTTGAAATATTATAAATATTATTTTTGCGCAGATGTTATAATACTAATGTATTCTATCATACGATGGCTTTTTTTTATTATAAACATTATATTGTATCATATTGTATAATCATATTGTATATATAGGGAGTGTCATATATTTGCTTCGAAAAATCTTTGGTATAAGTAAAATATTTGCTAACGTTATTGTCATATTGAAGAAGAAAGGTCATAGGTTGATGTTGTCATCTCTAACGCACCACGTTACTAAATATCATGGACTGCTGTTGATGAATTAAGTTTATATTTATCATAATATATAGTTGAAAATATTAATATTTTCTAACGTATTTATTATCTCGAAGGCGAAAGTACATGGACTTCTCTTGTTTATCTTGAAGATGTCGTGTCAATGATAATAATGGATTGCTGTTGTCATCTAGATGGATACATAATATATACAAATAAGATGATAAGTAAACTTATATATTTAATAAGTTAAATTAATAAGTTTAGAGTTTATACCGAGCTTATACGATGAAGATGCCTATCTATATTTTATAAGTTATAACATTATAACGCATCGTTGTGTTGACTGTGCATTGTAGGCTAGTCTGTAGCCTTTGATTTCAAAATACGGGTTTTATTGCTAACAACCTATATTCACATATTTTTATAAATATAACATATTCAAGATAGCAAATAAAATAAGACAACCAAATAAAAAATGGTATAAACTACATTATTTTATTATTCAATAAGTAATGTATAAGATAATATAATCACTACCAATATACTAGCTCTAGCCATAAACATAGTCATATATGAGGGTATACCCACATCATCCAAACTTTGAAATCATAGACTACATTACTCAGAAACTATCGTTGGCACCCATCTATGAAAACTGCAATACCATGATGTACTCCATAAGTAAAAGATTATTAAGGCACCTGTAAAGCATTTACCTTGTATTAAAGCACCTATAAAACATTATTATGGCATTCATATTTAAGCATATTTCAGCATGTTTAAGCATTTATATTTAAAGCATGTAAGGCACCTGTAAAGCATTTACCTTGTATTAAAGCACCTATAAAACATTATTATGGCATTCATATTTAAGCATATTTAAGCATTTATATTAAAACACCCTACATTTTTGAATGTTGTACCAAGTTAAGTCGAAAAAAATATCATGACGCTTTTTTAAAATATTTGTTGGATATTTTTATTGACATTTTTGAAAAAAAAATATTTTTTTGAAATATTTTTATATTTTTTTTTTAATATTTTTCGACATATTTTTAAAATATATTTTGTAATATTTTGAAATATATTTTGTATTTTTTTAAATATTTTGTTTTATTTTTCAAATAATTTTTGAAATATTAAAAAAATAGTAATGCAGAATAAATAATAGCTATAATTAATACACAATATATAGACAAACAATCAAAAACCGAGAAACGCCGGGTCGGGTACGGCTAGTATACATATATAAACTATAAATATATGGATATATTGCAAATATATATAGAAAAATATGTGTTTTTCACCATCGATTTATAGTTTACAATATAAAATATAAATCTATGCATTTAATAATTCTGTATTATACTGTATTATGTAATATACAAAACTTATAATCTTTGTTAATATTTATCAACAATATCCAATATAATTAAAAATTAATTTGAAATCTAAGTTTTCATATATCATATAATTCAATTTCTAAGACATTAAAGTACAACAAAATAGTAAGTAGACATATTATTATATTATATAATAATATAATTGTATATATATATATATATATACTGTTGTAACTATATTTAAAATATCCGATATTTAATATTAATAATATCATATTATTATAATTATATTTATAATATCGTTATTATAAAAGGGGTTTAACTTTAACTTTAAAGTTTAACTCTAATATTTAAATCCAACATTTAAAATAAAATTAATGCTTAATTGTAAAAGGGGTTTCACACCAACTCGAATGCAATTACGAACTCCAATAATTAGATGTAAAACCAATTTTAGTAGATTTCAATAATTATTATTAAATATAGTTAAACTTTTAAAGTTACTTTAAGTTAAAGTTACTTTAACCTCTAATAAATATCGTAGACACAGACTAGAGGCGCCAAAAATCTATGACTAATAGTTTATTCGATATCTGAGCGCGCGCTTTCGGAGTTGAGACGCCCGCCTCTATATATGGGCGTGTCATAGCTTAGCTATGCGTATTTGTTAAACCAACGTGTACAGTGTACACTGTACACTGTACACATAATACTGATATATATATATATATATATATATATATATATAATACATTATATATTATTATAATAATAATTATATATATATATTAAATATATTATATATATTAAATATATTATATATATTATATATATTAAATATATTATATATATTATATATATTAAATATATTATATATATTAAATATATATAATGGTTATATAATAACCTATATATAATAAATTATATATATTTAATTAAATATATATTTAATATATATAATGGTTATATAATAACCTATATATATATATATATATATATATATATATATATATATATATATATATATATATATATATATATATATATATAATTTACTATATATATACATAATAACTATAATAATATACGTATACATTTTATATGTTCATAATTATTATTCTTTACATATGATTATTATAATAATATAGTATATTTAACAGTAGAAATATATATTCTAGTAATTTGTTTATTATATTTTATTTATTATAGTATACTTATGAATTAGTATAATTATTATACTATATTTATAAATATATATGTTTATACTATCAAAGATAATTTGAAATTATAATAATTATGAAAACATAAAATATATACCAAATTTCGCGATCTATTTAAAACCGTAACTATTGTTATTTAGATCGCTCGCGCGTGTGATTTTTAATATATACTACTATAACTAGGATTCAATTTATAATTGATTAGTTTTTTTTAAATATTAATATTAATTATACCTATATTATATACTATATAATATGTAAGGTAACCCCTTATCTCGTTTGGAGTGTTTTAATTTGGTTTGGTGATTTAGTGTTCAATATCAATGCTACTATTTATAAATAATTATTTAAATTAACATTGTGCGAGATCATTTTTATTGACTTTTCAACTTATGGAGTACATCGTGGTATTGCAGTTTTCATAGATGGGTGCCAACGATAGTTTCTGAGCAATGTAGTCTATGATTTCAAAATTTGGATGATGTGGGTATACCCTCATATATGACTATGTTTATGACTAGAGCTAGTATATTGGTAGTGATTATATTATCTTATACATTACTTATTGAATAATAAAATAATGTAGTTTATACCATTTTTTATTTGGTTATCTTATTTTATTTGCTATCTTGAATATGTTATATTTATAAAAATATGTGAATATAGGTTGTTAGCAATAAAACCCGTATTTTGAAATCAAAGGCTACAGACTAGCCTACAATGCACAGTCAACACGACGATGCGTTATAATGTTATAACTTATAAAATATAGATAGGCATCTTCATCGTATAAGCTCGGTATAAACTCTAAACTTATTAATTTAACTTATTAAATATATAAGTTTACTTATCATCTTATTTGTATATATTATATATCCATCTAGATGACAACAGCAATCCATTATTATCATTGACACGACATCTTCAAGATAAACAAGAGAAGTCCATGTACTTTCGCCTTCGAGATAATAAATACGTTAGAAAATATTAATATTTTCAACTATATATTATGATAAATATAAACTTAATTCATCAACAGCAGTCCATGATATTTAGTAACGTGGTGCGTTAGAGATGACAACATCAACCTATGACCTTTCTTCTTCAAGATGACAATAACGTTAGCAAAATTTATACTTATACCAAAGATTTTTCGAAGCAAATATATGACACTCCCTATATATACAATATTATTATACAATATGATACAATATAATGTTTATAATAAAAAAAAGCCAGCGTATGATAGAATACATTATTATTATAACATCTGCGCAAAAATAATATTTATAATATTTCAAGTTGGATAGTTTTAAAAACTGGTCTTTTCGTATTTATTACACTCGTGAAGTTATTGCTTCCCCTTCAACTAAAAAATCAATCAATCCACAGCAGTCCATGATATTTAGTGACTTGTCGCCTTCAACACTGTTAAAAATAAGGGTATAAAATTATGAAATATATGGTATAACATATGGAAATACGAGTTATACCATACAATTACGTTAAATGGTGTAAGATCACATATTATATGGTATAACATTTGATTTTTTTAGTTATACCATATAGATTAATTGAAATGGTATAAGATCACAAATTATATAGTATAACATTTGTTTTTTTTAGTTATACCATATAGCTTAATTTAAATGGTATAAGATTACGAATTATATGGTATAATATTTGTAATTTGTAGTTATACCATTAGCTATTAAATATAATGGTATAACTTTATGAATTATATGGTATACAATATGGAAATACCAGTTATTCCATAACATTTTAAAATTAAGTTTATATTTGATTGAAAATAAAATGTATAAGAATATAATTCATAATAGTATCCTTCATAATATCCTTAATATAACAGTTTACTTATTGTTGTGTTAAATTATTATAGACATAGCATGTATTGCTTCTAATTGCAATTAAACTGGTTTTCAGAAACTATATAGATTCCCCATAGGGAAATATGTATACATATACATATTTCCTATATTTCATATACAAATACTTATAATTATTCGAGTATATGTATATATATATATATATATATATATATATATATATATAAATAATTCCATTTTATGTATTAACATATTCTATTTCCACTCTACACTCAACATGAGACGCATCTATTTTTCAACACATTACAATATACATAAGGTATTTATACTACATTATATATATATATATATATATATATACAAATGATATCATATTATATATAATAATATAAAAGTTTATATAATATATAATTTTATAATATATTTATATATTATTTATAATATATAATTAAATTGTTAGAATATAATTATATAATTATATATATATATATATATATATATATGTTATAAAGTCAAAGTTGTAGATAGGTATATCGATTAATGTAATATACATTTAAATGCATTTAGCATTACGTAACAGAAATCGATATATCTACATAAAACTTTAAACTAGATTTCGGTGTTTCGCTCTGTGTTAAATGCATATATGTCTATAGCCATAGCCATGTAAATGTTTATTTTTCTGGTATTTTATATTGTTATCGTCTGTAAAGTATTTTTCGTTATTTGTCTATAGAATAAATTCCACTAGGTGAGATTGCATCATTCTTCGGTTTGCATCTCATTGGGTAGGTAGGGGAAAGGTGGATAGTAGTGACAGGTGGATAGTAATGACACCCCACGTATCTCAAAAACTACAAGTCCAATTAAATTTATTTATATACGAAAGTTGTGGGTATTCACAAGCTTTATTGACATAAGTATTTTTTATTTCCTTAATTTTCAATATAAATAAATTAAATCAATTAATCGATTTTGTGAATATATTCTTAAAAAATTACGAAATAAGTTTTTATAAAAGTATTTTTAATTCCTTGATATTTAATGGAAAATAGAAAATTAAAGTCTTATACTAATTATGAATTTAATATCTACAAGAAAATATAATTCATATTAATTTATGATTATTGGAAATGTTTCTACGATCAATTACATATACCATATACATTCGTATAGTAGTGACACCCTAAAATCGGGTAGTAATGACAGTCAAATGGATTCTGATTGGTTGTCGATAATATTGCAATTATAATGTTTAAATCGCGTGCGTCATTATTTTAAGAACTTCGTTGAATTAACATATAAGCAAGATTATATATATAATATATATATATATATATATATATATATATATATATATATATATATATATATTCGTATATATGAAATGCATAAGTTATAGCATGCAGATAAATATATATATCACATTTTTGTATAAATATCAAATTTATATAAAAATATACATGTGTGTATAATATGTATAGGAAAAATACGTATGGTTATGTTATTTTAAAGAGAAATTATTTTATAAATTTGTATAGTTTTAAAATTTACATTTAATATAATATATGATACTATTATATAAATATACCACTTAACCAATTAATATAACTCCTACTGTATATACTAGTAGTATATAATGGTAGTATAATACTAACACTATTAATATAATATGTAGGCAGGTAAATATAATATAATATACTATATATAGGTGTGTATTTTTGTGTTGATAGAGTATACTAACACTTAATATAATTAATATATTAGAAAATGTATAAAGGTATATTTTTCGTTTGTGCTTATCTAGAACTTAATAAATTATCAAAACAAGAATATAATATTACTTTAGCATATTATTTTTCTGACCCCTCAGTTATTTATAAAATGTCATGTCTAACTTCTTTATGGATACATTTGTTATCTATTATCCGTTATTTGTGTTGTAAACAATATATATTAATTATATAACAATTATATTTATATATATATATTTATATCGCGGTTTAAATAAATACATATTATTATTATATGCTTGTAATACATACAATTGAATGTTAATTAACTTCCATTTAAATATACATATAAATTATGATATTATACTATAAATTATGTAATATATATATATATATTACATAATTTATAATTTATATTAAATGGAAATATATATATATATAATACATACATTTAATTATATAATTTAAATTATTTTATATTGTGTTATTTTTGAAATTATATTCATATTATATATATATATATATATATATATATATATATATATGTATTATTAGTATATTATTATTATCTACATTTATACAATTATTTAAATAATAGGTTACTATTTATTAACATAAATAATAAGCCTATAGCCTATAGGCTACTTATGTCGGTATAGACTATATACTATAGAGTGCACTCTCATATGTGGAATACATATATATATAGGACTAAATACACTATATCATACATATATATTCTTAAGAATTAAATACCACGTGGTATGTAGGTATCCCTACATAATTATATTAATCTAAAAAAAGTTCTGCTGATATTAAATTACATTTATAAAAATATATTACTATTAAATATCAATTTACTTACATAACAATTAATACATTAAAATAAATCTACACATATCTGATAGTAATCAAATAAATCTATAAAAAATACATTAACATTAATATCAATTTAATACAATAAATGAAATCTACCATTATATCAAAATTATTTATATAAAATACATTAAAAAATAATATAGAATGTAGTTAAATCTATAAATATGCCTACTTCTATTAATTAAATAAACATATAAAAAAAAACCTTAAAATAAAATATATTAGTGTCTACTGATAATTAAATTATATTTATAAAAATAAAATATATACCAATATTAGCATTCGAATGCTATTAAATTTAATACCTTTATTTTAAATAATGAATATGATATTGATAACATGATATTAAATTTATAAACATAAAGTACAATTTTTTAAACACTTATTACATTACTTACAATTAATCAATACTTACTATCAATTAATAAAAATATATAGCATGAATAACTTCTGAATAACCGATATATGTTTTAACCACTAATACAACATAATAAATTGAATAAATCTACAAAAACTTTAATATATTCTTTTAAAGATTACAATTAAACAAATAATTAATTGACTAAAAAATAATAATATAATCTGATTTAAAATTTGTTAAATATAATTGAAATATTATACTAAAAATTATGAATTCATAAAATATACAAATATGCCTTGTAGTATTAATTTTTAATACTTTTATAAAAAATACAATATAACATATTAAATTATAAATGAAATATTGTTTATATATTTATTTATTTTAGTTGTAATTAATAATTATATGAAATGATTTTGATAAATATAACATAGATAAGTAACCTATATATATATAAATTATTACAATTTAATTAACTTTAATTAATATAATAAAATTACATATATATAGTAAAATAAAATTATTATCCACAATTCTCTATCTGTCTAATGACCTTTAATTAGTTAATATAATGAATGTTATTTATACCTATATTTACGATAATTGCCAGAATTTTATATATTATTATTCTAACTACTATAGTAGATAATATTTATATTATTATAAATTTAATTCATATTTCTCATATCATAATTATTTTTACTTGGAGATAAATATAAAATAAGTCAATAAGTGCATTTACAAAATAAAATTATTTAATATAAGTTTGCAAAGATATAATAAAATAAAAACGATAACAAATATAATTTATATTATATATATATATCACATATAATACAATTATTTATATTATAAAATAAGTAAATATATATACATATATATATACATGTATATATAAAATAATTTCAATCTATGTGATATATGTAAATAATATTAATAACAATTATTACAAATATTATTTACATACATCACATAGATATCAATTAGAAATTCGTCGAGTGGTTGGTGTAGGTTTATTAACAATAGCATCTCGGTATTCGTTGTTGGTAATTACACAACTACGGCCACTTCGTTTCGATCTAGTGAATACATTGAATCTTGGTATAGGCCTAATATCATGAGGTGATATATATTCACTAGATGCTGATGGCAGTTGTCTACCTTCAGATGTAATATCTATAATATTACGTGGTGGTGACGGTGTAGTTGGGGTGGCATTGTTTACATAGATGTGTATACAGCGTCTAGAATCCACTTTATTGAGGCGTATAATAACTGGATCTTGTTGGCATCTTGTATCACCTATTAATAATATTTTAGTTATATTTGTATCTATTATATATATATATATAATATATAAAAATAAAATATATAATATTTTATAAATATGTATAATATTAATTTTAATTTAACAATTAAAAACTTATTAAAAATATTATTTACAATTGTATAAATTATTAATAATTTATTTTTGAATGTTGAAACATTCAATACTATAGTATAATATAGAATAAAAATAAAAATGAAATATAACTTATTAAAAATATTATTTATAATTGTATAAATTATTAATAATTTATTTTTGAATGTTGAATCATTCAATACTATAGTATAATATAGAATACAAATAAAAATGAAATATAACTTATTAAAAATATTATTTATAATTGTATAAATTATTAATAATTTATTTTTGAATGTTGAAACATTCAATACTATAGTATAATATAGAATACAAATAAAAATGAAATATTATTCTTACAATTAAATATAGATATATATTTTATTAAATGTTTAATAAACACAATAACAACTGTTAGGGAGGATGCGCCCGTTTATCTAAACAATATTATTTTAGCTCTATCTAAAAACGCTAAGGATAAATAACTAATAGAGATAATTGCATACTTTTTTTGATTCAACAGTTACTTTCCTCCATCATATAAGTATTGTCTTTATATAAATAAAGTTCATTTACAATGGTGTAAACAAAATAATCTCAATTAGTTAAATAGTTATTTTTTATTTGGTTCATTAAAATGCAAGTTTATTATCATTTATTTAATTAATATAAAATATAATGCATATACATAGAGTAAAAATGTCACATAAAATAATAAAAAACAAAAAAGTAGTAGGATTTTTACATGTGTTTAATAAGTAGAAACTTGAGAAAATAATATTCAAAGTTTAATATATAAATAAATATAATACATACAATTTCAAATAACTATATACTTATAATATATTATATCGATTACGCTCATAAAACACTTTATATTGATATAAATACTCAAAAATCATTAGAGAAATTTTACAAATTTATAAATAAGTTATAATTTATATATATATAATGTATTAAACATGGAAAATATGTAACACAATGTTGTTGTTAAAATAAAAATATTATATAATCATAATCATATTTTAACTCGCGACTCAACCATTAATTACTAATGATAATTACCGATTCCCTTGTCGTTATTTCGGGTTGGTGTTGTACCTCTCCTGTTATCTCTTCTGGTTCCTGAGCTTCTACTGGTGCTGATTTCTCAAGAATTATTTCTTGATTCTCCCAATCCTTCTCTGATTTCTCCTCACAGCTTCCTCTGTTTCTAATATGGTTTATGTGTCTTCTTATTCTTCTACCATCCTTTAGTCTAATCCAGGCTATTGAGTTAGATATATCTTCGATACTGCCTTCGACCCAGGCTCCTTTTTTTCTGAAATCTACAGCTAAAACGGTCTCACCCGGTTCAAATTTTGTCTTTCCTTCCGCCCATTCTACCTCTTCTGTCGGCCTTATTGCGTCTAAATTTGATCGAATCATCCGGTTCATCAACATTTCGCATGGTGATTTTCCTGTGGTCGTATGAGGAGTCAACCGATATCTTAACAGGAATGTGTTGATCCTATGTTGGATATTTCCTTCCCCTTCTGAACTCTTCATGGCCTTTTTGAAAGTCTGCACTGTACGCTCTGCCAGTCCATTTGATGCCGGGTGATAGGGAGGCGTAAACAGGTGTTTAATTTGTTTAGTTATCAAGTACTCAGCAAATTCTTCGCTGCTAAAGTTTGTTCCGTTATCCGATACTATGACCTGTGGAATACCGTGGGTTGTGAAAACTTTGTCCATCTCTTCTGTGGTTCTTTTTGAAGTCACGGTCAGCATTGGTATCACTTCTATCCATTTTGAATGCGCATCTACCATGATCAAAAACATTTGCCCAAGAAACGGCCCTGCAAAATCAACATGTAATCTTTGCCAACTTGTCTTAGCTTCCGGCCACGCATCATATGTGCAACTACTATGATTTCTCACGGCCTGACATCCCGAATACTCTCTGACAATGGCTTCTATATCGACGTCTAAAGATGGCCACCAGTAATAGCTCCGGGCAAGCCCTTTCATCCTGCTGATACCCGGGTGACCTTCGTGTAATATAGTCAGTATCCCCTTTTGCATCTCCAGAGGTACCACAACTCTCGGCCCCCACATAATCAATCCTGATTCTATAGCTAATTCCTCTTTTCTTCTAAAGTAACTTTTTAATTGAGTCGGTACAGGTTCCTTCTCGGGCCATCCCCTTTCAATATATCTCCAAATTATCTGAAGTTCCTCGTTGTTCTTTGTAGCCATCTGTGTTTCTTTAATTCCTACAGTCCTGCCATTTCTTTCAACATAAATATTATCTCTGAGGGTATCGGAATTTCTCTATTATCCTCTCCTGTTGCCTTTATCGGTAATCTGCTCATAGCGTCTGCATGTGGAATTTCGCTTCCTGGTAAATATAGAAACTCGTATTCGTATGTTGATAATATCAACGCCCATCTCTTTACTCGACCTGATACCATTGTGGGTAATTCTTTTTCCCCCCCAAAAAGTTGTCGAAGAGGTTGGTGGTCATTAGCAATAATGAATTTATGTCCAAACAGATATCTATGGAATTTCTTTACCGCAAAAATTACTCCTAGGGCTTCTTTTTCGATCTGTGAGTAATTTCGTTCCGCTGGTGCTAGCGTTCTTGAAACGAATGATATCGGCCTTTCTGTTCCATCTTCCATTATGTGTGACATTACGGCTCCTATCCCGTATTGCGAGGCGTCACAAGTTAATATAATTTTCTTACCTGCATCAAAATGAACCAATAGGTCGGCATTCAATAACCTCCTCTTAGATTCTACAAATGCCTGCTGACACTCTTTTGTCCAGTTCCAGCGTGAATTCTTTCTTAATAACACGTGTAATGGTCCTAATAGATCCGACATATTCTTCAAAAATTTGCTATAATAGTTTAACATACCCAAGTAAGCTCTCAATTGGGTGATATTTTGGGGTACCAGGGCTTCTTTAATAGCTTCCATATTTCTTGGTACGGGTCTAAGCCCATCTTTATTTATTAAATAACCCAAGTATTCAACCTCGTCCTTCATGAAGTGGCATTTCTTCTCTTTAACTCGTATTCCTGCATCTTCTAATCGTTTTAGTACCAGTGATAAATTATTATGATGTTCTCCTTGGGATGCTCCTGTTATTAATATGTCATCTAAGTATCCGCAAACATGCTTTATCCCTTTTAATAAATTATCCATGACTCGTTGGAACATAGCAGGTGCTGAGGCTATTCCAAAACATAATCTATTGTATTGAAACAACCCCAGATGGTAGTGGCGCAGCAATAGGGGGGGTCGTGGGGGTTAGGACCCCCCCAATAATTTGGATGGGGGGGTTGAACCCCCTCAATAATATTGACAAAAAATTAAATAAAATGTTAATAAAAAATTTAAATATTTATTATATATATATATATATAACATTTTTATTAGAAAATATGTATACACATACATCTAAGGGTGTAGTAACTTATAACAAAGGATTTACAATTGATATGGAGTATAATAAAGCGTATATACCGGAGTTCAGGCAAGAATAATGAAAGAACAGCCTCTGGCGTACTACACCCATTGTGGTGCAAATAGGGTAAATTTAATAGCACAATATATATATCTAATCACGAAAATCTAAGGGATATAATGTCAATGATCAATTCAGTTGGTATATTGTTTAATAATACAATAAAATTTAGAAATCTTTTTAATAATATAACCAATAAAATTCGTCCATTATGTCCAACACGGTGGACTGTTAGAAAGGAGGCTATGCGTATATTTATTGATAAATATAAAGATATCATGGTTGCTTTAGAAGAATTTACTTTAATAAACGATATTTCGAATGACCAAAAAATAATTGCAAAATCATATTCAAAAATGATGAAAAAAGATACAACATATTTTATGCTAAAAATTGGTTTTTCAATATTCAACCTGCTTGATATATTAGTAAAATGTTTTATGTGTTCGACATCTACTTTAGATAATGTTAATGTATCGATTGATATATGTGAAGATGAAATTAAAGATTATAGATTACATTTTGATAAAAGGAAAAACGAAATATATACGGAAATGATAGATTTGAGAATTGAAAAATCTATAAAAAAAGAAGATCATTTTCAATAAAAAATACAATGGTACATCAGACGAATATAATCCACCCGATGTTGACACGTATTTAAGGTTAAATAAAAAAAACATTCTATATATACATAACATATATATAATTTATAAATAAATATATATATATTGTATTGTATTGTATTGTATTGTATTGTATACATTCGGTGGATTCCTTACATAACATACCAGAAACTTAGATGGAGTCATTTAATATTTATAACTATTATTAATAACCCTAAAGTCCCTTCAAAAAAACTCTTAAGTTAATGTGTCCCTGGTTTTAACTAGAGCCGATGAATTTAATACAAATTTAATTCATCACTTCTATATATTATTTTAAGACTAATTTTTTAGTTCGGCCTGGGAACTGTACCCAGGCCTACTGGTTCGAAGTCAAACACCTTAGCCAATTGCGCTATCGAACCAGTATAATATATATATATATATATATATATATATATAGATATATATAATAATTCCTAATTATATATATATAATTATGCTTGTTTACAGAAATAAATCCTATGAACTTTTTGACAAAACAATTGTCGAAATCGAATCACGTTTCTCTAAAGATGATGATAGTTGGGTATCATATTATAAACTCCAGGAAAGTCTTTTAAAGATCGATTATATAAATGAGGAAGAGGTTAGATAATATAATAATAATAATAATAAGATGTAAATTACTTTTAAATAATTGCATTAATAGATCAATAAATATCCTGAATTTAATATTCGGTATTTGAATTTGGAGCTTCCGATTTTAAAAAGAGGTAAACATGGTAGCATTGTCGACGTAGTTACATACTTGAAATCATCTGAATCTATAAGAACGATATTACCAAATTGTGAACAGTTGGTAAGAATACTGTTGACACGACCTACAAATCATCTATTCGTGGTATCGGGTAGCAATCTAGTTTGCAAACTTTGTTTAAGGTTATCTTATAGTCTCCACATATCCTCACAGTCCCATCCCTCTTCAGTATCGGTACAATGGGTGTTGCCCACTCCGAATTGTTCACTTCCTCTATGACTCCTTCTTCTTTCAATCTCAACAATTCCTCTCCTACTTTATCTTTCATGGCATAGGGCACGGACCTTGCTTTAAAAAACTTAGGCACTGCACTTTTATCTGGGTATAATTTTCCTTCTACCCCCTTCATTGTTCCTAGTCCTTCTTTGAATACACCTGGGAATTTTTGTTTCCACTGGCCTTCGTCGTTACTTCTCAATGAATTACATGCCAACTCTCCCCGCCAGTCTAGTCATAGTTGCTTGATCAGGTCCCGACCCGCTATGTTCGGAACGTCCCCCTGTACCACGAATAATCCCACTCTTTGATTATTTCCTATATCCACCTCTATTTTACCTAGCACATCTACCATCTCTCCTGTGAATGTTTTCAATTTTGTTTTCGACTTCCTTAGTTCTACCTTCTGTTTCCCTCTGCGCAATCTCGCCAAGTTTTGTTCAGAAATTATCGAAACGGCTGCACCCGTATCCACTTGTAGTTTACATTTTACGTCATTTAGCTTAATAGTGCTGAAAATGACTCCGTGGTTTCCTGTTTCAATGTTAAACATGCTGTAAATATTCTCTCCATCTTCTTCGTTGTCGTACTCCCTACTTACCACATTAGTTTCTTGGTTTCCTCCCTTACATACATTTTTTAGGTGTCCTACTTTCCCACAGGCAAAACATTTTGCGTTTTTAAAACGACAATCCTTCTTGTCATGTACGTCCGCATATTCTGCACTTTTCTTTGTAAGGGGTCTTTTGATAGTCGGTGTTTTCTTTCTTGACTACATGAATTTCAGGCATTTTCTCCTGATGCTTCTCCAATGTAACCATATTCTTTTCAGCTAGTTCTACTCCAATACTTATTTCCACTGCCTTTTTAAGAGTTAGATTGCCTTCAGATAGCAACCGTCTCTGTATCCTGTTAACTCTTATACCACAGACGAGTCTATCTCTTATATGCTCTTCTAGTTTATCACCATAGTTACAGAACTCGCTAAGTCTTCTCAACTCTGCGACATAATCCGCCGTCGATTGGTTTAAACTCCTATCGCAGGTATTGAAGCGAAATCTCTCTACAATCTCGCACGGTTTTGGTTCGAAGTGCTTTTTTAACGTTTCTGTAATGACGTTAAACTTAGCGTCCATAGGCTTAATTGATAATAATAAGTCCCGTAAAAGTTTATAAGTCTTTGCCCCTATTGAAGTTATAAATATGGATTTTTGTTTCATCTCTTTTTCAATCTCATTTGCTATGAAGTAGGCCTCTACTCTTTCCATGTAACTAGAGAATTGTTCCTCTTCTGCTCTGAACTCTCCTAGTTGCCCGTAATTACTCATAATTATTTTCTAAATTTTTATTTAAAAATAATAATTATTTATTTTAATATATATTTTTAACTTTATAATTATTATAAATTAATATACGTTTCCAATTATAATTATAAATTATAATTATATATAATTTATATACTATCTATATAATATAAAGTATACTTTTTTTAATAAAAATAATTACAATTTCAATTATAAATTTTACTTTAAAATTTATAATTTTGCGCACGAATTAACTTCTTTAATTTCGCTTTTTGTACAATTCTACTTAATTTCGCGTTTATCATATACCTCTATTATTTAATTGTATATTTATAATCCCGTCCTCGTCGCCAATTGTTATAAGTTAGTTATATGGTTTTATATAGCAATAATAACTAACATCGATTCCTTAATGACTGGTTGAGTTCAGATGGCGATCATTGGCATGAATCCCAAAGATCATGACTGTAGTATGAATGTAGGATTTCTGCTCCATATAACAGATATGAAATTAATTTAGAATCAGCTAGATATAAAAAAAGTCAATATTATTACTATTAGTAACCCAACAAACAATTTATTCAGAACTTTTTAGAACTATTGGAACTATTGAGAACTTTTTGGAACTCTAGTTCTCAATAATTATAATGGGAACTTTTTTAGAACTTTTGAGAACTTTAGTTCCAATAATATTTTATATTGAGAACTTTTTAGAACTTTTGGGAACTTTAGTTCCAATAATATTTTATATTGAGAACTTTTTAGAACTTTTGGGAACTTTAGTTCCAATAATTATAATTGGAACTTTTTAGAACTTTTGAGAACTTTAGTTCCAATAATATTATAATATAATTCTAAAATTAGTGATATCACCCATTAAAATCATAGATTTTATAGATTTATAGTTTGGTAAAATTCAAATATTAGATTACAGTGTAAACAAATATATGTAAATATATATTTATATTTAAATATTTAATTTATAATTATACACATACATTTGAATTAATTATATTACAATATATAAAAACAAGAATTTCTTCTCAAAATAGTTAGTAAATAATTATTTAGATTATACTATATATTTATCAGTTTAATGGTATTATAATAAGATATTTTAAATTAAATAAAATATATTTGATGATTGATAAATTATAATTATCAATGATAATATAATTTTATATATACATATTTAGGAATATAATATGCTAATTTTAAAAATAAAATGTTGTTATTAACCTTCAATGATTAACATTAATAACTTATTTTATATTATTAAATAATTTAATTAGTTTATATATATTATTTACTTTTTATCACTTATAAATTAAATTAGTATACATATATTATATATTAATGACATTTATTACTAATCAATTTCATTAATTAATTAAATTATCAATTGAATTAATTAATTCATTTAATTATAAATTAAAAAAAATGATCATAATCACTTTCATATATATATATAATACTATATAGGAATACATTATAAATATAATTAGGTTAGTTATAATTATATTAGCTAATATAATTGTTAGTTATATATAGTGCATATATACATATACTGGTTTGGTTAATTATGTGTTATTGTATTTAGATATATGGAGCAAGGAAAGTGTGAGGATAGCAGTATCAAAGATACTACGAAGTATACTACGAAGTCCTTCGGACGATCTTTGGCAGTATACATTAATTGCATCTGGGTTGAAGGCGATATAATGGAAATTAAAAAAAGAAAAATACTTGATAAAGGTACGATTATACATATATATATATATATTATAATTACTATTATTTTCAGATACAGATACAGATACAACTAGAAATTATTATTATTATATAAATGTATTCACGTATACTACTTATATACCGTATCAATGTTTATATTAGCTATCACGTATTCTATAGCATGTAACTTATCAATGTTAACATAATTTGTATTATATTGAATAAAATATTATCCTTTTTTATTTTTATATTATATTATTTATTAAATAAACCTTTATGACATATAAATTAACAATAAATAATAATATAAAATCATAAAATAAACATCATTGTAATAGAATACAAAAAATAGAAAATAAATAATGTAGCAATGGAATAAGTGTAACAAGATTATATATAACAAGAGTATACTCTATATATAGTAACGATTGTATACATGATTTCCTAGTTCATGTCCATTATTTGATCAACCAAATATTACACGATGATAAATAATGCCTTAAAAGAATCCTTCTCTTGGTCTCTGATTCATTTGCCTCTAATTTTCTTTTAAATAACCGAATTTGATTAGTATTTCTAAGAAAGTCTCCCAGATTGTTATATGATATATTGACTTGGAGTACTGCATTACTTTGCTACTCTACCTACCCATCTAACAGTAATAGCCTCATAATAGTAAAATAATAGCATATATAATAGCCTAAAATGTTTACATTGTGCTATTAGGCTGCTATTATGTAGCCATTAAAAGTCTATTATGTCTCTATTAATTTGTCATGCTATTATGTTGCCATTAAAAGTCTATTATGCTATTATAATAGCATAATATATTATGCTGCTATTAATTTTAAAAGTATATTATGCTGCTATTATGTTGTTATTATGAGGCTATTACTGTTAGCTGGGAATTGGTAAATTATTATTAATAGTAATAGGTTTTGTATAGGTATATTATAGTATATAATAGAAAACAAGCTGTGTTTTCTAATACTTCTTATTTTAAATTATACATGTATATTAATGCATTAATATAAATATTATTAATAATATAATTTATTCGGAACTTTTAAGAACTTTTGAGAACTATAGTTCTAGAACTTTTGGGTAGTTTTGTGGACAAAAGGAGCCTAACAGTTCCAGAACTTTTGAGAACCAGGATCCCAAAAGTTCTGGAACTTTTAGGCTCCTTTTGTCCACAAAACTACCCAAAAGTTCTAGAACTATAGTTCTCAAAAGTTCTCAAAAGTTCTAAATAATTGTTTGTTGGGTGGATGACGAAATAATCTTAAATTCCGATGAGAATAACAGAGCCAAGCAACACGACGATGTGATATAGACCTATTAGTAAGCAATACTTAAAAACAATCAGAGGTCAGTTGGGAAGCTAGAGTATAATCATAAGTAGTTAACCAAGTCTCAGTAATACTCAGTAAAACTTTTGCATTATTTTGTGTATATATATATATATATATATATATATATAATTATATATATATGCTTGTATCCAAATAAAATATGATCCGCAAAAGATCCATAATTTTCCCAAAGATCATTATTTATACATCCTTTTTTTGAATATTGTGTTCCTTGGATTTTGTTTACTGAATTTAAACATTGCACATTTAATTTAAATCCGGGATTTTAAATAAGGATTTAAATTTTTGGGTTAATACTATATATTATTGTTAATTTTAATCTGTAAATGTGTGATTAATTATTAAAACTTAATAACTCATAATACATCAATTATCAAGCATAGTATCGTGTTAGGTTATATTATATAATGTGTTAGGTTATATTATATATGTTATATTATATAACCGTTATATATCATATATTATATGTCATATAATATGAACTAAACTATATTAATAAGTTTATTATTTGCGAACAATTAATAATATTAAATATATTGTTATACATATATATTCTCAAGCATAAGTCTTATGATTATCTCATGATGAAATAAATGATATTATCTGTTAAGGTTATGTAATACATATTTACTAAACTATATATTATAGTTACTATAATAGTACAATTTAATCTAGATATTTTTGCTAAATTAATAAAATTCAATTTATTTATCAATTTAAAATTGTAATACACTGTGTATATTAACTACATATATTTTCAATCATAGTGTGATAATTACTATTATCTTTAAGTTTACGTAATACATATTAAATATAAATATGATATTTACTTATTTACTTATTTAAAAATGTTAACATGATAATATAAAAGAAATTCTCAAGATTTTTAATACCCAATAAATGGTATTTACCATTATTTTAACGATCATTTTTGAATAAGGCCCACATTTATTTTAATTACGATTTATGAGGTCAAATAAAAAATATTAATTTTCAGTTTTGGCAGTTGACACAGTAGTATTCATTATAAACTAATACAAATAAGGAAAATGTATTATATGCATAGTTGGCAAAAAAACCATTTATTGTTGCTCCGGGTTTTTTAGTATATTGGTTTTTCCTAGTTTTTATAAGTTTTTTGGTTTTATCAAGGTTTATTAATGGTTTTATTTTTGGTTTTTTCATGGATGAAAATAATTATTATTTATCGTATAATAATATAAAAATTATATTTTGTAATATATGTTCATTTTAATATAATATGTAAATACATAATATTTATTTATAATAGAAGCGCTATTTAATTTATATTTAATCAAAAAACCAAAAAACTAATATTACAAAATAAACTAATCTTAATAATCAAGTTAATTTACTACTTACAGAGATTTTTCTAAGCTTATATCTAACACTCCTTATATAATATATATATATATATATATATATTATATATGCAACATAATTAATAACTACTACCTGCCGCTACTAGCAGTAGTTTCGTATCACCTAAATAGTTTAGATACTGCGCGGTTTTCATACAACAATATTTATATAGCTCAATTAAATTACAAGCAATATAAATTAGAATTTACTCGCCACATATATATTTATATCATTTAAAACCTATATATTCTATTGTCTTGTTATATATTAGCAATTAAGACTTAGTTTTTAATATAACCAGTCACTTCGTGCGGAAGTCACTTCGTCCCAAATCAAAAAGTCACTTCGTCCGATAAATAAAGTCACTTCGTCCGCTATTTTTAGGCGTGTCACTTCGTCTGACAATTTAAAAAGCTTATAAAGATATGAAAATATTATTTTATAATTTATTAAATAGGAAGATATTTATCCAACGATATAATTTATATTACAAAACTATCCATACTTTCAAATTCTAAACTTTTATAATATAATTTATTTAGAATTTTTCTTATTTTATATTTATATTAAGTTACAGTTATTAGTTCTCTTATAAGATTATATGTTAAATTTCCCATACGTTGAAATGCTAATTTTAGTCTAAATATGTTACAATATATATATATATATATATATACAGTGACGGACACCGATCCTTTTTTTGAATCGGCCATCTCGATATAGATTCCCGATAATTTCCCTGATCCCGATCCTCAGTGCGTTATCTGATCCTCGTGAGGATCAGTCGATCACTCACTATAGTACATTACCCGATCCTATCCCGATCCCGATTATAAGTTCCTTACCCGACCTCGATCATAATTGTGTATATATTTAATTTAGGTATAGTATATATATAGAATTTAGGTATACCTACCTATATCTCAATAGGTATACCTATCATGTATATCCATTATATATAAGTATTACTTATAAGTAATAATATATGTATAGTTACATATATTGTATCGTAGTTCCATATGGCACTATAATACTATAACATATTATATAATATATAAATACATTGCATGGATCTACTCCCTACAAGTCGGTGGTGCAGAGCTTCACCAGGTGCTGGTATGTGAACTCAATTGTAATTAACAATTCTAAATATATATATTGGTCATACTATAAATAACATCAAGGTATGAGAGCAACTTGCCTACATGTCGCATCACGAATTATTATGTAATTAGTTTCCATTATATGTTATATTTATACTAATAATAGATAAATTTAGAATCAGATATTTATGCATTACATCCATAATACATCATCTTATATAGCTATTTTAAATTCATTCACAGCTATAAAAAAGTATGTATTCAATATAATTCTATATTACCATAATCAGCTCCAGTAGAACCATGGCCTCATTTAGCTTAACATCATTTATGTTCTGTATAGCCACACATATTAATTTATCAAAACGAAATAACTTAAATTATTTATTTGATTAATCAACCTATATAATATCTATAAACGTATACACCTATATTACTAACAAACTATTAACCATTTGCGTGTATTCAAATAACTAATTAATTAACCCATGGAATTAACATGAGGCTTATAAGCATGGTATACCATGATGAAACAATACTAATAATTAAGTTAATTGCCTACTTATCCAAATAGCACGTATAATTCATTTATATATATATAAATATATATAAATATATATATATATATATATATATATACACCGTTATCAAATAATAATAATTATATTACATAATATAATTATATTCATTCATAATTATATTTCGGATGAGTATATACTTATATACTTATATATATTTATAAACTTTTTAAATTTTCGGACGAAGTGATTCGCTTAAAAATATCGGACGATGTGAATTTTTGATTCCGGACGAAGTGACTGGTATTCGTTTTTATCATATAAATAATATTTAAACATATTATTTTACATTAAAAAAAACCTTGTTCCTAAAATTAACCCGATATATGTGGCGCTATAGGTGTTTTATATACAAAATTGAATTACTGATTTTTCGTAAGTGTTATATGATACAAGTGCGTTTTTTGTAATATACCAACGTTCGATTGAACAGTAGTATGTCTACGGAAAATGCATTAAATATATATACGATCTTTACATTGTGTAGACGTGACGTCCCGTTGGTACATTGTGAAGTTGAGATGTTGCGTTTTTTATAACATTCCAATGTACCAACGTCCCAATGTACAATCTGCATTTACATCTATAAGAATACATATGGTACATTACAAAAAAAAGCTTGGTACGTTGGTATGTCAAAAAAAACTTGTATATATATATATAAAACTAGAAATATATCTATAGTTATAATAGCTATGATAATATGAGTAATCATATCATGTAATCTTGTTACAAAATGTGATTACGTTATAGCATACTGAGCGATTTTGGAACAGTATTCTAAATGTATCCTAAATGTGAGGAGGGTGTCGACACACGATAGTTATACATTATGAGTATATGCAAGCATTACTGTACAACTATTGATAAACGTATACAGTATACACACTTATATACTATGCTGTATCGTGTATAAATCATCCGTTTTGTATATTTTAAATACACATATATTATATATGATATATACATATATATATACTATAATATTTAATTATTATATTATATAGTATTTGTATTAGCATATATTATATTATATACAAAATTTAACAATTAAAATTAACAATAACAATTTATATATATATATATATATATATATATATATATATAGTATACCTTAATAAATGGTATTGAAATTGTGGCCATTATGAATATATATATATATATATATATATATATATATATATTATAATATAATTATAACATTATATAATACATATATAAAAGTATAATTAAATATATATATATATATATATATATATATATTCATAATGGCTACAATTTCAATACCATTTATATGCCAGAATTATAGATTTCTTGTAATTATAGTATATAATATATTTAAAAATAAATTATTTGGATTAAAGATACTTTATGTTAAGATTATTTATTTTAGGATTATAACCTATTCAATGGATAATACATGCAAAGGGCTCCCTCCAAATAACATATATATTTTACTTTATAATATATAAATTAATTTTTTAAACCTATTGTATATGCATGTGTGTATTCATGAGTGTATATTTAAACATAATATATTCGTTATACAGTATATACACTGTTACAAATTAGGGTACATCGAGTGCATTTTTTAGGGTGTAAGAAGTGTCACCCATATCCGTACCTAATTAGGATACAATTTGAATAAATACGATCAGTACCCTAAAAATGATCAAACTGAAACATACATAATTTTAGCTGGTTTACCCTAATTATATGATCACTATATTATACAATCAATTACTGTATTATTTCGCATATAGTTAATTCTTCTCTCTAAATCTATTTATCTCTCCCTCCCTCCCTCCCTCCCTCCCTCCCTCCCTCCCTCCCTACTACTAATACTACTACTAATAATACTACTATTACCACTACCACATATACCACTGAAAATACAACAATCAGTACTAACATTGTCATCACCCTTACCACCATCACTTACACTACCGTTGCCACTACTTCTATCAAATACTAATGCAACCACTTAGCTCCTCCCCAATAATATAGTCAGAGTTATTACCATTGATTTTGCTGAACAGCATTACCAATACAATATTAACAGAGTCTCAAAAATCTACAGGTTTTAATAGTTATACATGTGTATGGGTGTGTATATATATGTAAAATGTTGTATTGGTTTATTTAATAATTAGTTAGTCTTCTATATATTTATGAAGTTGTTGTGTCACTACCAACATCATTATGTTTCCTATCATCACTTATTAAATATTATTTATTAAAAATTATATTATATGAAAATAAAAAAATTAAAGTTATTAAAATTATATATGACATGATACATACAAATAAATATAATTCCATATATAAGCATTTATAAGCGAATGACAAAATAATAAAAATTGATTGTAATTTATTTACTAAATAATTTAAATAATTGGGTCTATAATTTTGCTTATAAATTTTATAATATATTTATGATATTAAAAATTTATAAATTGATTTAAACTAATTGTTATATTATACATTTCTAAAAATATCATACTTTAGTAATATTATTTAAAATTCTAATATCTCAGTTATTTTTTGGTCTTTGAAAATCAATCACTTTTGAACTACTGGATAAAACTGTATAGAACTTTCAGAATTTAATCAAGTTATGATAATCTTCATAACTATCAATCTAAATATAATACTCAATTAAAATATAATATATATAATATTATAGAAATTCTTGGAATATTTATATTTTGAAAATTCGTGACATGTAGGTACTAATCTCTTAATTTTATAATTATCAAAATTGTATAAATGATAGTTATATATATTTATATATATATATATATATATATATAAATAGATCTAAATATTATTTACAAGATTAAATAAGAAAATTAGTTATTATTATGTATAATTATAAAGTTATCATAGTGTAGATAAATACTAATTTAGAAAAATTATGTGAAAAATTAAAACTCATGTGTTCCTATAGAATATCCTGCAAATATATGTACACAATTCGGTTCTTAATTCGATTCTTAATTGGCAAAGTTTTATGGCGTGGAAATACATATATTTTCATCGTATTATTTATGGTGATTGGTAGTTATTTAGGATAGTCTGTTATAGTCAGTAGTTTTTAATGATGGTTTGAATGAGATAAATTAATATTTTACATAAAATAAGCTATTTTTAAACTAACTATATATAGTTGATATAGATAAAAATAAATAAAAATCTATAGATTGAAATACATGTCTATATAGTTTATATTTTGCTTATCATTACAAATATTTTTAAAGATTTTACTATATGATACGTTGTGAAATTACAAGATTAAAATTTGTCATTAATTTTATTTCTTTGAAACTTTTCATCTCATTACTAATTAACCTAAATATATTTGTATTACCAAAATAGTATTGTAAACATCATATCTTTAACAATAATATGATATGTGAACTTCTGATATGGTAAATAAAATCATTCCTAGTGTATATGTGTATGTGTGTATACATTTGTATCTTTGTGGGTCTATATGATTTATTTGGGTGTATAAGTGTATTTATTTATATGTTAGTATATATGGGTGTATGCATATATGAGTGATATTATTTGTGTGTATCTGTGTTTATGTATGTAAATTGAGATAAATATATCACTACAACTACTAACACTACCACCACCATTTCCACCATCACTGCCACTATCGCCTACTAACAAAATATAATGTAGCTACTACTCTCATCCCTACTAATACAGGCATAGTTATTTCCATTATATCCATTGTTCTTTTCAAGAGAAAATTCACTGAGACTCAACAATCTATATGTTTTAATAGTTCTATAAGTGTGTATTATATATTAATTATATGTATATTCTTATATTATTTAGATTTCTATTATCTTTGTTGATATGTTCAATAATAGCAGTATATATGGTATTAGTGAGGTATTCAACCATATGTAGGTATTATTATGATTCATAGTATACTTATTTATAGATTTGTCATAAGAGGTAGTAAGTGTTTAATTTATTATTACTTGTATTTTGGTCATATTACATTTGTTGATGTTAAGGGAAAGTCTCAGTATAGAAATTATGCAATTTTGAGTTTTTCAAGTTTATTTTTTTATGAAATCAGATTCAGTTATATATTATTTATATTTTGAGACTATTATGTAAATATAGCATTCTTAGAGTGTGTATTTATTTAAGTAGTGATACATTCACCACCACCACTACTACCATCACTAACACCAGTACAACCGACACTACCACTGTCACATTACTGCAACTACCACTACTACCACTACAATAAAATCTAAGGCAAACAATCCTCTATACTAATACAGACTATACAGTTATCGTAATTTATTGGGCTATTTCAAAGAAATAATGTTCTGATACTCTAAGCTATAAGTGTTAATAGTGCTACAATTTCAAACATTCATAACGTTACAGGTACAGGTGGATACCCTTAAAGCTGTATCAGTTCTTAGCGAATGCTCTATTCTACGTAAGCTGTGAGTAAGTGTATTAATATGTGTGTGTCTATATGCTACTACAATTGCCTATTTAATAATCAGATAGTATCCTATATATTCATACAGTTGTTAGTGTCGCCACCACCTCCAAACGCATCTAATAATACATATCATCACAGTTACAGGAGTTAAACAGATAGGTTCATACAGTTACTAGTACAGATGGACATTCTTAAAGCTGTCTCTGCTCTTATGGAACATATATTCTAGGTAAGATATTGTTGTGTGTGTGCTAGTGTGTGTTTATATGTATGTGTTTATATATGGTATCAAGCCCAGTAGGAATTATGGTGTATATATTTTTTAACTAAGATACAGTAATTGAAATGATTGAAAATATATGTTCCATAATAAAGTTAGTTGGTATGATTTTAGGTGTATGGGTTTATAGGTATATATATATATACCTGGATATAACTATTTTAAATATCTTTGATGCTATTGATGTAATAGATTATGTAATGTAAGTAGCAAAGCTGTTTTTTTTATGGTTCAATTATTTATTAAGATACGCCCATATGCATTTGGTCATATTTATAATATTCGTATTAGTTTACATATAATTTATTTAAATTTGTCAAATAATATACATTTTAAAATATAATAACCTCGAGACTAAATTAGTAAATGTAAGGTTGAATATTTATAATATTTATTAGATACAATAATTACTTTTAGATTTGTATAATATTAAATATTTAAAATAGTGTATTATTCTAAATATTTTAATAATAATTGAAAATTATTTTCAAATTAAACATTCAAATACAACACAATTAATATAATTTGTTTGTATATTAATATGAATATATATATATATATATATATATATATATAGTAAAACCTCTCTATAAGAAACCTCCTTATAAGAAAAACCTCCTTATATGAAAATTGTTCACACATTTGGTTGGAATTCAACCTTTTCCACATTAAAAAATCTCTTTATAAGAAAATCTATATATATATATATATATATATATATATATATATTAATATATATATATATATATATTATATATATATATATATATATATATATATATATATAAATATAATAAATATATATATATAAGGGTACCTGTCACTTCATCCGAAAGTCACTTTATCCCAAATCAAAAAGTCACCTCGTCCGATAAATAAAATCACTTCGTCTGAAAATTTAAAAAGCTTATTTTTTAATTTATTTAGATATAACAGATATAAGTTATATTACAAAACTACCCATACATACAAATTCTACAATTTTATCATATAATGTAATTAGAATCTTTAATATATTATAGTACCATAAGACACTAACATACTACAACATATTATATAATATATAAATACATTGCATGGAGCTACTCCCTGTTTATTGAGTACAAGTCAGTGGTGCAGTGCATCACCAGATGCAGGTATATATAAGCTCAATTGTAATTAACAATTTTAATATAGATTTTTGTCATAATATAAATACCTTCAAAGGTATGGGTGTAACTTGCATACATGAAGCATCACAAATTGTTACTTAATTATTTCCCTAATATTTTATATTTATACTAATAATAGAAACAATTTAGAATTAGATATTATGAATTACATCCATAATATATTATATGATATAGCTATTTTAAATTAGTTCCCAAAAATAAACAAATTATTTATTAAATATAATTCTATATACCATCATCAGCTCAAGTAGAACGTATGTTCATTATAACCATACATATTAATTGCCCAAAACGTAATAACTTAAATTATTTAATAGAAACAAAACCTATATAATATATATATACCTATATACACCTACATTAATAATAAACTATTAACGTGTGTAATTATAATAACTAATTATATATGGAGTGAATATGATGATTACCATGATGGAATATATTAATAATTTATTATTTAATTATTTACTCATCAATATATCACGTAGAATTCATTTATATTTATATATATATATATATATATATATATATATATACTATTATCGTATAATAATAAGTATATTAAATAATATATGTATATTCATCATGCATGAAACTATAATTATATTTCGGAATATACAGTAAAACCTCTCTATAAGAAACCTCTTTATAAGAAAATTGTTCACACATTTGTTTGGAATTCAATCTTTTCCACATTAATAAACTCTTTTAAAAAGAAAATCTTATAAGAAAAATATAAGAAAAACCTCTTTATAAGTAACTTATTGTATACAAAATAATTATATATAAATAGAAGTATTGTATATTGATAACAATTATAGAAATTAATTATTATATAAGATATTTTTTTTCTTACAAATATTATATAACATAAATATCTCAAAATGAATTAAAATGAATTAATAATTGTTATTATATATCCATAAATTTATTAAAATTAATTAATAAATGTTATTTTTATTCATGAATTTATTAAAATTAATTAATAAATTTGATTATATCATTAAATGTATTGATGATACAATTTATTATATTATACAATTAATTGTTAAATAATATTCATTATATTATATTCATCAATGATGATTAATAATTTCTAATGTAAATCTAATAAAATGTCATTATGTATTATGTATTATACATGTCTACAAGCGCAAACAATACAATATACATTTAAAACAGTATACAAAATAGATTTACTATAGATATATATATCCATAAATGTATTAAAATTAATTAATACATGTTATTATATCATTAAATGTATTGATGATACAATTTATTATATTATACAATTAATTGTTAAATAATATTCATTATATTATATTCATCAATGATGATTAATAATTTCTAATGTAAATCTAATAAAATGTCATTATGTATTATGTATTATACATGTCTACAAGCGCAAACAATACAATATACATTTAAAACAGTATACAAAATAGATTTACTATATATATATATATATATATATATATATATATATAACTTATAGGTTATGTAATGCATTTTCAATTATAAATTAATTCTTAAATTGGAAAATTGGAAAAGTAAAAACCTCTATAAGAAAAAAAGTACTGAAAAAAAAATAGTTTCTTATAGAGAGGTTTTACTGTATATATATATATATATATATATATATATATATATATATATATATATATATATATAACTCAGAAGGGTGTAAAAATAAAAAATATATGGAATATTAAAAATGAATTTTTCGACCTCTTCATCATCGTATTGAGCCAAACTAAATAAAATATAATAAACGCAAACTAATAATAAAAATATGAATAAAATATTAAAATAAAACTGAATAAAATATAATAAACGCAAAATAATATATAAAAAATGAATAAAATATTAAAATATTAAAATATTAAAATAAAACTAATAAAAACAATAAAATAAATTAACTATAAAATTCAACTATCGGGCTTCTTGAAATAATCATATTGGCATTTCCTCGGTGCATGGCTACAGAAATCTTTTGATAAATCCAGTTTAGCGATGTATCTCTATTTTTCATATGCTTATCAGCCCATCGTTTAGAAATATAGCTAATTATATCTTTAGCAATTTGACCCCAAGTACCAAATGTTTCAGCAACGAAAGGGAGAAAAATAATACCTGCATCATGGCAATTATTAAAATTTTTCTCATCTTTTTCAGATTTTTCACGCTCACCAGCTGCAAAACCAGCCTCAGTTGCCGCACTTAAAATAGTAGTGTTCTGCAGCGGTGAGGTGATTGATACATCGATGGCGGCTGATTTTCCTAAAGACCAGTTAGTTACTGAAACATCTCCAGGTCTTCGAATAGTACTTGGGATCAAATTAGCCGTTTCTAAAGATGGGGATAAACCTGCTGAATTCATTATATGGTATAGAGTATCTCGTACATAATTATGTCTATTAGTTCTTTCGCTCCCAGATCCACATATCAGGCTATGGTCTCCATAAATATCAAGTAGTGCTTTGTTGCAAGCTGGACATGTACGAGATATGCTATAGAGAGGTAGGCCCAACATGTGTCTAAGGAGTACTCTAAATTCAGTGGAATTAAAACACAGTCCCATTGAGGGATTTGGGACTGATAGTAACCATGCACCTGCATGATCTCCCGATAGCGAAAGTAGCCTAGCTTTATTTCGAGTAGTGGAGCGGTTCAGTAGGTTACCTTTACTTTTTAAATAAATAGGAGTACATAATTTCTTCTGTAAGCCAATTCGTTCATCTAGAATTTCCTTAGCATTTAAACAACCCAAAGATGTAATCTTAGAAATTTAAATCCTTCAAAATACCATCTATGTCTAAAGAAATTGATAAATTTGAAATAAAAGGTATCGCTTGGCTTACAGAAGATAGATACGCTGCTGGAGCTATGTTGCATGCAGAAATAATCCCTAGACCACCTTCACGGATTGGAAGAATAGCCTGACACCACGAGTCATCATCCAAGCTAGATTGGCAAATTTCTTCACGCGATTTTCTTAAAGAGTTATCATATTTATTAATAGAGTTATATATGAATTTAGTAGGAGAAGTTCTAAGAGCATAGTTAATTTTACAAATGCCTGCGCATGAACGAATAAGGGCTAGTTCACACTGTGGGTTATCCATTTGTAAAATTACCTGTTGCAATTTAATACAGTCATTAACTCTAATATCCATGTGGTTATTTATATATTTGGAAGTACCAATTAATGAACCTAGTAAATAAATTCCTTCTCCATATATCTTATTAATTGAGTCAGGAAATATATCCCACGAGATGTCATTGAAATTTGGCCACCAAATTTCACATTTGCTAATGTTAATTTCGAGACCTAAATCTGAAGAAACTTGTAGAATAGTATCCAATGTTAATTTCACTTCATTTATATCTCCTATTATAATACCATCATCTAAATAAAATAATGATAGGTTCAAATTAGGGAATTTGGTAGTAATTATATCAGTAAGTTTTTTTAAAGCTAATGAAAATAGTAATGGGCCGAGAGGATCACCTTGCTGAACACCTCTGGAGCTTAGAATAAACTCATTACCTATGAATAATTTAGATTCTGGGAGAAGAGTAAATAATGTCCAATTTAAAAGGCCTGGGAAATATTTAGCAACTTGGCTAATTATTGATTCGCGAGATATAAGATTAAACGCATTCTTAAAGTCTATTTTTAGAAGACATTTATCATTTGAACTAGAATATATATCAATTAAGGATCTTACCGAATGCACAATAATTTCGCATCCACCCTTCACACCTACGCCTAACTGTGTAGGAGAGAACAATATTTCTGCTTCTTTTTTAACTGATGCATTTAGACATTTAGACACAAGTCTTCTTAAAGTTTCACCAACTGAAATGGGTCTTATGCCTCCGTCTTTTTTTTTCAGTGGATAAAGATTAGCGCCGCAGAAATATTGAGCAATATTATGATTAACTTTTCCAGCTGCTAATAGATTTACTGTATCAGTAATAGCCTTAATCAAATATTCCTGTTTCATAGGGGTTATACCACGAAGAGCTTCACGAAGATGGTCAGGGGAAAGTTTACTTGGACCCGCACCACTAGCTACAGGAAAGGAATCCAACATAAACATCACTTCCTTTGTAGTAAACTGAATTGACGAATTAGTTTGCGTAGAAGGAATATCAATTGGATGAAGTCTTTTAGGGTGTTTATCCTGTAGAGTTGATATAATATCCTGAGAAGCATCTGCCATACCATTAGATAGAAGGGATTTACATGCTTTACCAAAATTTCCTTCCTGTGTTAAGTTAATCGCACGATCTATGTTGTTTTTTGTATTTGTAGACTTTTTATGTTCCGAATATTTATCAGCTTCACGCTTAGTCTCAGACCAGAGAAAATAATGTTCTCCAGAAATCCAACGTTTTAAACGATCGTTTAAGATACGAGCGCTTTGAACTCTTTTATTTTTACCAGACCGAGTTGGGAGATGTAAAACAGCTCTTGGAAATAGCGTTAATAAGTTCATTTCAATTGGATTTTGGGAAATATTTCTGAATAAAGTAGTCAAAGCTTCGGCAAATAGATCTCTACACATTTTTGGGATATGTTTTCTTATCGGAATTTTAGAATTAAGTATTTCATTAATTTCAGGAATATTAAAGTTGGAAGAAATATTAGGATCCGAATTATCTAGTAAATCATCTATAATTGGCTGCATCTGGGATTGAGTTAGACCTTTACAATTATGATTACGTGCTAAACAATAAGATTTATTACATGATTGGCAAAAAGATCTATTAAAAGATTTATAATACGTATCAGGTACATTTTCATCACGGATTTTATGTGAATTAACATGTGTGTGTAGAGTCTGCGCGTTAGAAAAATTGCTAGAACAATGTGTAATGGGACATGTGAAAGTTTTAGATAAACTAGAATTCATATTGATAATAGAAATCAGAGTAAATAATACTATATGGTAATACTATAGGCAAATAAAAAGTAAAATGTAGGTTAAAAACAGGTTTAAAATAAATATATAAAAACAATTAAATAATATAAGTCAGTGAATAAATAAAATAATGTAAATAATTATTTTTAATAAATATATATATATATAAATCTATACACATACAAACATACACTCATGCACACACCAATATATAGATATTAAAATAAAACAATATATAGAAACACATACAAATTATTTATATAAATACGAAGTAGAAATAGGTGAAATGTAATATTTAAATATGCCATTGCAAAGTATGAATGAAATATACCATTATAAAGCAAATATAAATTCAAATACAAAAATAAATTACAAATTAATTTAATTCTATAGAAAATCGATAGAGCGTGACAATAAATTTATTGGTTTTTCTTATTAACATTTATTTTAATACCTTACATAATATATAGCTTATCTTACAAAACAAGTATACATATACATACATATACCTATATATATATACATATACACATTATGTATACATACATATATGAACAATTAAATACATATATATATATCACGTATAGCAACAAACATGTATAAATAAAAATAAGTATAAATTTAAAACAAAATAGTAGGCTCAATATATATATATACTTATTATGAGGTCATACATGGAACATATTGAATATGCTAAAGGATAGTTATACATATTACACCCTAAAATATTAGTTATATAGAATATATAACTGATGTATACAAAGCTTTTATGTAGTCCAATAGCAAGAATTAAATTTTATAGAATTATTTGATAATTCACTATGTAAAAAAAACACGTCTGCACTGTACGAAGTCGAAAAGTTGAAATGTACTATATATATATATATTTTTTTTTTTCGGACAATGGTTAGTTAATAACCAGAGCCAATTATCCCATTTATTAGCGAAAACATATTAATAAAAATATGACGAAGTAGGCAAGGGGGAGGCCATGTAATTAAGGATTTTACAATAATCCATTGCAGCAGGGTCATTCCAAGTGAAATCAGCAAATGGCTCCCACTGACCTTCTTCAATTTTCATGAAAATTTCACAGTTTATTTATTATTATAAAAAAATGATAGATGTAAATTTTTGGGACCCACAATTTTATATTGGCAGAATTATGCCCTATTGAAATTTTCAAAAAATATTTTTTTTCAAAATTTTCTCAAATTTCGTATATTTTAACTATTTATATATCTATCAATATTTGAGATAAATTTAAACTTTTAATATCTATTTATAATTACAATTAAATATCTTTCTAACTGTATACAGTGTTCATCTCTACATTAAATATTTATATAAAAATTTTATAAATTTAAATGTCAATTTTTTGACAATTTTTAAAAAATTCATAATATTATTTTGATTATAACTTTGTTGTCAATAAAGCTATCAATACAAAATAAAAAATAAATAATAGATAATATAATACTTATTAAGTAAAGCTTGTAACATATGAAATATTTTGAACATTAAAAAAGTTATTGGGTATATAAATACATGTTTTTTTCATTTTTATCAATATTGTGAAAGTTCAAGGGCAAATAAAAAAAGTACATATCCTTTTTTTTTTTTGTTTTTTGTTTTACTACCTAAAAGGAACCTTCTTCTAATATAATCTATTGAGAGAGTGGTGGCTATTTGAGTCTTAAGAATACATTTTACAATTTTAAGATCTATGTATTAATTATACAAAATTCTAAAAAAAATATACAATTTACATATATATTTTTATATATGTTATGAGTGCTAATCTAAATATTACTTTATAAAATAGCAGAGTAAACTATTATATTAAAAAATCATTTAACAATTATTCAAATAAAAAAAAATAGTATAATTATTTATTTTATTAAGTTATAAATCTATATTGACGATTATTTATAATATTTGGGGCATTTAGTTTCATTAATATATCTTGTACAGGAATCCAGCAAATATCATCAATGAATGGACACGTATATACATCATTTCTTTCTTTCATGAATTTCACTCTAACATCGTGGTCTTGTTCAAACTTTTCAAGTATCATACCTATATAGCTTAGATTATCATATATACACCAAAGATTTTCCGAAGGAAAGATATAACACTTACGCGAAATCGTGTAATTCGAATTTGTATACAAAATACCCTGGTGCCACCTATAGCGGGTTACTTTTAGGAACTATGTGTTGTTTATAATGTAAATTCGTATTTAACTATACACTTTTAAAATGTTAAATAATATGCTTTAAATTAATATTTATATGATGAAAACTAAGTGTTCATTACTAATATATAATAAACAAATATGATATGTATGTTTTAAATGCTATAAGTATATATTTAGTAGGTAAAAACTAATTTATATTGCATGTAATTTAATAGAGCAATGAAAACATTGTTGTATGCAAACAGAGCCGAACCTAAATCTATTTCAGTGATTTCGATACTACTGCTAGCAGCGGTTGGGGATATTACTAAATTACGTTGCATGCATAGGGAGTGTTATATCTTTGCTTCGCGAAATCTTTGTATACACTTTACAAAAACACCAGGTATTAAATATTCTATATTTATATTATAACTTATTCCCATATCAACTAGTTATACTTCTGAATATATACTATCATTACTTATACGTTTCATTCTAAAACTAAAATTATCTATTGGTACAAAGCTATGGTGAGATCTAATGCCACTAAATTTATTACAAGTATTATATCGTTCTTCTAATTTATATGTATTTATATGATTTATAATATATTCTATATCTAAGAAATAAAATGAAATATTAACAATGTTGTTGTTACAATATTCATACATTAATTTAGGGGTATTAATGGGACTATCTAAGGATTGCTTACTTGCTCTATCTACACATCTTTTTACCGTGCCACCTATTCCATCACATGGACTTTTTCCATATGATGTAGCCAACAAAATCCATTCTGCACTTAAATTAAAATCATTATAATGGTTACATAAATTTATCATATTTTTGTAATTTTTATATTGACTAACATCACTAAAATATATTACATGTTTAATATTTACATAATTTACTTTAATATAATCTAAAACTACTTTAATAAATGAATGTACAGCGGAGGTATTATGTGTTAAATGATGTGATATAATACAAAAACTATTTACAATTATTTTACCATTTACATTAATATATACAACTATAGTATGCGATGTAGCTTGAGTATTATCCCAGTGTACACTTTGAATTGCATCCTGATAAATAAAACTATAATTTTCTGAATAATCTAATAATATAATTACACTATCTAAAGCTAAATTTTCTTGTAAATATAGGCAGAATATGATCTATTAATAGTCTGGTGCATAGAATTCTATTCATTTTATAACATTTTTTTTTATAGCAATAAAAACAGATTAATTCTATGAAAATAATTCTGGACCAGAGTATTAATAGACCATATGCTGCATATATACTATTTTATTTATAATATATACATGTATACCATAAGAGACATATATTTATAATATATATTTTATAATACCTATATAACTGTATATATTATACAGCCTATTGTTAAAATTAAATTCAAAATTCAAACAATTTATAATTTATAATTGATAATTTATCAAAATTCATTTATACAATTCATTCATCATTGATAAATGAAGTTAAATCATTTATAATATTCATAAAAGTTAAAATTTATATGTAATTGTATATTTTTTTTAGAATTTTGTATAATTAATACATAGATCTAAAAATTGTATTCTTAAGACTCAAATAGCCACCACTCTCTCAATAGATTATATTAGAAGAAGGTTCCTTTTAGGTAGTAAAAAAAAAAAAAAAAAAAAAAGGATATGTACTTTTTTTATTTGCCCTCAAACTTTCACAATAATGATAAAAATGAAAAAAACATGTATTTGTATACCCAATAACTTTTTTAATGTTCAAAATATTTCATATGTTACAAGCTTTACTTAACTAGTATTATATTATCTATTATTTATTTTTTATTTTGTATTGATGGCTTTATTGACATAAAAGTTATAATCAAAATAATATTATGAAATTTATAAAAAAATTCAAAAACATGACATTTAAATTTATTAAATTGTTATATAAATATTGAATGTAGAGATAAACACTATATACAGTTAGAAAGATATTGAATTTTAGTTATAAATAGATATTAAAAGTTTAAATTTATCTCAAATATTGATAGAGATATAAATAGTTAAAATATACGAAATTTGAGAAAATTTTGAAAAAAAATATTTTTTGAAAATTTCAATAGGGCATAATTCTACCAATATGAAATGTTGGGCCACAAAAATTTACACCTTTCATTTTTTTATAATAATAAACAAACTGAAATTTTCATGAAAATCGAAGAAGGTCAGCGGGAAAATTTCATAAAATTTGCTGATTTCACTTGGAATGACCCAGCAGTATTTGCGATAAATATTTAGACTGCCTGTCATGACACGAATACTGAGTAGCGAATATCATGCTTCCTCAGGCCTAACGAATATAGGTATTTAGATGTTAGGGATGAGGGTATACCACGCCAGTTCCAATAAGAGGCACTTAGTTTAGCCTGCTTTGCACCATTAAGTTGTTTTGCGTAGGAGAGTATTTCAGGTTTGTTATAGTAGTCAGTTTTGTGTCGGTAATTAGTATCGGTATCTATTGTATCAGTTGAGATTTGCGTATCTATAATATAAACAATGTCATTTCGGTAAGCCAGTAAGTCAGGTTTGCGTAAGCCAAGTTGTGTTCGTATGTGTGGTTCCAGTATAGTTGTAAATTTGTACTTATTAAGTAGAGTGATTAAAAGAGCGTTAACATAATTATGCCTGTGAATAATGTTATTATAATTAAATCTACAGGTCTGCATAATATGATTTAGGCAGTCATATTTATAATTACACCCTCGCCTTAAACAGTTTGTATTTAAACTTGTAAACATACGTTTAAATCTGTAATGTGTATATAGTAGACCGTGCTTTAACTTTACCATATCTACAAAATCGCGACCAGAAAACATCTTTATAGGAGAAGTTATCCAATTATTAATAAAAGGACTATGCGTGCCTAATTCTAAACCCTTGCCATCGACAGAATTAAATAAATATATTGAATGATATTTATTTATGGAGGTGTTATCAATAAACGTGTATTCATCGTATACTCGAGGTGTAGACCATTTTAGAATATCACTATCGGGAAGAGTTTGAATAATAGTGTCATCATTCCTTCTAATGGATGAAATCCTTTTTAGCCGCAGCACCAGTATTGCCAGAAAAAGACGAGTGATAGCTATCCCACCGACACTACTAGGTGCGTAAAATACACCGAGTGAAGTATCTGAAGGTAGTCGAAGCCAACGTCTGACGAACGCCCGAATACTTCTGTCCATCGTTTTTAATGAATTTAAATAGACGTTAGAGAAAGTCAAGGTATGAAGCATACTTGGAATTAGATGATTTTTGAGCATAAACAATTTTCGTTGGGGTTTTAGAGTAGATTTAGATATTGCCAAGAGTTTCGATGTGAGGTCATCATTACTTGAATTATTTGTATTATCCAAAGCGCCTATGTTGATGCCAAGATATCTATAAGTGTCTTCTATATTTAGCGCTTTAATTGTAGAATTATCAATAGATATAAAACTATATGGTTTACATATCCATTGTTTTTTCTTTGGGTTAATAATTATATTCAATGTAGCGCATTTTGATTTGTTAACATTTAACCCGCATTGAGCTAGTCTAAATAAAACATGATCAACTTGATATTGCATCATTACATCATCTTTCGCAAATAAAACCAGATCATCTGCAAATGCCATATGGCTTATTGTACTATTTCCTTGTAAATTAATACTACCTGGCATATTATCAGTTACATAATCTATAATGGAGTTAAAAAGAGCGGGAGACATTGGGTCACCTTGTTTTACTCCACGATTGATTGGTATACTAGGTGATACTCCATTTTTATATTTTAATTGAGTTGTACGAAGTCGGAAAGTTGAAATGTACTATATATATATATATATTTATATATATATATATATAAATAATGATAGAATCAGGGTTCGAAAAAAATCAAAAAAATCGGATTTATTTGATTTAAATCGAATTTTTTTGATTTAAATTGATTTATTTGATTTTAATACAAATAATATTTAAATTGTAAAATAATATAATAAATAGATGTTTAATAAATTATAAAAATTGAATAAATCATTATTCTACTGCTAATAGACTTAGAAATTTAAATAACTATTAATTTATATTTAAATTTATAAAATTATATATAAATATTAATTATCTATAAAATTAAGTAAAGATATATAATATATATCGTGATAAATAAATAGAATTATATTATAATAAAAATGTGATATTGTGTATGTCTTGAATTATCTAAATTAATGTATACATTATATTATATGCTGTTACATAATGCAACACTAAATCATATTATTTAATTACTAGTGTTTTGATATTAGATATTATACTGACTACTTTATTATCTAGAATTATATTCAAATAATTATACTAAAATTATTAGTACAAGAAATCAAATAAAAACGTTTTTGATAATTATTTAAATAAATTACTTTATATTAAAATATTTGTACATAAATACAAGCTTTGCAGCTTTATTAACTCCGAGTCTATTTCTTAATTTCGAATGCACCAATCTTTTTTGGATTTTATATAAAAACAAATAAAATTATATCTTTCTCCAATAATGTCTATGATATATATAATTCTTATTTATTTAACATTATATATTTTTCCTTTGATGTTTATGAATCATAATTTATGATATACAGTCAACTCCCGATAAGTCGGACTCGCAAGTGACCGGGAAAAGTGACCGACTTAGCGAAATGTCCGACTTATCAGAGATTAATAATATCATGCAAATAAGACATGCGACGCGCAGCGTGAGTTAAATTACCAAATTGTGGAATTATGCAACAATCAATAACATAAAATGTTTATTTCAATAATATTACTTACTAAAATTATAATATTATTCAAATTAAACATTTCTGATATTTTATAAAAAAGTCCGAGTTAACCAGTATAAAAGTCATAAAATGTACTATAATATGTGTCGGACTTATAGAAAAGTCCGACTTATCCATTCCAACTTATCCGATTAATTTAATATGGAACTAGATACAAATACAACTAAACCAGCTAAATGTGTCCGACTTATCCGTAGTCCGACTTACCGAGAGTTGACTGTATATATATATATATATAATTCTTATTTATTTAAATATTAATGATATAACATAGCCTCCTATATTCTCATCATGAATATAATTATTATATTATAAAAATCATGATCTAATAATTATATAATATACTTTGAGATATATTGATTTAAATCATGATTTAAATCATATGATTTAAATCATTCGAACCCTGGATTGAATATTATTTAACAATTTAATAATGATTTATATACATATTATAATATGTATTTATAATAATTATATTCAAAGACTTTGAATTTGAATTTAATTATTAATAATATAATTATAACATAATTTATGACGTGATATTATTATTAAAACATTATATTCATTTGATATTTATAGACCTATATATAATAAACTTAAGATAAAATATTATTGATAATATCATAGGTCTTGAGTATTATATTTGATACTTATATTAAATATCAATAATATTATGAAAAATATAATTTATTATAACAAGACATATGCCTATTAAATGTTTACTAAATTAATAATGCACTTATTTCGCGAAAAAAATATATTTGATAAAGATAAAGTATACGTAATATATTTTATTGATTAGAAATATTTAACAATTAGTTGTTAGGTTAGTTAATCAGTAGTGGAGGCTAGTTAAACCTTATTGTTGTATTTTGTAAATGAAATTATCAAATCACTAAATAATTAATTTTGACAGTGATTTTGATTTCCAGTTAATCTTATTATATATTATTAATCAGAATTCGTATATGTTAGTATTTAAGTTCAATGCGAATTTATATAATTATATCCCTTTATTAGATTAACTTTTACATATATTTCTTCATATTATTTTAGGTGATAGATAGTTTTATAGGAAATGTTGATTATAACCAGTAGACTTCAATGATGGACTGAGGGAGATAAATGAATATAGAATAGTGAATGGTATATAGAAATAACTATTTTAAAACTGACAGATTGAAGAGAGGTTTATATTAAACCTAATAATGAGTATATTTATATAGTTTAGATTGCTATTATCTTTATTGAAATGTTCAATAGGTGTAGGCAGGGTTGTTGGTTTTTTTATTTATTAAACATTTTTTATTAATACATTTTTAATTAAATAATTCTAGAAATATATTATTATTATTAGATATGCTTATATTTATTAGATTAACTTTTACATATATTTCTTCATATTATTTTAGGTGATAGATAGTTTTATAGGAAATGTTGATTATAACCAGTAGACTTCAATGATGGGCTGAGGGATATAAATGAATATAGCATAGTGAATGGTATATAAAAATAACTATTTTAAAACTGACAGATTGAAGAGAGGTTTATATTAAACCTAATAATGAGTATATTTATATAGTTTAGATTGCTATTATCTTTAGTGAAATGTTCAATAGGTGTAGGCAGGGTTGTTGGTTTTTTTATTTATTAAACATTTTTTATTAATACATTTTTAATTAAATAATTCTAGAAATATATTATTATTATTAGATATGTCTTGTATATTATATTAAAAAGTAGTATAGTATAATTTATACAATGATTCAGTAAATTCTATCCAAATTATATTTTTATTTCGACCAGGCTTGTTTATTAAATGAATACATTTATATAATACACATAATCTATACAATTATTAATAATATGGATGTTAATACACATAATATGTAGTTGATTTTTTTTTGTTTTTTTGATTTTTTGATTTTTTTGTTTTTTTTAAAAACGATAAAAACTATAATCCCTTATATAATTTAAAATTATAAAGTATAATTTATATAATATACATAATATATACTATTATTATTAATATTGATACTAATTTTAAATGATATTATATTGAAATTAATATATTCATCAATAATTTGTTATAATAAAAACCGAAAAAAACAGAGCAACACTGGGTGTGGTATATTTAATATAAGTAGAGATATTCAAGCTTATATCGGCATTACTATAGTTTATAATAGGTATATTTAAAGCTTGTATATATGAGATAATAAATGTATTATTCATTAGTTAGGATATATATAGGATATATATTGTTAGCAAACTAATACATATTGTCATATTACATTTTTAAATGTTGTTAAATATAGGATATCTCAGTGTAGAAATATGCAGCCACTCTTACTAATACAAGCATAGTTATTTCCAAGAGTTCATCTGAGACTCAGCAAGCTATAGATCTTACTTGTTCCATGTGTGTGTATTTATGTGTGTAAGTGTATATATCGTAACGTTATACGTGTTGATAATCAGTTAGTCATCTATGTATTCATAGAGTTGTGGGTATCACCACAACCACATCGACTGTTGCCACAACCATCACATCGTCATTGTTTCCCAAATATTCATGGTTACATGAGGAAGGCGGATAGGTTGTAAATTCGTACAGTACGGTGTAAATACCGACACCCGTAAAGCTCAGAGTTATATTAACGTAATCTATATTCTATGTAAGCTGTGAGCTAGTATGTGTGTGTGTATGTTGGTATATGTGTATAAGATTTAAATTTCAGTTAATTTAGTCCTATCTAAATTAGCCATATCGTAGTTAGACCTATCGGAGTTAGCTCTATCGGAGTTAGCCCTATCTGAATTAGCATTATCGGAGTTAGTCTTATCTGAATTAGCTATATCGGAGTTAGCCCTATCGGAGTTAGCCCTATCTAAATTAGCCCTATCGTAGTTATCCCTACAAAGTTACCCCATTCTGAATTAGCCCTATCGGAGTTAGCCCTATCTGAATTTGCCCTATCTGAATTTGCCCTATCGGAGTTAGCTTTATCGGAGTTAGCCCTATATGAATTAACCCTACCAGGGTTAGCCCTATCTGAGTTAACCCTAACTGTATTAGCCCTATCGGAATTAGCCCTATCTGAATTATCCTTATCGGAATTATCCCTATCGGAGTTAGCCCTATCTGATTAGCCCTATCGGAGTTAGCCCTATCTGAATTAGCCTTATCGGAATTAGCCCTATCGGCGTTAGCTCTATCTGAATTAGCCCTATCGGAGTTAGCCCTATCTGAATTAGCGCTATCTGAATTAGACCTATCTGAGTTAGCCATATCTGAATTAGCACTATCTGATTTAGTACTATCTGAATTAGCCCTATCGGAGTTAGCTCTATCGGAGTTAGCGCTATCTGAATTAGACCTATCTGAGTTAGCCATATCTGAATTAGCCCTATCATAGTTAGCTCTACGGAGTTAGGCATATCTGAATTAGACCTATCTGAGTTAGCCATATCTGAATTAGCACTATCGGAATTAGCCCTATCGGCGTTAGCTCTATCTGAATTAGCCCTATCGGAGTTAGCCCTATATGAATTATCCCTATCGGAGTTAGCCATATCTGAATTAGCCCTATCGTAGTTAGCTCTCCGTATACGGAGTTAGGCATATCTGAATTAAACCTATCTGAGTTAGCCATATATGAATTATACCTATCTGAGTTACCTCTATCTGAATTAGCTTTATCTGAGTTAGACCTATATAATTATAAATTATATATTAAATATATGATTATTGTAAAAACAGTAAACCAAATAAAAAAACTTAATTTTAGAACTGCAATCCCATGAAATGCCGGTGTCATATAATACTTCGTCCCCATCCTAAAAATCGTCCCCGATTGTCACGTGACAACAAAATCGATGCTATTTCACTAAATACACATACGAATCGCTTCAAATTTAAACCACATATATCTAGTATGTATATACACACATGTGGACAAAATCAATGTCTAAGTATGCTTTAAAATAAAGTAATACTCAAATATATAAAGTAGAATGGAGATGAATTTAATAATACCAGATTAAACGATAATAAAGTAACATTTTAAAATTCTGAATCGACAGAAGTTATTATTTTTTAATTCTAGGTCTAATACTATAAGATCGTATTCTAAAATTGTCTCTATGTACTATTTTAATTAAAAAACATTATACGCATTTTCAGTTAATTATTGAAATAGTTGTAATTTGAATTTAATGAGGGTGTTTAGCGCGCGACACCCGCATTAAGTTATAAATAGAGTATATGTAACGCCCTTTGGAAAGGTTTATATTCACGAATATAAATGCGTATAATGTTTTTTAATTAAAATGGTATATAGAGACAATTTTATAATACGATCTTATAGTATTAAACTTAAAATTGAAAAATAATAACTTCTGTCGATTCAGAATTTTAATATATTAATTTATTATCGTTTAATCTGGTATTATTAAATTACATGGTGAACATAGGAGATATATGATTTACTAAAATCACAACAAACTCTAGAAATACATAACATATTATCCTAATTTTTTTTGTATCTTGTATATAATATGTATAACTAAATATATAACTATAATTTACAATTTATTGATTAGTATAATATTAAGATAATGTTACCTACATATTACCATTTATAAAAAAATAAAAATTCCAAAGATGTCCATAAATGTTAAATTTATTATATGTATCTATGAAATATATTGTAGTATAAGTAGTTATATCTGAGGAGTATACTATTATATATAAATTCTGAAAGTTTCATGTAGTTTGATATAGTAGTTCAAAAGTTATAGATATTCAAATATATAAAAGTAGTTTATAAAAAAGAGCTGAGATATCAGTGATTTAAAAATGTTAAACTTTTTTTTTTTTTTTTTTTTTTTTTTTAACAAAAAGCACCATATCTTTAGAAATAAATCAAATACTAACCTACATTTTTTTATACTAACACTATTATTATAATAGAATATATTTAAAATCGTAAATATATTATTGAAGTAATAATCTAAAATGTAAACTAATATATGAATTATTTAGCGAATATTTGACTACAAATTTTAATAATTATTTTTACACACTTATGTTTATAAATGCTTATTTATAGCACTTATATATACTTTTATGCATCAAGTCATATATCATTTTAAAGGGAAATAATTAAATTTACTGATTTTAATATAATATCATTTTTGAAAAATAATATATTTAAAAAAAAATTCAAAAAAATTCATGTGTGTCGCCGGCCTTTAAGGGAGGTGGAATTATGTATTATCATGGAAGATATTTCATTCAGTTTTCAGATTATTAAATTTAAAGTAGTTTTATTAAATATATGTTTATTACAGTAGTTAATTTATTTATTTTAGTTATTGTTTCTGGGAGGTATTTTAAAGTAGCGGATGTATATAATTATATATCATTGGAATACCCCTAGTTCATGATAGTTGTAGGTTGCATTAGGTTTATTGGATCATATATTGAAAGTTATTTATATTTAAGGGTTATGTTTCTTTTGAAAAATTTTAAAATTCAGTGTAAAAGATAGGGATTTTTAATTGTCAATAAGTTTAAAAATTCTTAAGATATTACAATTCTGTAAAATGCATATTGATAGGAGGACTGCTCTGTATATTTTGTAACTACATATTGTAGTTTATAATATTATGACTTATAGTAGGGGTCATATTTAGTCTCAGTCAAAGTATATATCATGGGCTGTAATTTGTCATGTAATTTGTAATATTAAGTTGTAGGGCATGAATAAAGGATGGTAAATAATAATTGTTGTTTATGTTTTAGGGAGTGTCTATAGATATGTATATATAATATAATATAAGTTCAAAATTACTCGAATATAATTTATATAAGTTTAAAATACTGAAATAGGGTTAATAATATAATATAGTTATAAATTGAGTACTTTTAAATACATTAAATAGCATGAATTAATAACTTAAAAAAATTAAAAAAAAAGCAAAAATAAATATTTTAAATTGACCATAAAAAAAAACCCGATATGTAAAACTAAAAACATATATGAAAGGAGCATTAAAAATCTATCTAGAAAAATATATTACATATGTATTCTATAATTTTAGTCGTCAAATAATGACCTATTAATTTTTTTTGAAAATAATCCAATATTTTCGGGTACATAGTTTAAAAATAATTTTTGTATACAACTTGTAAACATATTATATAATGTTTTAAAGATATATAGTATACTTGAATATATATATATAAAATATATTCAGGCATATTAATATGATTTTATAAAATATTTTACTAATAATTAAGGTTTTAAAAATTATAAAAATATTTTTTTTCTAGAAATCTCACTTTTTGGAAAATATTTGAAAGTCGAATAAATAAAAAGTAGACATGCTTGAGAAAAACGGTTTTCACATTTGAGATCAGTGTCAAAAATAAGTCTAGAATCAATTGACAGAATGTCATCCTATTTTTGATGCAGACCAGTGTAATAATTTTAAAATATTCAATAATTTTACTATTTTACTATTTAACTTTAGACTATTAACTATTTTTATATTTTTAGATAATTTGTATATATTTTTATTTATATAATAAAAGTATATATATACCTATGTATTTAAAATCTCTATTACGTTATAAAATGTATTATATGTATTATGAGATAAATACAATTATACAAATAATATAAATTATAATAAGTATTATATCCGAATAATTTTTGTTGGCATAATCACTATTAGTCAACTTGTATCTTAGATAACAAATTATAAAATACAATATTAATTGTTTTGATATAGAAAGAAAATATATATATCTTTAATTTTTAATATTGGAAAATTCAAAATTAATAATAAAATACACATTTCATATAATTCTATTATATTTTATAACACGATATCAATGAATTATATAAATATATATATTATATATACATTTTATATACATTTTTATATCATATAAAATAAAATATTTAAAATCTATTTTGTTTAACTAATAAATTATTATTATTTTGAAAATACAAGTTTAATGTTGTAATATTTTAAATTTTACTATTTTTATATACTTTAATTATTGTGTTATTATTAAATTTATAATTTGTTTGAAAGTTTCATTTAATTTGTAGCATTATTCAAACTAAATGATGTTTGAATGGGTTGAAATTGGTAAAAAATATTATTTTTAATAAATTATTCTAAATATATATAAGATATAAATAATAAGTAATTTAGATGCTTAAATAAAATATAGAGATACAAAATATACTACAATGAAAAATGTATGAATTATATAAACTGTTTAGATTATAAAAACGCCTTATTCATAGTATTTCAATGATTACATTTATTTTTGTTGATTTTAAGATTACAATTATTTATCTGTATTTTTAAAGTATTTAGTCTAGTTATATTTAACATACAACTTGATTGCTAAATCATATTAAGATCATATATTCTTTTTTAATAATAGTTTATAAAATATTTGAAACCATTTATTTTTCAAGTCCAGAGGTATAGACCCACCTACCCTAAACGATAATTATTTTAAATATTCAAATAGCCATATTAATTTCCAAAGCATACTGGTAATTTTAAAACGTACTAGTGTATGATTTGTTATAGATATTAAATATTTTAATAATTTGAATAATACTTGCGTATATTTTGTATATATTATAATTTGTTTAGCTTCATGTGCTAACATAATTCAATTAATTAAGAGACACCATTAAATGCATATATAATTAATGGTAGCTGACTAAAAAGTGTATATATTATACATAATATATATTAACATAACTATTAATAAAATATTAAATATAAAATTAAAATAATATATACAATTTTTTTGACAGCTAATAATATACGGTGATATATTTGATAATTTTTGTATGTAATATATATGATCCATAAGTAATATAACATCGACATGTATCAACACCCTATACAAATATATCTAATAATACTGTATATTTCATTTAAAATAGTGTGTCTACTAAAGAGTTATATTTATGGAATAAATATAGAGTATTAATTCAATTCTTATTTAAACTCACTTATTATCTAGATATTAATATTAATAATAGATAAAATACAAATATAGTTCATATATATATTAAATATATAAATTATTATAAATCAAGTGTATAGTAAAAGTGATAAACTATTGACATAACTATTTTGTGGACACTAAATTGTCTACCAGAAATATCTATCAAGTCTGGTATAGTTAAGTATATATATATATTAAAAATGTGGGTATATAATAATTATCATACTTTTATTATTCATCTTTAGAATTAATCTACTCATAATATTTATATTGTCAAATTCAATTAAAATGTAGATTAATAATATACAATTATATAATTGTTTATTATTGAATTAACTATTGTTTTAATTTGAATTAACTATGTATGCATCTTTTTAGCTTTTTTTTTCTTGAAAAATAATGATATTTTATTTACCAAAAATATCTATATATTTATTAATTTGCAAATTAAATATTATTTCTTTAAGCATGCATGACAAGGGATTTTTGAAAAAAATATATTATTTATTAAAAATAATATTATGTAAAAATCATAAAATTTGATTAATTCCCTTTAAAATTGTGTATGATATGATGCACAAAAATAAATATAAGTGCCATAAATATTCATTTATAAACAATAAGCGATAACAAATAATGATACAAAATTGGTATTAATTTATTTACTAATAGTGTAGGTCCCATTCTCTTAGTCGTATACTTAAATTTTTAATTTAAATTTAAATTTCGACTATATATATATATTAAGCTCTAAATGTATTGTAAAAGATAAACAAAGTTAGTTATTCTTTTATATATTTAGACAGTTGGAGCATGGAGCTTTTAGTAAAACAATAATTATAGATAAATCTCCTAGGTTACTATGTAAATAAATCCCCTGTTGCGCCGGCACTTAAGAGTATTAAACATTATGACATATTTAAATTTAATGAAATAGTGCTGATTGATTGGTTAATATGATTAAATAGTTGTGAATGATATATATATATATATATATATATATATATATATATATTAATATAATTATAATTACAGATATATAATCTAAGAATGTACAATTATGAATGTTCAGGAAGGAGATAGTGGTAAGTGAAATTAAATATAATTAAATTAATAATAATACATTTCAAATTTGTTTCTAAAATTAATAACTAACAAAACTAATATAAATCATATACATATTTAATCATATTTAAAAATGAAAATTTCTATGAATAACATCTTAAATATCATTAATAATATTTAATAATTTATATAACATATTAACTCAATCAATATTATTATAATTAGACCAAGTTAAATGTGTCCTGTGTACGGTGGTATTTGCTTCAGAAGAAGATATGATTAAACACAGAAGAAGTGATCATACGAATGAAGATATTGTCGATATTTCTGATGCAGACAGTGACGAAAACCCAAGTGTTTACATATGTAATTATTGTACGTATACTTGTAAGATGGCTACTGGTATGCGAATTCATTATGATAAATATCACGAGGATGAATTTGTGGAGAAAAATAATAATGTACAGAAATGTCAATGTAAATCGTGTGCATACAATAGTAATACATTATCTAATTTAACAATACATAATCGAATCCATACAGGTGAGAAAACCTACAAATGTAACACATGTGAATATAGTTCTTACCATAAACGTTATTTAAATTCACATAAATTAACACATACTGGTGAGAATCCTTATAAATGCGATACATGTAAATATAGTTGTAAAAGACCATCAGCACTTAAGGTACATAAACTAACACATACAGGTGAGAAGCCTTATAAGTGCGATACATGTAAATATAGTTGTACAACATCATCACAACTTATGATACATAAACGAACACATACAGATGAGAAATCTTACAAATGTAATACGTGCACATAGAGTTCTAAAACATTATATTATCTAAATAAACATAAAATAATACACAGGTGAGAATCATTTTAAATATAAGAAATACGTATATATTTATACAGCATCACACTTATATTAAACAAAAAAAATTAAAATACATATTTTAGTAGTAGATAAAATAATCAATAGAACATTTAACGAAGTAAATTTAAATAAATATTCTGTTTCTTTTTATTGTTTCTTTTATTATGTATATTATATTATATATACAATTATTTATCGTTAAATAGATAATATTAAATATACATATATATATATATATATATATATATATATATATATATATATATATATATATATATATTATTGTTGATATGAATTGAATGTATTATTTCATTGTCATTTTTATTTATTTTAATATTAAAATAATTTAATAAAAATAAATCTCACTTATTATATTATATTTCATTGTCATTTTTATTTTAACATTAAAATAAATGTAATGAATATAAATAAAATATAGATAACAAATAAAAACAGGGGACATATATAAAAGATTTATGAAATGAAATATAAGGTAAACATGAAATATAATATAGTATATTTTGTACGCAATACATTATTATATTTATATAGATTTATTATTAGTTATTAGATATTATACAATTATTATTGAATGTAGATAGCAACATAATATGGGAGAAAACTCAAATAAATACCAGCAAATGTATGCTATTTTACTATATCAACAACAAATAGTATCCGATGGTGTCCTTCAAGAATAATATAGTTTAATCTAATAACATATACAAAGTAAGATAATAACACCCATTACAAAACTTATACATAATATAGTAATATATATGAACTTGTATAATTTCATTAGTAGGTGTATATTGGTTATATGTATATATGAATTATGTGTATAAATAGTTAATAGATAAAAATATATGACAATTTATAATTATTTCATAAGTATATATTTAAAGTAATGAATTTGAAATATTTGAAAATAAAATAATATTGTAAATTTATTAAGGTATTTTATTAATAAATTGACAGTTCTATACGATAATTAATTAACAACTAATATTAATAATATACAAATTGATGCTGAAATTGTTGTATATCTGGGTGTGTATGAATAATTGGATATATATTGTATGTAGCTATGTATGTATAACCCAGAGGTTCAAGCTTTATGAGTATGGGGGGTGGGAGGTTATATGTTATATAGTGAAGCGAGGATTATGGAGACCTGAACTACGAGTGTAGAAACCCGGGGGTTCTTAAATGGGTTTCCAGCAAACAAATAGAGTCTAAATAAAGGAAATTGCCTTTAATTTTAGACTCTAAGGATGTTAACACCTAGACCCTATTTTGACTCTAATATGGCTTCTATTTTGACTCTATTTAGCTTATATTTTGATTGTATTTATAATCTATTTAGATTATATTTTGATTGTATTTATACCCTATTTAGTTTATATTTTGATTGTATTTATACTATATTTATCTTATATTTTGATTGTATTTATACTCTATTTAGCTTATATGATTACTCTATTTAGATTATATTTTGACTATTTATTATATTAATTAATATGTTAACACTACAAAATAAATAACAATATGTTTATATTACAAATTTATTAAAATTGTTAATAAATGTTAACATAACTTTGAAACATCAGCAAGATTTAATTCATCACCATCGAGATCATCATTTTGCTGGGATTCATTTTTAGGCTAAATATAATAAATTCATTATTGTTGTGTTAATATATATATATATATATATATATATATATATATATATATATATGTATTGATGAGTGCCGTAGTATGCACGGGTTAATAGGCTGCATATTGTGTAGATTGTGCATAACATTTTTATGAGGCTTAGCCTTCTGCAGGTAGATCTATTAGTCTTATTATAGATGGTTGTGGGGTTTTGACTATTGTTAAGTTTATATCTTATGCCATTATAATTACAAAATATTGTTGTTATACCGTAGGTTGCGATTGAGTTGATTGTCATATGCCCCTTATTGATTAGGCTTTCTAAGGTTATTGTATAACTAAAATTATATTACATTACTTTAAGACCATGTGACAACTTTAAATAATATATATGTTCTATTTTTAAAGGGTATGCAATGCATACTATGCATAATATAATAAAAACCTTGTCTCTTGTGTCCGGGTCTGCTACACGTATACGTTTTACGTAATGTAGTGGAATTCCTGTTTCTTGTAGTTCTTATCGTAATATCTGATCCTACAGACATATTCGATGTGGTTCATCCTGTTGCAAGCATTACATATGTGTCCTGGAGCTGCGTCCAGTAATTTATTTCAAAATATAGTTTTTTCGTGATATTAAACTATAATTGAAACAAATTAGTAATTAGTAAATAATTTACAATTTATATATATATATTATTATAGTAACGTTATAACGTTAATCAGTAGGATTCATCCTATCTGATACCGCGTTGACACTCATCAAATAAACTGGATAGCAGGTACCCAATTCTATATAATTTAAATAATATTAATAAATATATATATCATATATTTACTGATAGTTTGAGTAACATATACAAAAATAGTTAGTAGGGGACGTGAGGGGGTTTTGGGCGATGAGGGGGTTTTGGTCGATGGCAATATAACCACAACGGTAATAGATATGAAAATATTTTACATTAACGAACTGTGTATAATGTTAATGTTACCTAATATTTTAAGAAAAATGAAGAAAAATTAAATATATTGAATATTATTATCGATTATGTAAAAAGTGCATTTTCTGCTATATTATTGTAATAAATAGCGGAGAGTTAATGGAAATTACAACACAATTAATAACATTTGTATGATAATTTTTTTATAATATTAAACTACTCAATGTTCTACATAAAATGAAATAAAAATTAATTAAAAATATTAATTATATAATTGAATAAAGATAACATAACAATACTATATGCTATGAGGGTATTTTGGTCGATATCATGAGTGGGTTTTGGGCGATGAATCGACCAATCAACGATCACAAATTTGCATAATTAAATTCTCTAAATAATATACAAATTGCGGTCGTTCCATTGAATGGTGTAAGATGATATACATTGTATACTATACACTTAATAAATTGTATTAATTATACTATATAGATTGTGCAAATATTAGATAAAATTGTAATGTATATCTTATATATATATATATAAATATAATATAATATAAAAATATATATATATATAATATAAAATTATAATATATATATCTTATTTATATATATACTTATTTGTATGTTTTACATATATATATATATATATGGTATACTTATAATTACATTAGGTATATTTATATATGTAAATGTGTTTAATAATTATGTCTTTGAGATACCTTTGTAATAAATATATAATAAATATTATCTAATAGGTTATTGGTTTTGTATATAACCTATATGATATCATGAACATATTAATGTCCCTATTTTAAATAACCTAATGTTAAAACATTAAACACATAAATACCGCTAACTCGGAATTATTTATAGATTCTAGTTTAATTCTATGTAAATAGATTAAAGAATAATGAGATGTCTCATACACTTTTTTGTTCCTTGCTGGTCTGATTAAGCATGACTTGACTGTATATATATATATATAATTGATTATTTAGTAATCGGAATTATCTATATATTAAATCTTTTATAATAATATATATATATATATATATATATATAATTATTCAGTAATATATAGGACTGCATGAATATACATGATAATTATTTATTTTCATAAAATATAATTAATTTGTGAAATTATAAATAATAAAATATTCTATAGATATTATTAATTATATATATTTAATTATTATTATTTTATTTAAAAATACATGTAACTATAATTATAACTATACAAATCAATCTAAATGCAACTGATAGGTTTGTATATTATACAACATAAAAAACATAATAAATATAATTATTATTTAAAAAAATATTATGATTATATCTAACAAAATTATAATAAATTACTCATAATCTAGTCATATATGTTGAATTTAGTGAAACTGTATATTATACATAGATTAGCCCACATTATATAAATATATTTATAATGGAAAAGTATAATAATTGATAATAATAACATTTAATAATAATCATAATAATAATTATATTGAGCTGGTCACTGCAGAAAACTCTTTAGCAGCTCGACACGGCAGCAAACTCTTTAGCAGCTCGACACCGCAGCAAACTCTTTAGCAGATTGGCATGACATACGACCTCTTTAGCAGTTCGACATTGCAGATGAACTATTTAACAGATTGGCATGGATCTGTTATGATAATGGATTTTTTGAATATGACAAAATAATATTATCACTGTTTGTTTTAAATTTAAATAATAATGCTCTTTACAACATTATTGAATTTCATTATGAGGATTATTTAATAATAATCATAATAATAATTATATTGAGTTACCTCTAAATGCGTGAAATGCAATATGAAATCTGATAGAATTCGCAAAAATGACAAACGACCTCTTTAGCAGTTAGACATTGCAGATGAATTATTTAGCAGTTCGACATTGCAGATGAACTCTTTAACAGATTTGCATGGATTTGTTATTATAATAGATTTTTTGAATATGAAAAAAGACTATTATGTAATAGCCTTTTTTCATCAATTTAAATAAGAATACATTACAAGAGATTTAATATTATTGAATTTCATTGATGATTATTTAATAGTTAATAATTGATAATAATAACAATTAATAATAATCATAATAATAATTATAATGAGTTATCTCTAACGTTAAGATATTCTTATGGTGTATACATATTATGCAGTATAAAAGCTGATAGCATTATTATACGAAATATAGTATGCGAACACTTTAGCAGCTCGACATGGCAGGTGACGTGTCAAAAGAAATGCGCAAAAATTATAATATATGTATTAGATATGTATAATTAAATATGTATATATCAAATTCGTAATTTATATCACTAAATGTATATAATTTAAACTTTATATTATGCGTAAAAAGTACCTAAATTGTATATTTATTATACGAATATATTAAATGCCTACAGTGAATAGGTATCTCTTACTCGTAATATAGTTTAAATTATATAAATTTAGTGATACAAATTACGAATTCAATATATCATATATTAAATTCGTTATATATAGTTAATATATTATATTCGTTATTATATTATATGCATAATAAATATACAATTTAGGTACCTTTTACGCGTAATATAGAGTTTAAATTATATAAATTTAGTGAAACCAATTATGAATTAAATATTATATTGAATATATGTATGCTAAATATACAATTTAAGTACCGTTTACGTGGAATATAGAGTTTCAATCATATACATTTATATGATGGGTAATATATATGGTAGGATTGAGTATGGATGGAGTAGATGCGCAAATAATATTATTAATGCTTGCAATTTTATTTTCAAAGAATTTTAAAAAAGAGAACACAGTTGAAAATTTGACGTGTTTGGTAAAATGGGGAGGATTTTTTCATCTGGAGGAGAGACTTTTATTTGCTATTTTACATAATTTGCGAGGATCGAAGGAGATCAATGCTATCTTTTTGTTATAATAGATAGATTTTGAACGAGATATAGTATATTTGTAATTTTTCTAGCTATTGACAGAGCTAATTTAGTTTCAGTAGAAGGATTTTTAAGACATTTCTTCTCAAATTTGCGAACACTCTTCTTGTAGATGAAAAGTTCGTGGGAGAACCAGGGAGAAAAAGGGCGGTCTATAATTAGTGTAGTTTTTGTAGGTGCATGTATATTGATAATATTTAGAAGAGTGGAATTTACGAGTATCGGACAGAGGGAAGTTAAATAAGAAATCTCAGTTTTTATATTGTTTACAAATCTTGTTAGGTCAATAGACTTAAAATCTCTATATGTAATACATTTTCGTTTAATCTTTGTGAATTTTAAATTTATAGAGAATTCAATAATAAAATGATCTTTTAGTAGTTCAATTTGTTGAAAGGAGTTAGGGTTTATACATCTAACAAGAGGACTGGATAGGGGAGTAAATATAATATCAAGTGTATTACCAATGGAATGGGTATGAAATGATATATGTTGGCACAAGGAAAGAGACTCAGTTAGGAGTTTAAAGTCACCATGGGGATAGATGGGAGAATAAAAGTGATAGTTTAAGTCACCATTAACTATTGGTAGATAGAAGATGAAGATGAAGTAAGATTATGGATAAAATCATGTAATTCATCAATGAATAAAATGGTTTCAGGTTTTGGGGAACGATAGATTACGGTGAGATGTAGAGTTAAGTTAGGAAGCTTGAAGTTCAGCGAAAGACAATCACTATATGAAAAGGGAGGTAATGAAATGGATGGAGATAGGTAAAAATCATTACGTATCATAAATCCTACCCAACCACCACGACTCGTTTGTCGTGGAGCGAGATAGAGTGTATATCCAAAATCCAAGATGGAGGCACATATGTCAGAGTCATCATTATAAATCCAGGTATCAGTCAATGCGATTATAATACATTTTTTTAAGAAGCGAATATTGATCAAGGCTATATTAGAGGATAGTCAGGATTGAGAGGAAGAATTATTTATAAATTATTTCTTATAGTGATCAAAAGATTAAAACTATTTTGTTAGATCAGATTCAGGGATTAGAATAGGGAGATATAAAAGAGCATTTTTTGTATCCCTTAGTTCAAATGTTTGAGAACGATTATTGAAAAATACTTTATACGAAATAGGCGTGAGTTTTTGTTTTAGGGCATGATATAGTACATTACCAAGAAGTCTAGTAATGTAAGGTAAATAATGACGAATAAATATATGCTTAAACTTATTATGTGGTGGGAAGGTTAGAAGGGAGTAGAAACATATATCACGAGCAGAAATATTAGTGAAATGTAAGATAGCATTACTGGTTAGAAATAGGGAAGAAGTAATATAAGAATGGGGAAGTTTTATATAGTCAATTAATTATACAATGAAATTATAGTTAACTTCAGAAGGAAAAAGGTGGTCAAGTACTAGTGTGAGGGAATTATCTATGGAGCGTGTGGCTAATTATTTTAAGGAAGTTGAATTAGATATTATAGTGGTTGGTGTGTGATTTGAGGAAAATGTTAAGTCAATTAGCTTTGGAATATGTCTAGGAGTATTAGCATTGGGCTGATGCTTGGGCTGGATATTAATAGCCATAGTAGAAGTATATATATCAGAAGTTAGATGTGGCGTTACCTTGGCAAAATTATTATGTATTATAGATTTGGCAGTTAAATTAAAGGTGAAGATGACAGTGTAATGAGTGGAGTAGTTGTATGATTAGTTGAAGGAAACTTATTTAAGGTTAGGCATGAGGAACATGAGAAGGAGAAGTTAGATGAATTAAATATAGCAATAGCATAAGCGGGAGGGGGGTTTTTAGAATGAAACCAGGATTTATAAATAATAGCTGCGGGGTATAAACAATTATAATGTAATAGAGATGGACATGTTTTATATTTGAGATAATATTCGCATGCGGTAAGGTTACAATGTGAATAATTTGAGGACATTGTATAATTGAGATTGTGGGATTAAATTGAATGAAATAAATAATAATAAATATAATAATAAATGTATAAATACTGGTCGTTAATGGGATATTTTGGAAGAAGTTTGGTATTCAGTCCGTTTTGCTATATGACGATAGTATTAACTTACATCAACAACGTAAGTTGAACTTAAGTTAATAATGTAAGTTAAATTCTGGGGATCCGATAGTCAGAGATTTAAGGATAGAGATAAGAAGAGATAAATTGATGGATGTTAATTGAGTGATGTAAGTAAATACAGCAGTAGAATATCTAGGTGTAATTTAGTAGCTAACCTCAAATGAAGGTTGGTAGATCAGACTACAAAAAGAAAATTCCCAAGGGAGATCCACGTGAGAATATTACTATATATATACAATTATACGTTCCAATTTTGATTTTGTATATGTAAAAGGAAACCGTTTATTTGCTCACAAACTAATTATAATTTACACCTACTGGAACATATTATTTGAACTATAATGTTACGTTTCGGCAACTAGTTCCTGGTTGCTTGGGAATGGAATATCTTTGTACTAGATAAGCAGAAATATAGAAGGGGCAATTCGATGACTATATTGAGTTATATACAATAGATAGTATGTAATAAGCAGATAAGTTGTTTAATGGGAACAAGATAGGTAAGTGTTGATATGAGGAAATAGATGAATGATCTCAAATACGTATGTTATATGTTATACGGATTGATGAACGAATAACTCGTTTAGGGGAGATACAGAAGATAATGGAGGATTGATGAAAAGCTAGATCAGTACTCTATACGTAAGAGGACAAGTAATTAACTAGAGTTTTTGTAAGAAATACAGTAATATATTTTCGTATTTTTCTAATTCTAAAAAGATTATAATTTGCAGTAATATAAGGAATGAAGGAAAGAGTAAAATCAAAAAGTACACATAAGTTGGATGCAGTAGGAGAAAGAGATATTACAATTGTATCAATAAAGGAGGGAAGTAAGTTGGTGATAGAAAAAGTCTCAACAATGTAGAAGACACTGGTTTTGGAAGCATTAAGAAGACGATTATTATAAATAATGAATTCTTTAGATAGATAGATAGATAGATATAGTTTATTGTTTAAAACAAACAAAATGACATAAAACAATAATAATAATAAAAAAACAAATAACGAATATAAACGAATATATATAATGATTTATAAATGCCATGTTACATATGGTTAAGATATAAAATTAAGAAATGATATAATAAAAATAATAATAAAAAGGGGAATTATTCAAATGCAAGCACTTACTCACCGTATCAACTTTAGGGAAAGGGGTCCTCAATCCCTGTGCCTTGGGGGTACAAACTTGACCCAAGAGTTTGTCCACTGACACCCGTAATACCCGATAAATAATGATAAAGAGAATGCAACCGAATAAATTAACCCCATAAAACTAAAAATAAAATAATATAATAATTGAATAATAAAAATTAATAAAATAAAATAAAATTTAAATATTAATACAATGAATTATCAAGATTTGTAATAAATTGATTGACCGAAGTTGCTGAACACGTATAATTATATAGCAAATTCCAAGGAGTTGAAATACGTTTACTAAAATAATTCAGAGTAACATTAGTCTTGCATTTGTCTTTTCGAACTTTAATGGAAGGACCTCGACTTCTTGATGAATACGTTTCAAGTATCCCCGAGCAATCAACATCAACTAGACCATTTATAATTTTATAGGCAAGAATCAGATCAGCCTGTAACCTGCGTTGAGATAATGAAGTTAACTTTAAAAATAATAACCTATTTTCATAATTTGTATATGGTATACCACATCTATAGAAAAGCCTTTTAGTGAATGTCCTTTGGATTTTTTCAATTTTATTTTTTAGGCCTACATATATATTAGAAGGGTTCCAAATACAAGAATTATATTCTAATAAAGGTCTAACATATGTTATAAAGGCTTTTGTTAGGTAACAATAGTCATTAATAATAAAGCATCTAAATATAATATTCAGAATATTAAAAGCTTTACTGCACATTTGGTTTATATGAGTGTCAAATGTCAGTTTAGTGTTAAAAATTATTCCAAGATCTTTAAACTCTGTTAGACTATTTAATTGAATATTATTTATAGTATACGAATGTGTATTGATATTCCTATATGTCATAATTGAACATTTTTGAATGGCAAGTTCAAGGTCCCATTTACACATCCAGGATGATAGTTCAAATAGCCCGGATTGCAGAACCTTCCGATCATCTATAGATTTATAGATAATTGATATTTTAGCATCATCTGCAAAAAGTGAGGTAATTATTTGTGGTTTAAAAATAGTAGGTAGATCATTTATATAAATCAGAAAGAGGAGAGGACCTATCACAGAACCCTGTGGTACTCCTGAAGTTACATTAGTATCACTATATTGATAATTAACCTTAACTCTTTGTAACCTATTTTTGAGATATGATTCAAACCACGAATACACATTCCCACATATACCAAGATTATATATCTTATGTAATAATTTAGTATGTGATACCTTGTCAAATGCTTTTGCCATATCAATATAAGCAACATCAGCGAACATATGACTATTCATTGACCTCATAATGTTCCTATAGAATTCAATTAGTTGTAATTGGGTAGATTTCCCCGAAAGAAAACCATACTGTTCAGAACATATGAGGCCGTTGGATCTTAAATAGTAAGATAAATAATAGCTTAATATTTTTTCATAGAGAATGAGCGTTGATGATAGTATACTAATTGGTCTATAATTTGATGGTAGTGTTGAGTCGCCTTTTTTATATAAAGCTGTAATATTAGATTTTTTCCAAATTAATGGGCATATCCCATCATTCAGAATTCTGGTGAAAACAATTAATAATGGATAACATAATTCAAATGAAAGATTTTTTAGTAAACCCTTTGATAAACCATCAGGTGAAACATTAAATTTGTTTGGTAATAAACATGCACATTTTCTCACTATTTCTGGTGTAATTGGGTATTTATCAAACGTTAATTTAGGTGTTAATTTGGAAGGTTTCCTGAATGAATGAATAATGCCTGTGGATGGGATTGTAAATATGGATGAGAATTGATCAGAAATACATCTAGCCTTATCAATATCAGTTAAATTAATCTTAGAGGGATCATAAATACATTGTAATGAGGATATATTATTAGTTTTATGCAACTGTTTATTAACATAATTAAAAGAAGAAGATTTTTTACCCGATGTTAAAATACGTTGCTCATTATCCAAATTTACAGAATGAATAGTTTCCGAGCATTTCTTTTGACAATCACGCCATTGTTTATGTGTAAACTGGTCTTTAACATTTTTATGTAACTTCCGACATTTATTCAGAAGAATTTTGATATTTAATGGATATTTATAAATCCTTTTTTTTTGAAATAGGGGTATGTTTAATACAAATATCAATTACAATGATTATTAATGTATTAATTGCTACATCACAGTTTATACATTTAGAAAGGATATTTTTCCAATCAAGATTAATTAATTCAAATTTAATATTAAAGAAATTAGCTTTATTAAAATTAAGTGTAGGGACACTAGTAATTTGATTATTTATAAATGATTGAGATTCAGGTTTCAAAATATTACAGATAATTGATAAATGATCACTTATATGCTTATCATATTCTAATGGGTTAGTATAATCTATAGAAGACAATAAATTGTTATTATTAGTTAAAATTAAATCGAGCATATTGATCTAGTATTAAAATTAACCAGTTGTAATAATGCTGACTCTTGAATTGTTCTATAGAAAGCTTCTTCAGATTGTGTATTCGTACTTCCGGATAACCAATTTATACCCGGGTAGTTAAATCACCAAACATAATGCATGAATCGGGACTGTTACATATATTTTTAATAATAGTGCATAACTTGATTGTATCGTCAAAATCCATGCTAGGGGGACGATATATTACAACAATTCTATAATGAAATATTTTAATACATAACAGTTCAATATTATTAACAGAGAATTCATTTAAACATATTACCGGAATTGACGATTTAATATATAATAAAATACCACCACCACGTATACCATTCAACCTATCTAATCTGTATAAATTATAAATATTAGTTGGTGAAAGCATAGCATTAGTAATATTATTAGTAAGCCATGTTTCAGTGAAAATTAAAATATCATATAACAGGGTGTTAACAATTGCAGTAAGTGTAGGAATTTTATTACATAGCGATCTTGCGTTAGAATAATATACCTTTAAAAATGGATAAGACAGTTTGGGACACTGGTGGCCATTTAGTCAATTGGATTTTGAAATGTCATTATTTCTAATATCCGAGTACCTATTTTTATTAATGATTTTAGCTTGTTTAGCCCATTTCAAATAATCTGCATCTGAATAAGTTACATTTGTTTTCCAATCAATGTATGATGTATCATCATCATTCGTGACTATATATCTTAGTTCATATTGAGAGCTGCGATTATTGAATATACATCTTGTATGTTTAGTCATATTATCAGCTCCAATGGTTAGTATAGGACGTTTTTCACGTTCATCAAAGATAGATCAGGTCTCAAGAATACCTTAGGGTATTTATCGACACGATTGGGGAGATTATAGAAATCACTATATAGGTAGGGAGTAATAACATCATCCATTGTAACTTTATAAGCTTCAACATTTTTAGTGTTTAGCTTAACTTTTCCTACATAATGAGAAGACATATTAAGATCATCTAATATTTCATTTAGAATGTTTTCAGAACTAATATTATAAAAAATAATGTTTCTGTTTTTATCAGAGTTGATTTTTATTTCCTTGCTAATTGATTTTGCTAATAAAGTAGAGTGTTGTTTTATTGATGAAGAGTCGAAAAGGTCAGCATATGTACGTTTACTAGAGGCTACATTAATACTGTTCTGCTCTTTACTTAATATTATAAGATCATCCATAGAAGTATTTAATGATGCATATAGTGTATTTAAATCGCTTATATTATCAGCATGACTAGATTTTGTTGTTGAAAAATCAGATAATTGAGTAGTTAAATTTGTTAATGAAATGTCAGCATCATTAACTTTTTTATCAATTCTAGATAATAATAAGTTATTAGATTTCAATACTTCATGATCATTGTTATCATGTGGTATATGATTAAAAGGTAAATCAATACATTTGTTGCATTTAAAAATAAAATATAAAGAAGATAATATCTCACATATATATTTAGGTGGGTTATTTCCATTTGGAAATTTGGATTTTATAGCTTTAGCTTCATGTAAACAAATGATATGTGTACAATCTGAGCATAATGCACATTTAACATAATACTCATCAATGCAATCTTTAGAACAAATATTACATTCCAACATTGTTAAATTATTTATTTATAATATATATATATATATATATATATATATATATATATATATATATTAATAAATATATATGAATAATATAATATAATATGATTAATATTTGAAATAATAGATAGGAATAATGATAATATATATTTTAAAAGTTATTCAATATAATGTAATAATAGAATATATAAGAATTAATTCTTATATATGTTTAACCATATATAAGTTATAAATATGCATATAATAAACATTACTTAAATACTAAATTATAAATTATATAAAGTCAAAACTATATAAAATCAAATTCAATGTAAAATAAATTAATAGAAAAAAAAAATATATAAATCAATAGAAATTTATGAAAAGAAACTATGTGAAAAGAAATATACAGATATAATGAAAACTATGTATTATTCAGTGATGTTAGATAATTTCAGTGATATTAGATAATTTTATAAACATACTATAATAAAAATGCATATAAATGCAAAAATTATTAACTGAAAATTTAAATAATAAGTTTATCATGAGCAGTATATATTTATGAAAATTATGTATAAATTACACATTAGGAGAACTTATCTGATGGTCCGATTATTTGGATATATGTTATCAATAAATCAATTAATGTTGACAGAAGTAAACAGGAAGCGAAAAGTAGTATCATTAGCACAATTTTAGAGTTGATTATTAATCCTGGTGTAGAATTAATGGGAAGACACATATATAGTTGTATGCCATATGCATATAGATGATAATAGATATTAAGATATTTAGATATTATGGATGGTAGTAGATATACCAAAATATAGAAAAATGAAAGACCGTGTACGTATCCCTTGGGAAAACTATATTTCATAGTATAAAGTAAAGAAAAAGAATTATATATTTTTAAACTGCTACTATGGTCAGATATATTAAGTAAGCCATGATATGCAAGGTCTATAACTCCAAACAGGTATAGACGTGACAGTAGAGTATGGTCGCCAAGCGTATCTAAAGCACTGGATATCTACAGCATGACATGTTTACAGATATTGTTAGTATTAAGATTATGTTATTACATCTAAAATTATAGTACGAAAATTCATATGAATTAATAAATTATAGTAAGAATAATATATGGTATATTATTTAGTGGCGTATTTTGAAATGGTAATGTTTACCAACATTCGTATATATTTTATGAATATTAATTTACGTAATTAAGTAATAAATAAACTATGTATATTTATCGAAAAATTAAATCGATAAAAATATAAAATATAAAATATTTGTTTAATGTATTACTAAATTTAAAATGATGCCTACATTTTGTTTATATATTATAAATAATTTATTTTTAATTTAATTTAATTTATGTAACGTAAATATTATAATATACATCATGTTTCAACCTACATATCAGTACTCTTTATATATGATATTATCTTGCATTTTTCATGTGGTAAGTTGTTATTATAATTTATAAATATATATATATATATATATATATATATATATATTCAACAACATAATTTACTATATTTAATTTATTTGGGATTGCGTTAGATTATAAATTGAACATAAATTAATAAATATGATCTAATAATTGATAATATGATCTAACAATGGGTCAACATCTTAATAACAGTTTGTAGAACTTGTATATTGAAAATAATTTATTAAATAGTAGATAATGTAGATAATGTAATACTTACCAAAATCTTTAATAATAGTAGGTAGTACTTTATTAATTTTATATTTTAATTGTATAATAAATTTGAAACATATATATATATATATATATATATACAAACAGAACAAGTTACACATAAAATAAACTAATATACCTAAACAGAAACCTATACAAAAACAGTTAATAACAAAACATACCAATAATATTATGAAACAAACAATATAATAATTATTACTATAATCTGAAATAATAGAAAATTATTAATATTGTAGTTTAGTAATATAATACATTTGAAACATAATTACAAAATATATATATATAAAACAAACATATAATACCGAACAAACACAAATAAAATAATACTTCCCACTTTATCTGTAATAATATAATGATTATTAAAATGTAATTTAATTGGATACAAATTATTTCTCTATATATATATATCTATATTAATTAATAGATTAAATTAGGTTGTTGACATAACATACGGTCTAATCTTCGTATCATCGTATTCCGTATTTATATGCACGTTTTGTCATCGTATTCCGTATATATTATATATATATATATATATATTTTTCCAAACATATAACAATGCGGCAGCGTCGAGAAATATGATGCTACGAACTAAAAAAACAAATGCAAGAACACACAAGTTATACTCATCTTTTATTCCTCTTTAATGTGAACTAATTTAATTTAATTATACAGATTTTATAAATATATATAATACCCAAGCAACCAGAATCTAGTTGCCGCAACGTAACATTATAGGTCAACAAATATGTTCCACTAGGTGGTCGAATCATAGGTAGTTTGTGAGCTGAGAAACGGTTTCCTTTTACATACAAAAAATCAATAGTGGAACGTATTATTTTACCCATAAATAAACACCTAGTGGAACGTATATTTTTACCCATAAATAACACTTAGTGGAACGTATATTTTTACCCATGATTAAACACCTAGTGGAACGTATATTTTTACCCATGATTAAACACCTAGTGGAACGTATATTTTTACCCTTAATAAACACCTAGTGGAACGTATATTTTTACCAATAAATAAACACCTAGTGGAACGTATATTTTTACCGATACACAATAAAAAAGAAACGTAAAACAATTCATTCATTTATTACAAGGAACAATACACAAAATACGGATATGATATAACACGTGAATAATATATATATATATAATAATAAACTGGGAATGCAAAGGTATATTTATAATGATAATAATATAAGTATGTATACATATATGATCATATATGATTATAATATACATATATAGTATATAGTATGCGAATATAGAAGTTTCTGTTCATTAAATAGAACAGTGTATAATTCCAGATATATATATATATATATATATATATATATACGAAATTCACGAAGACGATACCGGATCCTAGAGATGATCTTTAACATATTCATGGAGATATTCACCATAGCCAAGCAGGAAGATCATCTTGTTTATTCTGAAATTATAAATTGTATATTAATATACATCAATTATGATGACACAATCATGATGACACAATCATATGTATATGTGTATACTGTAACTAGTTGTATATAATGAATAATATACTAGCTGGACCATACAAGTGCAAACAGGTGCAAGGTATCGCGTGGTACATTTATCCCTTAGCCAATCAGAGATACCTGCGTTCCCTAGGCACACACGCAGTGCGTGCGTCAACCTAATTCCTAAAGCAGTACACATGTTACATAATGGGACGTCCGATATCTAGTTCGTTAGCATAATATGGAACGTTCCATTATGCTAATCTGTACAGACTGGTCCATTACGGATAGCAACATGATATATATATATATATATATATATATATATATATATATATGTATATATGGCTATACATGACGGTCGGCATACTTTATAAATGAACATCGTGTGTAGGAGGTAATTTACAACTGAATATAGCTGTATGTTGAACCATTGGTGGTTTTAGGTAGAGGTGTGACTATTACAGGAATCAGGGGTGAAGATGAGGGCATCATTGGTAATGGCAAGGTCGTCATTTTATACTATAACTTACATATATGCGAATTTATATATACTTAGGCATATCATGTACACCCTATTACTAAATATATATACGAATATAATTATATCAACATAACAATATTTAACATGTATACTATATTCATAGAGCTAGAGAGAAACTTTCTCTCTAGTTCTGTGACTATATTGCATCATATTGTATATTATCTAGAACATCAGGGGATTAAAATTAGACAAAGGCCGGTAATAGTTTATATATAGATTTTACATAATTACATACACATATATGCATGACGTATGCATTGCACGTACTATGTATAGTTATATAAGTATATATATATACATATATATATATGTATGGATGTATATATTAAATACTAACTTCTGTATCTTGACTATTCAATTTGTCGGACTAGAAGCTGGCCAACAAGTTTAGATACATGGCATTCACGAAGACGATACAAGAGACGATCCCGGATACCATACGGAGGACGTCTAGGGAGGTAACGGAGATGATCTTGAACATATTCATGAAGATATTCATCTAGCCAAGCAGGAAGAAAACTACTGATGATCTTAATTATCCTGAAATTATAAATTGTATATTAATAAATCAGTTATCATGACATTATAATATTTATATGTGTATACTAACTTCTAACTTCTGCATCTTGACTGTTCAATTTATCGGACTAGAAGCTGGCCAACAAGTTTAGATACATGGCATTCACGAAGACGATACCGGAGGCGATCCCGGATAGCATACGGAGGACGTCTAGGACGGTAACGGAGATGATCTTGAACATATTCATGAATATATTCATCTAGCCAAGCAGGAAGAAAACTACTGATGATCTTAATTATCCTGAAATTATAAATTGTATATTAATAAATCAATTATCATGACACTATAATATTTATATGTGTATGCTAACTTCTAACTTCTGCATCTTGACTATTCAATTTGTCGGACTAGAAGCTGACCAACAAGTTTAGATACATGGAATTCACGAAGAGGATACCGGAGGAGATCCCGGATAGCATACGGAGGACGTCTAGTGCGGTAACGGAGATGATCTTGAACACATTCATGAAGATATTCATCTAGCTAAGCAGGAAGAAAACTACTGATGATCTTAATTATCCTGAAATTATAAATTATATATTAATAAATCAATTATCATGACACTATAATATTTATATGTGTATACTAACTTCTGCATCTTGACTATTCAATTTGTCGGACTAGAAGCTGGCCAACAAGTTTAGATACATGCCATTCACGAAGACAATACCGGAGGCGATCCCGGATAGCATACGTAGGAGGTCTAGGGCGGTAACGGAGATGATCTTGAATATATTCATGAAGATATTCATCTAGCCAAGCAGGAAGAAAACTACTTATGATCTTAATTATCCTGAAATTATAAATTGTATATTAATAAATCAATTATCATGACACTATAATATTTATATGTGTATGCTAACTTCTAACTTCTGCATCTTGACTATTCAATTTGTCGGACTAGAAGCTGGCCAACAAGTTTAGATACATGGCATTCACGAAGACGATACCGGAGGCGATCCCGAATAGCATACGGAGGACATCTAGAGCGATAATGGAGATGATCTTGAACATATTTACATGTAAATATTGGCGTTATTTTTGATGATACTAGGATGCCCTTAAATATTGTTAAACATTTTTCAAAGTTTTAAAATATATTTTATTTATAATAATTAAGTGGCGGTATACTGGTATATAATGATACTAAATAAATCGTGTATATATATATATATATATATATATATATATATATATATATATATATATGTATATTAATGCTGTAAATTTAAAATACTATATTAATTAATAATTATAAAAATAAAATATAATTAATAATTAATAATATACAATTAATTGTTATTAATTAATAATAAGTATTGATAAATAATTATTAATTAGTAAATTATAATTGAATAATTATTAGAATAATATATAAATAATAATTAATAATATACAATTAATTATTATTACTTAATAATTATAATTGAATAATAGTATACATAGTATACTATTTATTTGTATAGTATATATTTAATATACCATATATGGTTACACGAATATCTGTGTATGTACATCGTACACTGTACACATGTTTTTATATGTGAATATATATGAATAGTAATCAAGCAAGCATTGTATAATTATAATCCCTTGCTGACCTAGATAACTGTGTGCATAGTAAATTATCTTATGATCATTATTCATGTTTCGTGAGTCGACTATGATCATAGTTAAATAAAGAATATTCACCTAACTTAGCGCGTAATAATTATTATAATAATATATAAATAATAATTACTAATATACAATTAATTATTATTACTAACAAATTATTATTGATAAATAATTATTAAGATAATATATAATTAATAATTATTAATATATAATTAAGTGTTATTAGTTAATAATAAGTATTAATAAATAATTATTAATTAGTAAATTAAAATTGAATAATTATTAAAATAATATATAATTAATAATTATTAATATATACTTAATTGTTATTAATTAATAATACGTATTGGTATATAATTATTAAAATAATATATAATTAATAATAAGTATTGATAAATAATTATTAATTAGTAAATTAGAATTGAATAATTAATAATTATTAAAATACTATATAATTAATAAGTAATAATTTTACAGCACTAATGTATATACATATATATATATATATATATATATATATATATATATATAATCATATTATTAATAGTTGTATGTTATCTATAGATATTATAATTATAACTTATACACATATTCCCATATACTAATATTTATATTATATATTTATACATATTATAATATTTATTTGTATATAATATACTTAATTTAATATTTGTACACTATATATATATAATATATATTATATATTATAATAAATAAGTTATATTAAATAATTAAAATAATAATGTATTTATTGTAAAATTCTAGGTTTTAAAGATTGTTATTAATTTGTATTTGCCTAGTTGTAAACCAGTTGTAATTTTATAATAATGCATAATACATATTTACCCATGTTAAACATAATTTGACACTTTGATATTATATAATATATAGTATAATATGGTATAATATAGTATAATATTAATATGATTTTTTCATAAATTTCTAAAAAAATGCCTTATGTTAAAATATTATGTTTTAATATATTTTTGTAAATAGTTTTACAAAATTGAGTAAAATGGCTTATATTAAAATATTAAGTTTAATTACTAATTATATATACGACATGAATGAGGATTTATAATATACATGTATAGACATAGAGCTAGAGAGGTTTTCTCTAGCTCTATATATATATAGTATCAAACTATAAAATTAAGTATATTATATACAAATTAATATTATAAAATTACAACTGGATTACAACTGCGTTTTAGTACATCCCATAATATTAATATATAATTATGCATAAAAGACATAGAGCTAGAGAGGTTTTCTCTAGCTCTATGATAAAGGATAACACTTAACAATTATATAAGTATATATGTTTATATTTAACAATAAGATTATTATATTACCTTATTAAATCAACTCGTAGTATATATGATATATAATCTAAATATTGGTAAGTTGTATTTAAAGGAAGTAGAATAAAAGGAAGTGTATATAAGGAAATAAATAAAAAATACCGTTGATTTCAATTTTCGCGCCATACACAATAATCTGCGCATTGGATGATGCAATGGGCGACGCCATTTGGACGTGTCTTGTGGTAACGCTTCATTTCACGCATAATCACGACATGTATGCTATAATACAATCTTGTTATGCTCTGTACATCTATTTATAGATATGTGGTAGAACAACTATATAATATCTATGTATATCTATAATATATGTGTGTATGTTTGTGTGAGTATATGTGCGTGTGAATATATATATATATATATATATATATATATATATATACTATACTATACTATAGTATCAAAGTATAAAATTAAGTATATTATATACAAATAAATATTATAAAATTACAACAGGATTACAACTGCGTTTTAGTAAATCCCATACTATTAATATATAATTATGCATAAAGGATATAGAGCTAGAGAGCTTTTCTCTAGCTCTATGATAAAGTATAACACCTATCAATTATATATGTTATATTTTTATATTTAACAATACTATTTTATATTACCTTATTAAATCAACTTGTAATAAACAATCTAAATATTGATAAATTGTCAATATAGGAATTTTAATACATAGGAAGAATTAGCAAATAATGAAGTAATTAATCAATACCGTTAATATCAATTTTCGCGCTAAACACAATTTACACAATAACAAACTCATCGATATAAAGAAAGTAACTTTCTTTATATCGATGAACACACTTACCTGCGAACTGGGTGTGGTGGGTGACGCAATTATCGTGACTTTTCGTAACGCTTCATTTCATAGAGTATTTACGACATGTATGATATAATACATTCGTGGAATGCTATGAACCTCTATGTATAGATATGTAGTAGAAAAACTAGAAAATCTCTAATATCTATTGGGTATTAATCATATTATTTATTGTTATTTTACCTAATTATATCTTATATACATATTCCATTATAATAATGTATATTTACAAACTAATGAACTAATTAGTTCATTAGTGCATTAGTACTTTAATTTGGGATGTGAAATAAATCACAGAAATATTAAACATAAATAAGTGTATAAATTAACACTAATATTTGGTATATATATATATATATATATGTATATATATATATATATATATATATATATATGTGTGTGTGTATGTGGTTGTATTTGTGTGCGTATGTATATATTATACAATTATATTGATATATAATTCTATTAATAATAATTATTATTGATAAGAGATATATATTATAAAATATAATATTTCACAATAGATATCGCTATTGTAATATCCAATGTATGTATTTATTGAGTGTTTATTTGACCCATAATATATACACTGATGGAACGTTGTTATATATTTTACGTTGACGCGCAACGCGTTTGGTTGCTTGGGAGGTATACTATACTATTAGGTATACGGATACTTTAACAATAAATGGTCTTAACATTTTGTGACTCATTATTTGTATTCAAACATTACAATATATTAATATTATATTATTATAGATATTATTTTGAGTTTTAAATTGTATTTAATATTTTGATTCCATAGATACCAGGTATGTCCGTATTCGGTACCCATTTCCGAATACGGAAACCCTATATAACATTAGATAAACTACATATTATTATAAAGAAATCAGATAAATTACAATTACGTTATTTATAATTAATTTTATGAATAATTTATTCTAATTTAATTAGTTAATAATTTATTTATTTTTATTATTTTTTAATTAATAATACAACTTAAGTATCTAAATAACACAACTTTTAGATTTAGCTTTATTGGTGGTATTAATATTATAACGTACGCGATTTTTATGAAACTCAGAATTGTACATACGCTGCGCGCTGATTGGTTATAGGGTGTCCGTATTAAGAAATCTAGAGTGTCAATATTAGGGACGTATATGACCTCAAGATATATGCTTATAACTTAATGAATATTTGATAACAAATATAGAAATTATATATCTAATTTTAGAATGCTTAATTATGAATATTTTATTTATTAAACATTTTTGTAGGATTTATGGTTTATGAGATACCGTGTGTGTCCGTATTCGGGCACCGCCCGTATTCGGTTAGTTTCCCCTACATTTTTTTAGAAATGAATTTTTATTTAGAGTTATCTAAAATAGAAATGAATAAGTCGAAAGCATCATGAACATTATCAATTCTGTATAAAGATGAGCAATTATAATTTAGAAGATATAAGCGAGAGATAGGAGCCTAATCTCACTTATATTATTATATGTCATATAATATATGAATGAATACAAAATTGTATATTCTGCACAATAATTTGCCTAAACTTTCATGAACATTTCTATTATCAAATAACAATTTTCTGTAGATGTATAATAACATACAATAATAAAATTATCTATAATCCATAGATAATATATACTTATTAAATATAATTTACAAACCTTATATTTATTAATACTATATTTATACACTAATTATAAATTATATAAGGCGAATTAAATTTCCCTTATAATCAATATAACACTACACTTATAATATATATGCACTATGGACTAAAATTCGTAAGATTATGATTATAAACCTCTTTCAAATTATCCATTATCTCAAATAAATATCGACAGTGTATTTATTATTATTAGTAAAATATACCTTTACTTTATTACTAACACCCCTATCAATTAATACTATGGATATACCATTACGATATAACTACTACCATAATATCCCGATAAAATCCAAATTCTACAAATAACATCGCATCAGAATCTATAAACAATATACCATATTTCTTTTGAGAATGATCTCAAACTTTATTAATATACCACTATAAATAACCCTGCTTATTTACCCTTATACTGAATGTATGAATTGATAATAAATCACCACCTATACAAACTACATACTAATTCTACCTGATTTAATTCAAACCTAAGTATTAATACATAAATAATCACAAATTTTAACTACTTTTTAGAAAAAAATCTACAATACACATATTATTAACTTTATCACTACGCGTTTTAATTACAAAATGATGTAATTATAAAAATAAATATTATAATAGAAAATCAAAATACAATAATATTAAATTTAACAAATATTAACTTATAAAATAACTATATTATAACAAATCTAAATCTATAAATAACAAACAATATAATAGAAATAAAAAATCAAATACACTCAAATTAAATAATCATGAAAGATAATATTAAAAACCTAGAAGAAAAAAGAATAGTAATATTATAAGTTACTCTGACATAACTAAAAAGAAAACACATATGAAATAAACACCAGTAAAATAATTTCACAAACAGAAAGTATTACTAAATCTATAATAGTTTACAATCTCATAGAGGAAAAAGAGTATAATTACAATTTAAGAAATAACAATAACAATAACAATAATAATATATATAATGAAACAATAATAATATAATAATATAAAATAATGAACATTTGTGTTAATACATATACTGATGCTATATATTCTACTAATGTTGGGAATGAATTTAACATTCATTTTGCCAGTATGGGTCAACATAATAACAACAGTTTTGAGAACTTGTATATTGAAAACAATTTATTAAATAGTAATATAAATTCAATATATATTAATGAGACTTCATAACTAGAAATCATTAATATCATTAATAAAATTTAATAGATCATGATGGCATTGATTATACATTAATAAAATTTGATATATACCCATATTAAAACCATTACTCCATATATTTAATTTAATTTTATATAAATCCATTTATCCATCGAATATGAAAAAATCAGTAAGTATACCTATTAAGAACAAGAATAACAATAACAATAATATAGAAAACTATTGACCTACAAGGATAATATTATTAAGGTATTAATTGATTATAAATATGCTTTATATTTTACAATATTTATTATTTCGTATTAATTAATGTAATGTTATTTTCTATTGTATACTATTAATTCATCAAATTTAAATTTAACATTTTAGATATATGTATTATATAATTATAAATATTTATAGTTGTTGTCATTTCTATTCATGAACAATTCCCATATTAAACCTAATTATCTTTGCTATGTATTGGCCTATCCATACAACTTTTAGATATTTATATGTGTATTATTATTTGAATTTATTTATCTAAATATATTTACCTAAACATATTTTATTTTGCACAGGATTATGGAAAAACCAATATTGAATTATCAATAACGAACATTACGAATCCTGCTGGAACTGACATCTATGGAGTTAATGGTTCAGCGTGTGTAGGATTATATGTAGATAATACATGCGATATATACTTTATTGTTTGCGTACGATATATAATGTTAGTGATAATCATAGTACAGGTATATATAGTGTTATTTTAAGTATTTGGTAGATGACGGAATATTAATTAATCAGTGGATATTTTAATTAGATTGATTGATATAATTTATTTTAAATATAATATTATATATTATATGTAATATTATGTCAAAGTTAAATAATATATATACATATATATATATATATATATATTGACAGGAATGGTGAATGTATATTTAATGAAAAATCAGATGTTTTTACGATGAATACTATTTCTGACACCTCAAATATGAATGCAAAATTTCTTATCGATATTCTCGATAACCATGTTATTTATAACCTTGTATATATGTTTTAAATATATGTAAATAGCATTGCCATATAATTATAAATATAATATAAGTTTTATGTGCATATATATAGTAGTATAATATCTATATATATATATATAAATATATATATATATATATATATATATATATATATCAGTGTTTATTCTAGAGCTACCCAGCTACCCACATTGGGAATTTCCATAATGTTGTGGGTAGCTTCCCTAAATATATGATTATATGGTTTAAGTTTAATTATCAAGTTCGTATTAATATAATTGTAATATCATGACTTAAAAGTGTTATATCTTTAATTACAAGAATATATTAATTAATAAATGTCAGTTTTCCAATGAATATATATAAAATGACGATTAAATGTGTTATTACTATTCTATTATTATTTAAGTATTAAAATAATGGAGAATATGAATAACTTCTGTCATAACATTAGGATAAATCATTATTTTTTCAAATAATGGCGAATATATAGTATTTACCCTTTGCTATATCCGTTTGATATTTTATATAAACAAATAATTTAGATACAAATACAAATTAAATATGAAATATGATAATAAACTGGTTGATCTATATTTATAATAATCTATTTTTAGATTGGGTAGCAAATTCACTATCCAAAATGCAAATTGGGTAGAAAACATTACATACAGTAGTATATGTTGGTAGTGAATTTGCTACCATTTATATTTATAATGATATAGGAAATTGTATTCAATAATTATTTTTATTCCAATTATATTTCTCCCTATATATAAATCACGTGATTGTTTTATTTAAAATTCGTAATTTTAATATATTTATTCAAAATCTTATTTAAAAACGTATGATTAAAGTGATATTAAAAACCATGAAAATATAAAAAGAACGAAACATTTAATCACAAATATTATTAATCATGATTGAAAAACAGTGCACTGTTTTGTATATTCATAATAATTAAACGGTATACTTTTTTAATTTATTATAAATTAATTATTAAATTAAAATTAAATTTAAAATCATTATTACATTAATATTATTATATTAATTATTATATTAATTATTATATTAATTATCATACGTATCATCATTATTATTCATATATATAATATATAATGTTTAAAAGATAATGTCATCAATATCATGTATTATAATATATAGTATATATATATATATATATATATATATATATATTTATATACTACATATTAGGTATTATATATATATATGGAATTTAAAATCAACCGTGCTCTCTGAGGATGTGATGTATGCGAAGTAGCAACAATAAAATAGTAACCTAAAAAAAATGTGCGGGCCGCACGCGCATCTTTAGAAATTAATGCTGCGGTCAACGTGGTGCACTATTTTTTATATAATATAATATTAGTTACACATTTATTAATTATAATAATATGTTATATACCCATTATACGTATTATTTTATTAATCAACAATTATTTATGTGTTGTAATACCTATATTATAAAGTATATACTAATACAATATTGAATAATAATAATGAAATATATAGGCAATAAATTACAATATGTTATAAGTATATTTTATACATCGATACATATGTCTGTTTTATTCTATCTTATGGATATGCATATGTTTAAATTATATATTAGCTTACTGTATATATTATTATACATAATTGTTATAACTATAACACATTGCGATAACCTATATATAAAACTTATTTATAAATAATGACTATTAAAAAATCATAATATTATAGGTTTACATGTTAAAATATATCTGATCTTCCATATCCATCGCCTTCTTCTGTCTCCATTTTGATTTGGTAGATAAGTTACAGCGCTAGACTTTTAGATGTGTCAATTTCATATAATAAATACTTGAAATACTATTAATGGTAACTATTTAAGAAATATTATATTATATTTGTAATTAATATGTATACTTAAATATACAATTAGGTTATATATATACATTTATTTAAATACTATTTTTAAAGTTAATGAAAAAATAACCAATACTATATTACATTTATATTTTGTTCATATTCATAAAATCTACTTTACATGCACAAATGATACATAAAACTTCTCCTCTGAATACTTATATCTCTGATGTACTCCGAATACTAAAACATAGTAATTGACTACATACTACTATACTAAATACAATACACATATATGCCGTAAAACTATACCTAATACAATATGACATTCTATTATAACTAATAATATATCAAATATACTACGCCATTCTATTATAACTAATATTATACTACGTAATACCAAAGCCCTTTGGTAATACTATACACATACATATTTAACAATCATACTTTATGTGGTCAATTAGATTATACTCTAATAGATGACGAGAAGTAAGTTTACATTTTATTTAATTATCAAACTGAACCAAAAATCATGTTAAGTATTATTACCTTACCTTACCAGGTGGAGCTTGCTCGGAATTTCATAACACGTAATTTCCATTCATTTCTATCATTCATTGCAGTCGGAAGTTCTTCTATCTTAAGCATTGTGTATTATTTTAACTGATCTATATATGATTTCCTGGGCCTGCCACGGGATCTCTTACCATGTTTCGGGTACCATAGTAGTAGATCACTAGCCAGTCCATCCTTACTCCTCCAACAATGTCCTGCGAAACTTAGTCGTTGTTTTCTAATAGTGTCAGATATTTTCGGGATGTTCTTATATAGTTCTTGGTTAGTCAGGTGTAGATTCCAATGCTTGTTTTTAATATCTCTTAGCATCCTCGTATATGTTCCATCAAGTTTTCTCTCCATAGCTACCTCCTAACCACTGGCTACGGATCTGTAGACTAGAACAGTTTCTACAGCAGCTCCGAAGAAGTTTATTTTTAGGTTTTATCTAAGATTTGATTTCCATATTATATTTAGGTTGTTTATGCAGCCCATGCCTTCGCAATTCTAATACTTATATCATGTTCTGTATATCCTATATAACTTCCAAGGTATTTGAAATCATCTACTTTTTTAATATTTTCTCCGTTTAAATTCTTAATAATCGACGTTGTTTTCTCATTTTGGTTAAAACTCATGTATTCCGTCTTTCCTGAATTTATTTTTAGACCAATTTTGTTTGCTTTCTCTTCTATTAAAAGTAATAGAGTATTTGCTTCTGATAGGTCGTTTGTTGTTAGAGCAATATCGTCCGCGTAATCTGCATCTGTGATACTTACTCCTGGATATCTACTGATTTTCCTTTTCGAAATGGTGAAACCTAGTTCTTTATTGCAATCTAGGGAATTCTTTAGAATATAGTCAAGGTATATTATGAATAAGAAAGGAGCAAGTGTATCACCTTGTAGTACACCGGTTGTAATTTCAAAGAAAGGTGTGTCACCGTCTGGTAATCTAACCATGGACCGAGTGTTTTTGTATAGAATAATTATTGCATTTACTGTTTCTGAAGGAATACCATATTTAAATAGAACTATTTTCATCATTTCGCGGTTTATGGTGTCGAAAGCATTAGAGAAGTCTATGAAGAGTAGTGTGAGAGGTAGATTTTTATCTTTTACACCTTCGAATATACGGCGGATTGTTAGAATTTGTCCAGTTGTAGATCGGTTTTTTCGAAATCCATTTTGATTTTTCTTTAGTATGGGATCTATTTCTGTTCTAATTCTGTTTAGTAACATCAGGTTGTAAATTTTTGCTGCTATAGGAGTTAATGTGATACCTCTGTAATTTTTGGTGACAGATAGATCGCCTTTTTTTGGGAAGGGAAGTAAACAGCCTTGAGTCCATCTTTCAATTGGTTATTGCAAATATACCTTATTGCATGAATCAAGTAAGAACTCTTGACATTCGTATAGTTTCCATACTTCCACAGGTATTTCGTCTAATCCAGTGACCTTGCCTTTTTGTATACTTTTAGTCGCTTTTATGAGTTCTTCAGATGTAAAATTGCCAGTTTTAATATCAAGTTGATCGTATTCTGTAGGATGGTCTTCTGTACTGGTTTGGTTGCTTATTAGACAGCCCAGTAAATCTTTAAAATGATTATGCCATAGATCGATACGTTTTTTCTCGTTTTTTGCTTTTAGTTTGGCTTTGTTGGTTTTATTTCTTCCATTTATTTCATTAACTGTTTTCCAGGCTAAAGCTGACTTTTTGTTTGTCGCTGCATTTTGTATTTCTTATATTTTATTCTCTATGTAGTCATTTTGCTCATTTTCATAAAGCTTGACGAATGAGCTTTGTATAAGTTTGAAGTTATTTATGCGCTCAGGCGTTGGATTTTGATATTTCATTTTAGCAGTTTCGTGTAAAGAAGCACGTTTTTGACTGATATTTATCGTTTCCCATGGTGATCTTTGTTTTAATTTCGGTTGCAATGGTATTATTTCGGCCGCAGCATTTCTACATAATTTTTCGAACTATAAATATTTAGTATTTGTAGACGAGTTTGATTCATCGTTTGATGTATCTTGTAGTACAGAAAATGTGTTTTTTATCTTAGTAATAAAACAATTTCGTAATTCACGGTCATATTTTAGCCTGGACTAGTCGTAAGGTTTATTTTTACTACATTTCTTCTTATTTGCTCTGAGACTTATTTTAATTTTAGTTGATAAAATACGATATTCAGATGCTATACTTATAAAAGAGTTATATGCTCTGCAGTTTATAATGCTGTTTTTCCATTTCTTATTGATGATTAGGAAGTTAATTTGTGACTTATAGTCGTTCGGCGAGTTATGTGTCCAGATTTGTCCTAGTCTTTTTTGAAATTTTGTGTTCAGGTATAAGAGATTATTTTCCTCTAGATAATTTTTTAGCATTGTTCCATTTCGATTTGTTGTTTTATGATAAGAGTATTTGAAACCATCTGTTTGTCCGAGTTGAGCATTGAAATCGCCACCAATGATTAGGACATTATGTTTCGGGATCCGTCTTGTTAAATAATTTAGTTCCGTATAGAATTCTATCGTTTCTTGTTCGTCACTTACATTTGTTGGACTATAACATGAAATAATAGTCGTTTGTGGATTTCCAGAAAGGTTGATAGTCATTATTCTAGGGGTTATCTTCTCTATATCTGTTATTGCAGAATATGCTTGTTTATTGACTAGAAAACCTATTCCGCCTGTGGATGCATTTATAGAATTTCTCCAAGCTGAGCAGGTTATGAGTTTCCAAGTTCCATAATCATGTTCTTTAATAACATTTTCATCATGAATTATTCTATGTTCTTGAATACAGATAATGTCATGATTTGTTTTTTCGGCTGTTGCTATTAACTCTGGAATTTTCCAAATCTGTATAAGTGTCTGTGTATTCAGTGTTCCAAATATGAGAATTTTATTTGCCTTTAGTAGTTTGGGGAGTTCAGATTTTTTGGATTTCTCAGTATCTATTTTTTCGACTGTAATCTGAGGTGGTTTTACAGGACGCGCTCCTTGTTTGACCGCGCGACGAGCGATGCGGTATGATACATTTGTTGGTTGTAAGTGTATCATTTGTTTGCTTTCGGTAGCTAATATAGAATAGTGCGGGCGCTGATCCATACACATGATAACAGTGCTCAATAATAGAGTTAAGGTACCTCGGCTAGTATTAGCTTTGGCACATCCGCCTACCCTGTTTTCAGTAGACTTCACGTGACCCTGATCGGGTGGCTAACAGGTACTATGCCTTGCCAAAGGGCACCCTGGCTTTTGTCCGGCACTGCTTATTGGTTATTCTCAGTTGACCACTATATCTAGTGGCAGCCTGGGGAGCCGATGGGGCGGAGTTTAGCATCTCCAGTAAATATCTTCAGTGAATAATAAAATCCAGTAAAAGTATTATTAACTGTGTTGATAATATAATAATGCAAGTTATAATAATATAGAGTTATCTTCAGTATACTTCATTTTAGTAGTACCTAAATACATATTGCCAATATAAGTAGGTAATACATTAATATACAATATTGATATCGTTGTCGGGCTTATATATGTACGATGAATACGTTGTGCTCGTAACATGTATTCACGGAATATCAATTGTAAAGTATGGGTAGAATATATTATTCTATTATATCTATACCGATGTTTATATTCCTGGTGGAAAGGCCGCTGCCCACATCACCAGGTACGATTACGACTAGCTACTGATATTGTTCATCGCGAGTTCGGCGTCACGGATATGCTAGCATCTCACAAAGGCACCAAGGAGATTCCATTGAAGGCATTAACTCTGAAGATCACAGATTTTCTTTTATAGTTGATGGACTATTATTTTCTTTATTGATCTCTATTATGAAAATAAATATAATTTATTATTATAATTCATAAAATATGAATTTATAATGTTTTAAACAGTTTAAATATTTCAAATTAGATATTTTCAATATATGATTAATTTATAAATTAAATTCACCCCAAATCCATAACCAAATAGAACTTTTAAAAATAATTATTTTTAAGAGATAGTCAACTACAATAGTCTTATTGGGGAAATAAAAATTGGATGTAATATTTATAAATAATATTCTTGCATATATAATATATTAAAATTACTTGATATATTAAGGCCTAGTTATCAGTGATAAAAATGAGTTGGCAGTTCTAATAAATTAATGTGAATAAAACATATTCTTAATTTAACTATTTATATATACATTTTTTCATTGATGTAACTATAAAAGAAATAAAATACACCTTATCAAAATATTCTTAACCTTTAATCTATCACATAGCTTTTAGATTCCATAGAGATGCAATTGATTTCTCGAAAATGTCATTCATTTCGGTTTGTCGTCGTTCTCATCGGTTCGCTGATTTCTAGACTTGTCCATTCTACGACATCATCTTGCCATTGAGTTTTTTTCTTCCTATTCTTTATGTGCTAATCACCGTAACTCGATGAATAGTGTTTGACATTGAGTTGCATATTAAGACATCACAATACCATTTCAGTTTTCTTTCAATAACCATCGTCAGTAGTTCAGAGTACAGCCCAATGTCTTGTATTACTCATCCTCCAGATATTTGATTTTATCTTAATAAATAGCGAAATATTATAATTATACTAATTTTATTTAATATATACACTAAGTTATACAGCATATTTGATATATTATTTGATTATTTAATATACTTTTAGAACATATATAGGGCAGGGAAGGGTATTATGGCCGATATTTGTATTACCTTACAAGAAACAAAATATATCATACTAATATTGGATATTATGATCCAATAAGTTGTATATACAATTACAATATGTTGTTCTACATAATGGCTATCAACATTTACTCATTTAATTATTTGTATTCAAATCATTTGATTTTTATTAAAAAGCAAATTTTCTAAAATTTTCAAGCAAATATATATTTTTTGTATAAAGATAAACTAATATCAGTACATATATTAATTCTTCTATATAAATAATGTATAACATTAATATATTATTAAAAATATTATTATAATAATTATAATGATATTCAGGAATTCAACAGGAATTCATATTTATGCAGCTGTTAATGTGTTAATTGGGTTAAATGGGTTAAGAAACTTTTAATTTAAAATAATAATAATTATAATAATGATAATAAAACACATACATATAGTTTCTATATGATTTTTTTATAAATTGTAATATTATATCATATATTATATATTCGTAATTATATATGATCATATTAGAAGCAGATTATAATACATTATTATAAATTATTAAATATGAATTTAGAAATTCAATTTCAAATTATTCAAATATTAATATTAAATGTGATATAATAGTTAGATAATACAATTGTATTAATAAATAACTATATGTATATTATTTTCATTAATTATATAATATTTACTAACTGAAAATTCAATAGTTAATACATTGTAGTATTATATTTTGTATATATATATATTTAATATAAAATTAAATCTAAAATAATAAGAGATAAATATTTTAATTATAAATAATATCAAGGAAAATAAACATAGGTCACAATAGTTCACATAAATTTGTATTTACAATGATTTTGCTTCGGAAAATCTTTGGTATTTCACAATGACCGCATAGCATCTATGCCATAGAGTGTAAAATCTGAGATTCTACGAGATAATCATCACATTGACCGCAAATGAGCATAAATGGTAGTGAACGTGATAATTAAAGGGTTACTACAGGTGATTACCAACCGTGGCAGTACGCCGAATTTGCATACGTTGTAGAAGGTGTGTTTATGTTTTTAGGATAATGATTGACGCGTGATTTCATATTATCGATGTAAACTCATTAATTGATTATGTAACCATAGTAATATTTAAATTGAATAGAATTAAACTCATACATTTATTAAATAACTATATTGATATATGTATACATATATACATTATATATTATAAATACATTACCTATACATAGTATATACAGTGTTGGGCAGTATCGCGATCATTGATCGGCGATCCTATCCGGATAGGGATCGGCAAAGGATCGGGTAACGAATGGAAGATCGAGATCGGGAAAAGGATCGCATAAGAGAATACATAGATGATCGGGATCGGGATCGCCGATCCATAACAAAATTATCGGTGCCCATCATTGTATATAATATACTATATCATATAGTATATTATATACTGTATGATATACGGTATATGTATATATCATATAGTCTATATCATATAAACATATGCTACATGCAATGAATGCATTTAATGCAATGGACATATGACCTATTATTGAAATATAATACAATATATTAATAATAATATTAATAACATATATATAATTTATAATTAACAATATATAATACATATTATATTTACATAGTATTCATATCCTATGTATAGTTTCGAAGGGTTATAACCCTTCGAAATAATTTTTTTGAAATGATGACATGATTTTTTTTATCGTATACGATCAAATGGTTTATAGTTTAATGAGATGGCTCTTCCCCTATTATATAATCGTGGCCCGCACTTTATACGTTTGGTAAAAGCATTCCGAAATTGGATATAAAGTTTATTTTACCCAATTTCGAACGCTTTTACCAAACGTATAAAGTGCTGGCGACGATTATATAATAGGGGAGGAGCCATCATTAAACTATAAACCATTGAGAACATGCAATCACGAGTTATCCTATACACATAAACACACCTCCTACAACGTACGCAAATTCCGAGTAGTGCGTCGGTTGGTAAGCACCGAACTATAGTTTATACTTTATAAAGTAGGAATATGAATGCGCGACGAGCATTTCGCGTGTTATTGTGACTTAGTATTATTATATAATATATTAATAATTAACATTATATGATATGTAACTTAGATTTACATTGTGCACAATTCACAACGCTATTATTTCACAGCTCTACATGTGTTATGCGATGATAAAGAAATAATATATATACATATATATATATATATATTATTTAATTTTAATAATTGTATTGCTGTCCTGAAACCTAGAATGAACATGATATATATATATATATATATATATATATATATATATATATATATGAGTAATGAATATTTAGATGTCATATATTTTGATTACTGTAATGGATAAAGGTGAAATCATCGATGATAAAATTGCCGTATATAATTTGACATATGATACTAATACGACACCAATAACAATATATAAGAAGAAAAGAAACGGAACAAAGTTATATTATTATTTAACCGATTAAATTAGTTATATATTATTATAGTAATATAATATATATATATATATATATATATATATATATATATATGGATTAATATTTCTATGTACTACATATTCAAAAGAAAATTAGATTAGTATATCACTTTGTATTATTACTTTTTTCACATAGACACCAAATCACAGACGCATTATTATATTTTAGATTAGATTAGATTTTAAATATCGTTTAAATTAAATTGTATTATAATTATAAATATAGGTGCGTATTTATTTATTTGTGTGTTATTTATTTTATTAGTATTGTTCAAATTATTAATAAAATAAAATATTAATATCCATCTATTATTTAAATATATTACATTGGTTTTGAAATTATATCATTTTTTTATTTAGTTATATTTACGTTAAGTATTTGTTTACATTTTATGATTATCAAAATTAAAATAAACAACAAATATATATTAATTACAAAGATAATGTTCACTTACTCTTTACATATTTAACAATAACTACTTTATTTACTCTTTTAATCGATTATTATTATTCATAGATTAGTTATACTCTATTTTATATTTAAATAATATATTGTATTAATATCATATAAATCTTATTTACCAACTGTTTATTATTATATTGTATAAATACATTTAGGTATATACATATATTTATATATTTTTATTATTATTTTTTCATCATAATTGAAAATGCAATAAAAAAGCCATACAAGATATTTATTGAAATTCCAAGTATTGTTAAATATCATAAAATTAAAACATATATATTGCATTAATACATTTATATATATATATATAAATTATATGTATTAAATATACTTATATTGGATAATTTAACTATTGTATTTTTAATATTTAAATACTGCATATTATTTTATTATTATTATTATACTATGTTATTAATATATATTATATATATATATATTATATATTATATCAAAAATATAAATATATAGCAATTAAATTATATTACTATATTTTATATTACAATAAATTAAATATTATAGAAATAACAATTTCAAACTACAAACAATTAAGAAATCGAGTAACCTTAAATATTAAAAAAGAAAAGCAAACATATATAGATAGTAACATAAAAATAGTATATCTACTAAAGAAAATTGGAATTTAATAAATAACCTCATAAATAAACAGCAAATTAAACATTCTCCAAATTATATAATAGATGAATTCGAAAATAAATTAAATAATGATAAATAAATAGCAAATCCATAAATAATCAATTGACATATCCCATAAATAACATCAACCCAATTAACATTACACCAATATCTAAATCAATATATCTTCATCCCACATCAATACATTAGATAAATTATATTATACAAAATAATAAATTAAAGACTTCTCTATACACTGATTATCTAAACATGAAATTGTTAAAAATTTCAAAAGATTACATTGACCATTAAGCCATATTTTTAATCTATGTTTATCATCAGGAACTTTTCCTCTAAAAATGAAACTATCCTCCATTAAACCAATTCATAAAAAAAATAATATCAATATTATATCTAACTATAGACCAATATCAATTTTAAGTCAACTATCGAATATACTAGAACAAATAATATATAATAGACTAATGCAATTCATACAAAACAATAACATAATAAATACTACCCAGTATGGTTTCCTTAAAAAATATAATACCACTCAAGCTACACTAGATATTTTCAACCATATAATGGAAAATAAAAAAGAAAATAAAGCAATAAATACATTAATTTTAGATTTAAGTAAAGACTTTGATACAATTTATCATTCTATTATAATTAGTAAATTAGATAAATATGGAATTAGAGGGATTCCTCTTAAACTGATAAAAAAACTATTTACATAATATAACTCAACTAGTTAAAGTTAACATTACATAATATGATATTATAACTAATGATATGTGTGTACCCAAAGGCTCCATACTACCCCCATTCATCATTTATGTCAATAATCTACCATTATATTTAGAATATAATAATGTAAAATGTATAATACATGCAGATGATACTGCTATAACTTTTACAGCTGATAATAATATAGAACTAACAAATTTAATTAAAAAAACCTTAATAAAAATAGAAAGGTATAAATATAATAAGTTAAAACTCAATATTAGTAAAACAGAAATGATAAATTTCAACTCAAATAAACATCAAAACAATATTATGTCATTAAATGATACATTAATAAATCACGTATATAATTATAAATATCTTGGTATAATTCTTGATAGTAAACTTGATTTTAAAAATCATATTATTAAATTAAATAACAAACTCTCCCAAATTCAATTTTTAATCTCAAAATTGAGAAAATTCATTAAAACAAATTAATTGATAATTAAATATAATAGTATTTTCCTATCATACTTAAACTATGGAAATATACTTTGGGGAAATACATTCTCAAATAATACTATAAATACAACAATTATTCATAAAAAAAACCTTAAGAATAATAAATAAAAGAAAATTTCGAGATCATACAAAAGAATTATTCACATCAAATAAAATACTTAGATTAGATAAGCTAACATATTATAATACAATAATATGTATGCATAAACAATATTACAATCAATTACTAACAAATTTAACTAAAATACACACACAAAATAATAATAAATATACTCTACGAATAAATAAAACGTATACTATACGAATTTAAAAATCAACAAGAACAATAAATAGTTTACTGATAAAAGGTCCAACACTTTGGAACTTACTTCCAACAAATATACAAAATATAAAAAATGAAAATTTGTTCAAGAAAAGAGTAAAAAATATGTTACTTTTGAAATGATGAATTTTATTATAGATAAATTAAAAATGTAATGAATTTAAAAATAATTTAATAAAATTAACATATTAAAAAAACTAAAAAAAAATAAAATAAAAATAAAAAATCTATATCAAATATATGTATGTATACATTATTGTTGTTATTATTTTGATTTTAATTGTTGTTAATGTCAAATTTTATATGTCTACTCAATGTATTTTATTTATTTATTATTATCTTTTATGTAAATACGAAATATATAGTTAACTATTATAATTAAACAATCAATATTCCTGTCCCCTGTATGAATAAATCGCTGTCAATAACCCGAAAAGACCAAGGTCTTATTTTGAAGCCATTTGGATACTAAGAAAGAAACGAAAAAGAATACTAAATGAAAAAAAAGAACGTCATTAATTACACCAATAAACTATATCTATCTATCTATCTATATAAATAAGAATTTAAATATTTATTAATTGTGTAATCCTTTATATAGTAATAATGTCATTAATGTCATATATATATGTACATCATACAATATTGTAATACATATATGAAGTGTCATAATATATTATGTTAATAGAATTTAAAAATCACATGAATTTAATATATATATATATATATATATATATATATAAATAATTATAATATGCACAAACAGAATTAGTTTCTCTATTACAAGAACATGTCATAAACATTACCACTCATTGGATAATGGATGTAGAATATATTGTAAATCGGAAAGTACATATAGTTGCAATAACAATGGAAATAAAATCTGCAATCATGGTTATTATCAGGGTTACCTAGTAAATGATTACAATAATCTTGCTATGTGATTATACAAATAAAATATAAATTTGTTGATATTTTGATTCCATGATAATATTTATATTAAATATTATTAAATATATTATTTGTAAATATAATATTTAGTATAAATGTATTCAGTACATTTATTTCAATACATGTAATAGGAGAATACTAGTTCCTACTTTTATCAATATATATATATATATAGATATATAATATACGGAATGAGAAGACAAAACGGGCATATAAATACGGAATACGCTGACACGAAGATTAGGCCGACAATTTTGTGTCAACCACCTACTTTAATTTATGAATTACTATATGTTAGAGAAATAATTGGTATCTAATTAAATAATATTTTAATAATCGTTATATTATAATGAATATATTTAATTATCATTTGGTTTTATAGAGAATAGACTATAAATAATTACATTTTTAGATTTCTGCGTGTATATACTTGGTTACACAAAAAAACGGAATCTGTTGACACACTGTTTTTACCGAAATACAGCAACTTAATGCGTATATGTCAAATGGCAATTTATGAATTAATATATTAAATGTACTTTAGAATAAATATATTGAATAAAAATATAAAATATGTTATTAATTAAAAATATACATTTTGAATTAAATATTATTATTATTTTGTAAAAATATACATCAATTTCTATTTATAATCAAAGATTTGTATGACTCATAAAAACTTAGGAAATAGTAGTAATTATTTAAATTTCAATATTATTATTTCAGATTATTTCAAAATTTGAATAATAATAAATAATTTGTATATTATTAAATATAGTAGGTATTATATTTTAATAAATTATCTATGTATATATCCCTACTGAATTTACTTCCTGCTAAAGCTACTGCTCCACTTAATCGGATTATCCGTTCCTCAATACGTACTACTTACTGTTTAACTCGACTGGATCACTCTACTACAACATCTCATCAATCATCTCGTATGTGGCTACCCTTCTCCCTCAGGTGTAAATTACGTATACTATCTATAATCCATAAATCAATATATTCTTTTACCCCTAGCTATATCTCTGATCTAATTAAAAAACGTACTATATTATCTTCTCTTCGTTACCAAAATGCTCCTCTACTTATCTCCCAGAACTCTAGTAAAACGTCCCTAAATTCTAGAGCTTTTAAAAATTCCGGTCCAACCCTATGGAATTCCCTCCCTCCTACCATTCGTTCTATTAGATCCCACAAAAGATTCATAAATCTTACTTCTTCTTTTCTCTCTACCCATAATCATTAAATCATCCAACGTATTATTTGTATCCGTGTTATATTAAATTTATATCATTATTAAATTGTTATTGTATTATTATTATCTTATTATTATATAACACTATACTATATCAATGCAGTCTGTAGTATATACAACTACACCATATCAATGCAGACTGTAGTATATAATAGTCCTTTATATTGTTTATTATTGTTTTTCCGTTGTATATTGAATGTATATTATTATCAAAAATATTATCGTATTACTATTATTTTATTATTATTTTCTTCCCGCACGAGCGAAGGGGTCTACATGACCCTATTTTAGTGCTAATAAACTCAATATCATCATCATCATCATCATATAGTAAATAAATATATAAATGTATGTTATATATTATTGAATATAGAATCGTAAGTAAGATACTATAGTAACATTTTCGAAATATTTGTTTTTCAATAAGTTATTTATTTTTCATTATATTACATTATTAATTCATTTTAACCTTCCTATATAATATCTAATATTAGTAATATTACTATAATTTTTAATATTTCCAAACTAGTATAAAATGTAAATACTATACATTTATAGTCTACGAATAACCCAACTATAATGTATTTGTACGATATAAATAAAACCATAGGAATACGATTTTTTATATTGATGCTATTATAATAAATTTGATATCATTAGACATATTATTAAATTCTATAATAGAAGTATTTTAGTTTATTTTTATTTAAAAAAAAGTTATGCACAAAAAAAATAGTAAAAATAATACATGGTGTAGATAGGAATTATGCATGTTTTAATTAATTTATAATACTTATGCAATCATGATTCATTCAATAATTTATATTTTTTAATAGTATATATTCGATATTATTAACACATAGATTAATAATCATATTTGTATCCGCTTTTTGTATTGTATTCAATAAATATATATTATTATTATATAATTATTATAATATATACACACTTATATAATTATGTAAGCCTATTTATTTAGTATTAACAAAGATTTTGCGAAGCAAAGATATAACACTCCCTATACATGCAACATAATTTAGTAATATCCCCTGCTGCTGCTAGCAGTAGTATCGAAATCACTGAAATAGATTTAGGTTAGGCTCTATTTGCATACAACAATTTTTTCATTGCTCTATTAAATTACATGCAATATAAATTAGCTTTTATTTACTAAATATATACTTATAGCATTTAAAACATACATATCATATTTGTTTGTTATATATTAGTAATGAACACTTAGTTTTCATCATATAAATATTAATTTAAAGCATATTATTTAACATTTTAAAAGTGTTTAGTTAAATACGAATTTACATTATAGATAACACATAGTTCCTAAAAGTAACCCGCTATATGTGGCACTGGGGTATTTTGTATACAAATTCGAAAAACACGATTTCGCGTAAGTGTTATATCTTTCCTTCGGAAAATCTTTGGTATTAATTCAATATAAATATAATGGGATATGTATATAGATATACAAAATGTTTAATCTGGTATATATATATACCTCAATCCAAAGTGGCGAGTATTAGAATCATTTAGAATTATATTTTAAAGTGATGCCACACATGAAAATATACGCACGAAACAACCTCACTTGCGAATATCAAACGTTTCTATAAAAACATAATTATTTTCAAAATGCATGCGAATATTCGTAGGTATTTACGTTTTACTTCTATTTATATACCTCACTTTAACTCTCCCTAATAAATTCAATATAATGTTAACATTTTAATTAATACATGTAAAAATGTATATAATTATACGAGGGATTTCCATATAGTTTAGGTGTGGAATAGACTTTATAGATATAATAGCCATACCCGAGCTAGCTTTGCTATGTTTTTTATTGTTTATCTATCTATTTTTTATTAATTATAGCGATTCCTGATTCTGCATTTCTGCCGTACACGACCCGTAACATTATGTATTATATATTAACTCATTGATAACAAAATTATTGTCTAATTAATTGATAACGAATTATATTGTTGATTTTATTTTATATTGTATAAAATACTTTTACTATAATTTTAAATAAGCATTTTTTATATTTTCGATAATGATAAGTTATTAGTATTTAAATCGTAATTGAACCAAAATCATATTTTGATACCCGAAACCTTCCATGTAGTCAATTACCCGAAACTACCCGACATCATTTACAACACTAATATGTATATTATATTTAAATATTTATAAAAATATATATATATATTAGTCATTAATATTTTCTTGTATAAAAGAATAATAAATTAATTATGGATTCTTACATGTCAATTTTATTTCAAATTAAAATACTAAATATATCAATTGTATCAATTATGTTATATTCATTTAAACAATAATCAATTAATTATTCTTGAAAACTTATATAAATCTTTATATTTGATCAACATTAATAATTTAATTTATATCAAAAACAGATTTTATGTATTTGTATCAAATAATCATAAATATATTTAATTGTATTTCATTTATTTATATTTGTTAGTGTAATTATATTAGAATAATACATTACATAAATATTATTATTTGATTCAAACATTAACATAATTATCAAAATCAAATTTAGTATATTTGTATATGAATCATTAATCAGAAATGTATTTATATTAAAGTATATTTGTATATACAAGTTGTTAAGTTATTAGAAAAAGAATCAATGCGTTAAAATACATTATTTATTAACTTTGTACATTTATCACGGCTCTTATAGATAGGCGTCTAGCATTGCTTAATCATGTGAGACGGTGATGTATGGGCATATCCCTAGCACTCGGCGTGTGTTAGTATAATGCGAGATAATAATAATAATACACAAAGTAATAGTGATAATAACATAACATCACCTCTTCTAAGAAGAAGATATATTACAGGACAAATCGGTAGGGAGTGTGCCTGTTCCTGGAGCTTCGGCGTATAGTTTCCTAAGCTGCTTTTGTTCTATAATAGCTGTGTGTGAGAGGATGGTATTATTATCAGATGGTGGTGTTGGGTAATTAGATAAATGTAGTGTTTGAGTGGGGGTATTCTCTATGGTGGTGTAATTTTCTTGGGGTTAGTTGTAGGTGTTGATCGTATTTTATGTCTTGTACGTCATAGGATGTTTCCCGTATGGGTACACATTACATATGATTCTGGTTCGTTTCTTGACAATGGTAGCTGGGGATCATGTGAATTTTAAGGAGTCTCGAATTTGACAGATTTGAACGTTATGTACGATGTATGCAGTTTTCTTGCAAGTAATGTCATCTAGTTAATTTATGTCTGTTTGATGTGTTTGTAGTTTCGTGCGTTCTGATGTTTGGATTGATGTAAGAGTAGGTGTAGAGGGCTGGGGTCATCATATTTTGAGGGTTATTTCTCTAAGATAGTAGTGCTTTAGTTATCTTATTGATGTCTGTATTTTTTATAATGTTCTTTATGGTCTGAACGTGTCTTTCTATGAATTCATTTGATGCTAGGTAGTGAGGACTGGATGAAATGTGGGTGATGTCCTATTAGTGGAGGACATATATGGTATGCTTCTGATGTTTGGTGGTAGTTTCCAATTGCTTATTGGATGTGTCTGGAATCTTTCGCATTGGTTGGAATACCATATTACATATAATATCATGATGTCGCCTTACTTCTTTGGTGCATATGTTATGCTGGATACCTATGCTGTAGGCTTATTTACCGATATGATGATTCCTTTGGACATCATACGCTATAGTTCTATATATACTTTAAAGTTGATTTCGACACATTTATTCGCATGTAACAAGGGTCGTACTTATTTGTCGAGGCTTATTTGAAGTGTTACGGGGAATATTCTGGTATCATTTTTGGCGGGTGGTTTTGATATAGGTGGGATTATGTCTGTGCATAATATTTTTATGAGGCTTAGCCTTCTGCAGATGTGTCTATTAGTCATATTATAGGGGGTTGTGGGGATTCGACTATAGTGAAGTTTATATCGTATAATATGCCATTATAATTATAACATATTATTGTTATGCCGTAGGTCGCAATAGGTTTATTTTCATATGCTAAGAGTATGTATGGATAGGGGTTAGTTAAGTAGTCTTTCTAATGTTATTGTATACCTTAAAGGATAGTACATTACTTTAAGACCCTTTGTCAACTTTAAATAATATATATGTTCTATTTTTAAAGGGTATGAATAGTTTAACATAATTTAATAAAAACCTTGTATCTTATGTCCTGGTCTGCTACATGTAAGTTTGATGTAATTTAGTGGACTCCTGTTTCTTATAGTTCTTATAGTAATGTCTGCTCCTACAGAAGGATTTGAAGTTATTCATCTTGTTACAAGCATTGCATCTGAGTCCGAGAGCTGCTTCCTGTAATTTATTTCAACATAGTTTTTTTTGTAGTTTTAAACTATATAATTGAAACAAAATATTAATTAGTAAATAATTTAAAGTGTTATATATTACTAACGTTAATCAGTACATGATACCGTGTTGAAACTCATCAAATAAACTGGATTGCAGGTATCCAATTCTATATAATTTAAATATATTAATAAATATATATATACTTAATAGTTACTGATATTTTGAGTAACATATATGTATATATGAGTAATTTATATATATAAAAAATAGTTAGTAGATAATTAAGTATGATAATAAATATTATATACGATTAAATAGTGATATAAAATGAACCAAATAAAACATGCATATTGGAGTATATAAATTACCGGCAAAGATCTAAAAATTATTTAGCTGTAGTAAGTTTGGTGGTGGTAGGTGCGATATGTATTTTTGAGACGGCCATTTTGTTGAATTCATATATGTAGAGATAAGGAAGCATTTTCTCTTTTTTTTAAATGTTTCTAAAATACTATTTATTGTTTTAAACTATTTTTTTTATTATATAAAAAAGAAAGAAAATCATATCTATTACATAAAAGTAACAAATATATATTTTACAAATAATAATTCTATTTTTGAATATGGGTTTTGTTATATTATTCATATATATGTTAATTATATATAGAAAAATAATTAGGTAGATAGCTTTGTACTTTTATCTAAACATTCATTTATATATGTAAACATAGCATATATTATTTCTAGTAAAATGCATTTGAAAAGTCAACAATAAATAAATTGTAAAGTAATTACATTATGCATTCAGCTAATATAAAATCAATATTATAAAATAATAGTTAATAGTTTATAAGTTAAAGTTAATAATTAATAAGTTTTTTTATCTATATATAAATGTAATTTTTATAGAATTTATATATTAGATATAAAATATTATATAACAATATATTTTAAATATCATGCTATAAAATATGCTTTTTATGTTATTTAAAAACTTATTTAATTGGTAATTTGTTCATAGTTACTAAATAACATATATGTTATATATGCTATATCATCAATTAATAGTACATATTAGTGATCTAAATTTTCAAATCTTTCAATTCAAGTTTCAAATCGAGTCACATCATTTTCAAACATTTATATAAATTATTATTTCAAATCTTAAATCTAATTTTCGAGTCAATTCGAGTCACACCTATTTAATTTTCAAAAATTTGTATGGATTAAATTCACTATTTATCATAGTATTGTAGCCACATTATTATACGTAATATGTAATTTATATACTTATAAATTATATAAGTCATTATTTATATGTATATATATATACAATAAATGCTCCTTTTTTTTCGAGTTTATTCCAAATTATAGTACTAATCGAACTTATTTAATATATTCCTATTATATATAATAGGAATATATTTAATAAGTTCGATTAGTACTATAATTTGGAATAAACTCGAAAAAAAAGGAGCATTTATACGATCAGAGTGATAGATTATTAATATAGATGTAGGGAACTAAATTAGTGAACAAACGTATATTAATAGATAATAGATAAGGACAGGTAGCTAATTGCATATCCTAAATTATTATTATATAATACTCATGAATCGATTTTATATGATACATTGGATAGCATTTAGTGTATGATACACTCTCAATATATAACTCTATGTAGAGAAATATGTACACTTATTAACTATTTTAGTGTTTGTATATTATATATGTGTGTATATATGCATGTATGTAGGTAGGTGTTTATTTAGTTAGATAGGTATGCAGGTAGGTATATGTGTAGATGGATAGATAGTCAGGCAAATATGTAGGCAAGTATACAGGTGGGGAGGTAGGCAGTCAGGTATGTAGGACCTACATATATATATACATTGGGAAAGTAGATAGGTATGTATGTAGGTAGATAGGTGGGTAGTATAGTTAGGTAGGTTGTAGGGCAGGGAGGTATGTATGTAGGTAGATATATGGATGGGTGGGTAGATAGGAGGTAGGTAGGTGGGTGATAGGGTAGTTATATAGGCAAGTAGGTTGGTAGGTAGTCATGAAGGTAGAGAGATATGGGTGGGTAGTTAGGTGGGTGGGTGGAAAGGTAGATAGATAGTTAGGTGGGTGGTAGGGTAGTGTATGCATATAGGTAAGTAGGTACTCAGGAAGATATTTAGGTATATGAGTGGGTGGGTAGGTAAGTAGGTTGGTGGTAGGGTATGCATATAGGCAAGTAGGTGGATGGGTAGGTAGTCAGGTAGATATATGTATGGGTGGGTAGTTAGGTGGGTGGATGGATAGGTAGATATGTGAGTAGGTAGATAGATAGGTAGGCGGGTTGTTGGGTAGGGTATGTATATGGGCATGTAGGTGGCTGGGTAGGTAGTCATGCATATACTTAGGTTGGTAAGTAGGTAGGTATATAGGTGGGTAAGTAGGTATTCATGTAGATATGTAGCTATAGTAGGTATGTAGGAAATCTGCAATGGAATTTGTTTATGTTTACTGTGCTCTCACATTATACTTTGTTTGTAGAAGTAAAGGGGATCAACTGTATATTAGATGATGGGAAGTTTTTACTATCAATAAATTCAATAATTTATGTGACAAACATTGTTTTATGATTTGAAAGTCTTCGAATACAGGAATTGGTAAAGATTTGATGTCTTCAAACATTTTTTTGGTGATTTGAATGTCTTCGAATACATGACATGGTAGAGATTTGATGTCTCCAAACATTTTTTTAATGATTTGAAAGTCTTCGAAGACAAGCAAAGATTTGAATTTTTAGATCACTAGTACATATTACAATTTGTTCTGATATTAACTAATTTATCCATTGAGATCCTCTTAATTAATAAATATATATATATATTTATATACACAAAATTAATTTACCTTACTATGGCAAGCTTTTTCGGCACTTTATGAATCGCATTCTCAGATCATTTATATCTCTCATCACATTTAGTAGAGCACCAGACATGCATACTATATCGTCCATCGACTGCTGTATATAGTTCTTTATAGGCACCCACGATACGTCATTTATGAGATGACATTCAGAGAGGAACATATCTCGCCAGGTTCACTTTATTGCCCCAACAGTGTCCTGAATATAGAAATTAGAAAAATATAGATAAGTATAAATATAGATAACTATATTTATTAATATATATATAAGTTAAATTTGTTTTATAAATAAAATTACTTATTGGCGGAATAAGTCTTAATAGATTACTAAATAAGTCGTCAGAGATTACTTTAATAAATTAATATGAGTAATTAAGAATTAAGTAATATCACTACTCATTAGTAACCTCGTACCACTTGTAAAGTTAAGTGTTTTCATAATTCTACAATTATTATTCTAATATTTATATTTAATCATTAATTATTGATGGAAAATATAATATATACAAATATGTATATAAATAATAAATCTAGATTAGAAATTAAAATAATTTAAGATAACTATAATGTTAAATTCATAAATAATACTTTTAGAATAAACTAAATTTAATAAGACGTACTAGATTACATAGTCCGAAATGACCTCATACAAGATTAATTTTAGATAAGTTTTTTTATAGATAAGTTAAATTGGTCTAAAAATAAAATTACTTATTGACGAAATAAGTCAATAGATTACTCAAAAAGTCGTCAGAGATTACTTTAATAAATTTATATGAGTAATTAATAATTAAATTATTATGGCACGAGGTAATTAGAATGTACGTAATTTAAAAGTACGACTTATTACTAAGTTATTAAATAAGTTATTAGTACTCTCTTACGACTTGTAAAATTAAGTGTTTTCATAATTATAGAATTATTCTAATATTTATATTTAATTATTAATTACTGATGGAAAATATAATATACATATATATATATATATATATATGTATATAAATGATGACTATAGAGTCGAAATTAAAATAATCTAAGATAACTATAATATTAAATTCATAAATAATACTTTTAGAATAAATTTAATAAGACGTACTAGATTATATAGTCCGAAATGATCTCGTACAAGATTACTTTCTACCGTAATTAATACTAAACATGTTATTAAAATATAAGTTATAAATCATACTATAATTATGATGTATAAATATTAATTATTAAACACTATATGATTATACAGATAATAATATACTAAACATAATAATATAATTTTAACACTAAATGAATACGATTTTATTAATTTTATAGTTAATAAATTATCATATTTAAAATTATACTATAATAAATTATTATAAAATAATTATCAACAATTATGTATACATTACTAAACAAGTAATATTATAGTAAATATATTATGTGTATTAATAATACTATTATATTATGAATTTTTATTATATATAATGATTATCATTATGATAAGTAAATAAATATTAAGAATGTAAATTGAGCATTACTGTAATGATTACATCATTTATTTAATTAATATAAATTAATTTAATAAATGATTTATCTAGTTGACAATATTATAAATTTAACAATAATTTATGTTATACAATTATCAATAATCATTTTTATAATTATATTTCATATAATATTATACACAACATTTAAAATATGTCTAGTGAGCATGTTTTAGATTTAGAGTTTAAAATCGCGTTATTGTATTTGTATGGTGTTTATTAGTTATGTGTATTTGCACATAATATAATATATTATTAATATATTGATTAATTCAAATCTAATTTAATACTGTTACTCGAGTAATCAAAATAAAAAGTTTCCATATTTTATTCACAATACTATTATTATAACTTTAATATTCACAATTATTTATTATAAATTAAATTATTGTATTAATAATTATTACGAAAAATAAATTTAATAATATAAAGCAGATTTAAAAACACATGTTATATTCAATTATTGAATATTTCAAATTGTATTTTTTAAATAATTTAAAATATATAGATAATATTAAAAATGTTGTATATAATTAACTGTTAATTCAATTTACAATTTAATTTATAAATATATTATTTAAAAATATTATATTAATAAAAAACTAACATATAATTGTCTGTATAACTTGTTTAGATGAATATATTCAAATGAATTAAAATTATAGTTTATTTACATCAATGATTAAAATAACGCATGCGCATTGAATATTCTCATTATAATATGAAACTAGAGTATATGATTCATCATAAATAATGGATACCTAGTAGCGGATTATATGCAATCTTAATTGTAACCCCATTCGTGTTTATTATGCATGAATAAAATTGAATACCATTCCGGTATACTTTGCGTGGGTTTTTTTAGGTTGACAATTATTTTGTATATTTGTCATTAATGATTATTTTATAAAACCAAATATGGAACATTATATTATATATATTAATTAAGTATAATATAAAATTTCAAATTGATACCTATTGTTAAAAAAAGGTATGCCCATTAGGTATATTTTTGATTGTCAGCCGTTCCCGTAAAGAATGACTATATATATATATATATATATAGGGGAAAGTAACCTAAAACACTCTTAAAATTATAAGTTATTCGGGGAACCTTTCAGGGTTCTTCAGTTTGCCACCAATAGGGAACCCTGATAGTTCTTCAAATAACCCTTTCTATAAGAACATTTAAGTACTTTCAGGAACCTTATATTCAATAATATTTATGTATTCAAAGATCATCAGGGTTCGCTATAGATGGCAAAATTAAAGAACCTGTTTGGTACCTCGAATAACCCATATTCAAAATTTGTTTTAATGGATCTTTGAATCACTCTATGGTTCCCTATTGATGGAAAAACTAAAGAACTCAATTTGTACCTCGATGAACTCTATACTATTGATATTTGTCTGGTTCCTTAAATAACATGTAGGGTTCCATATATATATATATATATATATATATATATATATATATATATTTGGGAATCTGAATAATGTATGTTGGTATTCGAATAACTTATTATTACTTTAATTTATACATTAATAAAACTATAGATAATTAAACTTAACATGTATGTTATTCAAATAATATATTAATATATTTATTATAATTGATTTGATATGATTTTTCGCTATTTATATTTATTTTATATAATTTTTTATGTAAACGTAAATAAATATAAGTATACTTATTATAAATAGTATACTATTACATTATATATCTGAATATATATCATATATATATATATATATATATATATATATATATATATATATATATATATATATATATATATATATATATATATATAAATTAAACAATTTAAATATAAATTGATATTTAAAATATTATAATGTAAATATAATACTATTATTAATTTATAACAGATAAATAATATATGTAAAATATTATATTTATTTTGTATAAAAAAATCTATATATATAGCTAACATATTTGTTAATTTTATTTAAATAATTGTATTATATATATATATATATAAGATATTAAACATAAATCAAAATATATTTATATTTTATTATAATTGTATAAATTAACGGAAATACAATACATCAATAATGTGAAGATAAATATTTAATTTAGTTAATTATTTAATGATATAAAATTAATTAACCAAATTCATTATAACTTACATATAACTTACACTTATATTCTATTTTCTTCAGAAATATCAGCTTTTTATAATATTGCTGTAATCAATTTCTTAAATATTATAATATAATTAGTCATACAAATTTAATAACAAATATTATACTGTATATTAAGATACTTTTATAAACAACACATACAATTAATGACCAAGATAAAATCTAAATAATTTAATTATTATTTTCTTTGTATTAAAAGGAGTCGTTTATATATATTCACAGAAATATCTTTTATAAATTTTATTTTCTACTAATGGTATAAATATAATTTATATAGAATAAATTACTATAAATAACAATTTAAAATAGTAATGTACATATATGTATATATATATATATGTATATATACACAATAGTCTATATATAATACATATTATAAATACAATTCATTATAGTATATATATATATATATATATATATATATATATATATATACGTATAATATTATAAATATAATTTAAAAAAACCCAGTGATTCAATGAATAGAATTGTGTGTGCCAGACTATTAATAGACCATATGCTGCCTATATATTTACATAGTAGTGAAATGGAGTTCTCATTGTGACATCCCTGTTAAACAAATAGATTACAAGTATATAATGTTAATCAATAATATATATGTACTTATTCTATTGTTATATAAATTATTGTCATATAATTAATGTACATATTATTTATCACTGTACAAGTTATTTATTTCTATTGTTAAATCATTATTTTTAATTACAAATTTGTAATACAAATAAATTATAAAATAAAGTGTATTAACAAATATTATAATTAAAATTCCTTATATTATTAAAATGAATTACTCTATAACTATCATATATTATATATAGTTATCAAAATGAATTTCAATTAACAATTTACCTCCACATTCACTACACAAATAATATAGTGTAGTTACAGTAGAATCTCTTCGGAAACTCGATCCCTAGTTATAGTATAGCAATAGCGAACTCCATGATAATACATCACTGCTGTATAATGATAAATATATTAAAAATTAAATATAAATAGTACAATTAAGGGGATGTCACATTGTTATGGTGTCAACCATTTTTAATTTTTTAATTTTTGTATTTCATAATATAATGATATACATAATATATGATATATTTTTTAATATCTGTTTACTAATTATTCATGAAAACAGTCTAGAAATGACATAAAAAGTGGTTTATATATATATATATATTCATTATATATAATACTATATCAACCCACTATTATATAGGATAGGATAGGATAGGATGGTTTATTTATACACCAAATATGGTAAAGAAAGATTACCCTCACTGGTGTTGTGAACGAACAAACAAAACGAAACAATAACATTTAATAAGGTAGAAATATAATATATAAAAATAGAGATGGAACTAGATCAACATCAAGGAGAGGGTTACTTTAAGTTTAAATTTAAATAGTCTTTGAGACTATTAGCAAATACGTGAGGCGACTTCTATCTTCGTAGGCGGTAAGGCAACAGATTCCATGTAGTAGGAGCCATGCTTGTAAAGGATCGAGAACGCATCACGTTACGAGTAACAGGTAAGTCAAGTAGTGTGGCATCAGACGAGCGCAGATGTGGGATGTTGCGACGAGTGAGCAATGCACGTAAGTATGCAGGTCTGCCTAGGAATAGTGTTTTATGTGTTAAGCAGAGAAGCCTAAATTGACACCGTTTTCTAAACGATAGCCATTTCATATTGCATTGGTGAGTGTCAGTTAAAGTATGATCACGTCGCTTAAGCATATGAACTAATCTTACGGATGAGCGAATAATTCTGTCAACTTTAATAACTTCAGAGTTCTTAATTCCGAAGAATAGAGAACAGAAATAGTCTAATCGAGATAATACTAGGGCGTTGAGAAGGCGCTTAGTGATGTTAGGCGAACAATAGTTTTTAATGTGACGAATTGTTCTCAAATAGAAATTAGCGGATTTAAAGATTGCATTGATATGATCACCGTACGATCGAGTACTATCAATTAAAACACCAAGATTGCGCACAGATACAGAAGGTTTAGTTATTATACCGTCAATTGACAGAGTAGGGAAAGTGACAGGTACCTTCGAGATGTTAAGAAGTTCAGTTTTGGAAGTATTGACTAATGTCATTAGTTAGTAACCAGTGATCTCAGAGGAACAATCTGACAGCTTAGAGTTAGAGTTCATAGAGTCAATGGGTAGTTTCAGTAGTAGTTGAATGTCATCAGCATATATGTGGTAATAGATATTAGGGTATTTACGAATAATATTAGAGTTAGGACGTAAGTATATAGAGAAGAGAAGTGGCCCAAGAAATGATCCCTGAGGGACCACTTTAAGAATTTTGGTGGGAGGTGATATGAAGTCATTGATTTTAACAGACGAAGTTCGATCAGTGATGAACGACATCGGCCACTTAAGGGGGAACCTTCAATACCAAGTTCGATGATACGGTTAATTAGGATCAAATGGTTGAGCATGTCAAAGGCACTAGAAAGGTCAATCAGGAGTAGTTGTACGAAATGATACGAGTCAAGCGTGTTATGAATCAGGTCAGTCACATGTGTGAGGGCAGTCTCAGTAGAGAAAGATTTTCTATAAGCACTTTGAAAGTAATCAAGCAGATTGTTATTTTCAAGGTAATTGGTGAGCTGACGACTGACCACAAATTCCATGATTTTACTTAATATTGGAAGTTGTGAGATCGGTCGGTAATTGGTCAATACATCTGGATCAAGATACGATTTTTTTAGGATGGGCTTAATGATGGCATATTTCAGGGAACTGACCATGATTCCATCGTCAAGTGATTGAGAGATCAAGTAAAGTATTGCATTTTCAGTTATAGGGACAATTTTCTTGAAAACAATGAGTGGTAATGGGTCAATTGGGGAAGTGGAATTAGCAGTGAGAATCAAGTTACGGATTTCAGTAATAGAAGGAGGAGTGAAACAAGAGAGTTTGCAAGATATAGGGTTAGTCATTATAGGAGCATAAAGTGTCATCGGTAATTGCGCCAATTTAGAGCTGATGTTGTCGAAGATACGGGAGAGCTTAGTAGACAAGGAGGAGACAAAAGAAGAACACAGAACAGCATCATGTAGTGCAGTAGACTTAGAGTTGATGTTAGTACCAAGGATGCTATTAGCCATTTTAAAAATTTGTCGAGTGTCATTTCCACAAGCATTACATTTCGATTCATAATAGGACGTTTTATGGAGATTTAATTCAAGTTTATAGGCTTTCCTCGCTATCAGAAATTTAGATTTGTGAGAGGGGGACATGTGAATCTTACGTTCAAGTTTCCTGAGAGAGTGTTTAACCGTAGCTAGGTGGGAGGTGAATCAAGGAGAGGAAATAAGGAGGGTAAAATAACGAGATTTTATGTGGGATAATACATTAAGGGAGAATGAAAGGCATACATTGAAGTTGTCAAAAGATATATTAGTGTTCCATAAACAATGGGAGATATGTGAGCAAAGATGCGTATAATCTAGATTTTTTAAATCTCTATAATGCATTAGTGACTTAGTGGACGAGGGCCTCTTAAGGAGGATGGAGATTTGAAAAATATAGGTATCAGTAAGAAGGTCAGAGCGAGAACAATACGAAATAAAAGTTGGGGTGTCATTAGGGGTGAAAATGAGGTCAATTATATTATCAAAAATATGGCTAGGAATAAGTATGTGTTGGTTAAGGGAATCGGTCAGCTGTTTAAATGAAGAGTGTGGGGGGAGGACGAATCAAAATGATAATTAAAATCACCAACTATCATGACTTTAGAGGCATTAAGGTGTAATGTATCGGTAATAAGATCATGGAATTCATCAAAATAGATTGAGAAATCAGTCTTAGGTGGACGATAAATAACGATTAATAAAGTGAGTTAAATTGTAGTCTAAAATTATACGAAATGCGTTCACCATAAGATAGAGGTATGGGAGATATAGACGGAGATTGTAGATCAATATGCATTAATATACCAACACCACCACCACGACCAGAAGTGCGTGGATGGAGGAAAAGATTATAATTAGCATTACTACATAATGCGAATATATCAGTGTCGTCAAGACTTATCCAGGTTTCTGTAAGACATATAATAGAGAACGTGTGAGAACGTTTTAAGAAAAGCCAGAAGAATAGTAATATTGGATCTAAGTGAACGAATATTTATTAAAGAAAAGCTTAAGCTATCTGTTTTAGTCGATAGTCAAGTACTAGATTTAGCCTTAGATTTATTATCAGTAAAAGCTGAATTTGATGTCCTCCAGGATGATAACTCAGACTGTGAAGGAGAGTAACAAGATGTGTTCCAATCTATACGATTATCAGATAGTTTCCTTAGTTCGTAACACATAGTACGATTAATAAAAACCGATTTATGTGAAGTAAAAGCGCCTGACTTGATAGCATGATAGTAGACTAACCCCAGTTTCCTGGTCTCAAATGGTAGAGATCGCAGTTTAAAGAGTGTATTATATGCTGTGTTTTTAAATTCTAATTTTAAAAACCTATCTTTAGAAATTATTGTTTTAAATGATATAATAGCTACACCTTTCTTGAAGTTAACTTCATTGACGGTTGATTTATCTATATTAAAATCATTAAATAGACTATTTATATAATCAGTATTTAAGTTAGCATTAGTAATCATTTTAATTATAACAGATAGATCATCCATTGTAGCATGATCTATTTCTCTAGGAATATCAATAATTTTAGAAGTCAAAGAAATAATAGAAGATTTAAGAGTATCCGCATAAGTATGATTTTTAGCATGATGATTATTTATTATATTATTGGAATCAACAATTAAGGTTTTTATGTTATCAATTTTATCTGCTATAGAAGATAAGGTAAAACATTAGAAGTGGAGTCAGAAATATTATTAATAGAGCCTAAACAGTTATTATAATGAAATACGAAATTAGGAGAATTGAAAATCGCACAAGCATATTGGAGTGGCGTATTATTGTTGGTCCAAGCTGAAGATAATATGTTAGCGTTAAATAAGCATTTATAATGTATTCGATCACTACATTTCCTAGATTCATTGCTATCATTAGTGCTACATAGTAAGTTACAGTCAACGCAGTTAGTCATAATGTATGAATTAACAGTACAATAAGCAATATAAAAATCAAATCATCCAGGCAATATAGTAGAATAAACAAAACAATAGAAGTCAGTTGTTTACATAATTAAAATGCACGCGATGCGGTTGGTGATTTTATAGATCTAGGGTATCGATTTATCAATTTATTCAGCGCTATAATCTCAAAACCTATATAACGTTTATTGTTATAGAAGATATATTCAATATGATTGATATTCTATTATATATAAGATGAAATCTATATATGTATATTGCGCATACACTATGAAATATATTATACGGGATAACTGTACACTAATCCCAAGGTCACGACGGTTTATTTCAATTTAGATATTCTTAAAACTGATAACCTAAACGTGAATAACTTTATAAATACTATTAATGAAATTGGATGCTTTAAAACAATCAACAAACCAACAAGAGTAAATATACATTCATCAACTCTAATTGATAATATATTTTATAATGGATTATTTAATAATATTAAAACTGGAATAATTTTAAATGACATATCGGATCATTATCCTATATTCATTATAATAAAAAACATTGAAAATAAATCACATCAAAAGAATAAAATTTCAATTAGAAATAAGATAAATACATATATAATTGGATGTTTAAGGGAAGAATTAAAACAAATAAATTGTAATATACTATTTGAAAAAGAAAAGACCTTGAATGAAACATGGATCATATTTATTAATACAATTAAAGATAAATATAAAAAATGTTGTCCCTCTTATAATTGTAAACAAAATAAGAAATCTGATAACCCATGGTTTAACGACGACCTTAAAAAACACAGTAAATTAAAACAAAAATTATATATCAAATATATAAAAAACAAAACTCCCGAAAATCTATCAAATTATAAAACTGTGAAAAGAGAATTCCAATTAAATATTAAAAAATATAAAAAGAATATTATCACAATCTTTTAAATAATTGTAATGATGCAAATGGAATGTAATAAATAATATATTGAAAAGTACAAAAGACGCTATATTACCAGATTTTATTATAAAAGATAATATAAAATATATAAATAATACATACATTGCAAATAATTTCAATAATTATTTTAGAAAAGTTGGAGAAACTCTAGATGCAGAAATACCACCCATTAGTCATTATTCTTTTAATCAATTTTTAAAACAACCAGATTTAAATTCTTTTTTTTTTAGAACCAATTAAAAAAACGAACTCATTAGAGTAATTGAAAACTTTAAACCTAAGAAATCTTTAGATATAAATAAATTATCAATGTTTTTAATCAAGTTAATTTACCCATCTTTTATTTCTACACTTTTAAACATTTGTAACTCTACATTTTCAACAGGAGAGATACCCACTCTTCTAAAAGCGTCACGTATTATTCCCTTATATAAATCCGGAAATGAAAATCTGTTTGAAAATTATAGGCCTATTTCATTGACTTGTATATTTTCAAAAATACTTGAAAAATTATTTTATAATAGACTAGTCATTTTTTTAGATAAATATAACATCATATGTGATTCCCAATTTGGATTTAGAAAAAAATCAAGTACTCTCAATGCAATTGTTAATTTAGAAACTATGATTTCGAGAAGTATAAATTCCAATAAAATATGTACAGCTATATTTATAGATTTTAAAAAACCATTCGATACTGTGAATCACGACATATTAATTAAAAAACTTCACCACTACGGTATACGTGGCTTACCATTACTTTGGTTAAATAATTATTTAATAAAAATACCTCTATTTCTACAATTTAAAGATGAGATATCAAATGAATATTTCCTAAACTGTGGTGTACCTCAAGGAACTGTATTAGGACCAATACTTTTTTTAATATATATAAATGATATTATAAATAGTTCTAAACTTCTAAAATTAACAATGTTCGCTGACGATACTACTTTATTTTTAGAAGACAACAACATACTTAGACTTCAGGAAAATGTAAATAATGAACTTTTAAAAATAAATAACTGGTTGATATCAAATAGACTTTCTATAAATTTGAAGAAAACATATTATATGATTTTCAACTTATCCAATGTTTTAGATCTAAATATAGCTGGTATTAATATTAATTGTATGAAAAACACAACATTTCTAGGTGTAATAATAGATCAGAAGCTAAGCTGGAAATTAGAAATAGCAGCAATTAAAACAAAACTATATAAAATAATATGGATTTTTTAAAATGTAAAAGAACTCTTTGATTTTAAAACGTTAATATTATTATATAATTCATTAATTTTACCACATTTAAACTATTGTAACATTATATGGGGAAATAACTAAAATTCTAATATTAATGATGTATATATAATTCAAAAAAAAATTATTAGAATAATATTTAACAAACCAAAACTTACAAACACGGATACTCTTTTTATACAAGCAAATATACTAAAATTACCTGACTTAATTAAATATCAAACATGTAATTTTATGCATAATATATACCATAATAATGTTAGTCCAAACTCTAGTTTATTCAATAAGAAAATCATACCATACAATACACGAAAGAAACAAAAACTATACACTCATTTTACCTCAACAAATAAATGCTTATATACACTATACATTAAAGGCCCTACTATATGGAATGAACTTAATGATGAGCTAAAGGAAATTAAACCACTCAATAAGTTTAAAAATAAATTAAAAAACTATCTCATCTTAAACTAGTATATTTTAATATTGTTATCTATATTTTTTCAGTATTAATGGTCTAGTATATATCACTTATAGGGTTTATATGACTTTTTTATCTACATTTCTTCAGTATTATTGGTCTTTTATTTTCATAATGTTCATAATTATTTTAGTTTTTATATATTAGAAAAACATATTTATTATAAATTGTACACAATAACATATTTTAATGTACATTGTTTTTAAATTTCTAAGTCTTTTAGTTCTTAATATGCTTAGTTTCTTATTCTATTAGTTTTTATTCTTTTAGTTTTATTTTAATTTTATAACATACTTATTTTCAATTTAATTACAATTTCTTCTCTTATATTACTATTATATATGACTTTTTATCTATATCTTTTCGGTATTATTGGTCTAGTATATATCAATTATAGAGTTTATACGTATTTTTTCCAGATTTCTTCAGTATTATTGTATATATATTTTGTTCATAATTATTTTAGTTTTTATATACTTGTAAAACTTATTTATTTAAAATTTTACACAATAACATATTTTAATGTACATTGCTTTTAATTTCCAAATCTTTTATTCTTAATCTGTTTAGTTTCTTATTTTATTAGTTGTTATTCATTTAGTTTTATTTTTATTTTACATTCAATTATCAATATACTTTATTTATTTATTTATCCTTTTTTGTTTAATTATTTTAAATAATTGAAATGGTGTAATCGTTAACGGTAATATGATGATTTTTTAAACAGTTCAAATTTTATTATTTTATTATTGTAAACAGGAAGTCAAAACTTATTATTGTATTTATGAACTGTTTAAAATTAAAATGGGTTGATAACTAGAAAAGCCGCAAAGGCTTCTTTATCTTTCCTGGGGTTTACCCGAATCTGATACCATACCATACCATACCATATATATATATATATATATATATATATATATATATATATATATATATATATATGTTATAATTATTCTAACAATTATATATATTTATATATATTATAGTATTATAATAATTACTACAATAATATAATAAGTTAATAAATCAGTACAATATAAATGATAGCACTAATTTAATTTGGTGGCGATTTGCTAGGGATTTTACAACGTTTCTAAAATTAAATATTCTTTAATATATTATTAAGAATTATTATTTTTCTTCAATCTCATATACCAAATAGAGGGTAGGAGTCCCATTTTTATAATAGATGGGTAATGTAATAATGAAATGTTTATTTATTTTATCATGATATAAAATATTCATATTGTTTAAAAATGAATATATTAAAAATTCTAAATAATATAAAGAATGTGGATTAATTTTGAAGTAAAATATCAATTCAACAATGCTTTGCAATTGTAGATATTTGTTCCACGTTTCATTTTATTCTGGAACATGATTACAAATTATTAATGATAATATTCTAAAAAGTGTTATTTTTCAATAGATTTTCTAGTTATATAAACTTTATTTATGGAGTAATATTTCTTATATTTCTATTGGTTTTGAATTTATATCATTGCTACCCAATTTAAATTCTCTCATCTCTGTATTGAGTGAATATATTTTTAGATTATTTTTAGTATGCATTTCAACTATTAATATTTTTAGAATGATAGGTATAATACCTTTTATATGTCATGCATTGGGTCTTGAGATAAATATGTAGTGCCATCAAAATATTGAATATCATAAAAATGTGAAGAAGAATTCACTCAATATGTACTTATAGGGAGTGATTTATTACATGTTATTGAATTTACATGGTCAATAAGAGTTTTATAATTTCTTAATACATAATAACTTTCTTTAAATTTAATTTTAATATCCTTGTACAATGCCATAAAATGTCGACAAATACGTCCACTAAAAAAGTTACAGAAAATCCTCCAATACTATGAGCAGGCAAATTATCCGAAGATAACGTACACATTATAAACTTAATAGTATATAATTTGCTATCCTTATTGTTAGTAAATCCATCATTTGTGTATATATTAAACTCTTTAATTAAAGGTTATAAAATCTTATTATAAGTATACTTCTTTATCAAATGATATTCACACAATGCACTTAAATATATATTATTTAGCTTATATATATAGGTCTTATATTACTAATTATAAAATAAAAAGCAGCAATTCTATGTATGGTTCGTTTTGATCACAAAGGATTGACAACCTCAAATTCATCAATATATAGATGAATGCTCAATACTTGTTACAACCATTTATTATAGGATGATCCTTAAAATAATCACCATCAGAAAAATCTTGCATTTAATTTCCATGGTGTACGTTATTAATTTCATCCCATATATTATCATTTTTCAATATCGATTTTAAAGTCTAGATAACACTAATTGGTAACTAAATTTGTCATCCAATATAATATCTTTTGATTGAACTAAATTCATATTATTTTTACAATATGTATTTAGTTTAAATTACGATATTGGTTTTAAAGACTCAAAAAGATAATTATCATAAAATACTAAATTTAACATAGCTGTGGTAATATTATTCAGTGATTTATTTAAAAAAAAGCTATTTTGATTATAGATTCATACGATGATAATAAAAATGTAATAAATATATATTTATTATATATTTACATACAATATATATATACAATATTTATTGAAATGTAGTATCTCATTTTCTATTAATTTCCCTTACTGTTTATTTTAAATAATGTTTTCTATAAAAATGACTTTTTAATAATATATTTTTATATTGTTTATTACAATTATGTAATGGGCATTTTATTATAAAATTAGGAATATGTATGTGATAGACATGTAAGTGAAATACAATTTTTATATATACAAATTTAAATAAATAGGTGTACTAAATATGTATACTAAATAAGTAGCCTATATATAAGTAAGTATATTTAAAAATTAAATAAATATATTTAAATAAATAAATGTATATATTAATAAAATTATGTGTGTAATGGTTAGTATTTTGAATTCAATTTATCGATACACTTTATATAAAAATCAATACTATATGCTATATTAATATGTTACATTTTAGATTTTAATATATAATTATATATAAATAATAATTCATTATTATTACCTATTAACATTTTCTAATACTCAGAAATTTGTATATGATTTAATAAAGAAATAAGTTATAATAATGTATATGAAGTATTCCATATATTTGTAATTTACTATAATATATTAGAGTAGCGCCACCTATAAGTCTTTGGGGTCATTATACAAATTATAATTTTCAATATTTATGACATAAAAATATATAGTATTGCAAATTATAGATAGTGTTCCGAATACAACTTTAGAAATAACGCATATATAACCTATAACGTTGTAGTTTTGTTATTAAATAAACTTAATGTACGATTTTAAATAAAATTATTATATTATCGTATAATACTTTACTTAATTTAGTATATTTATATATTTATAGAATATAATTAATTAATATTAATATAATTAATAATTAGTAGTTGAAGTTGAATAACACAGAAGTTGAAGACAATTTCCTAAAAACAAATTGATAATCACGTAAAATAAGATTCGAATTAAAAAAAAAATCAAGTCTAATTTTCATTTATTTAAATATGTTTGAATGAATCTGCGTCACCATTATCAATACATGAATTGTATACAAGAAGTGACTTTTTATATTTATTAAACTATTTTAGCAAGATCCGAGTTTATTTATTGGATGAATTATTTAATTTATATAAATAATATTCCACTTGGCATTATAGCTTTACTTAGAAGATTTTTATATATTGTAGATGAAATTCTTCTTTATGAAAAATATTTTTTATCAATTTTTTTAATACATTTTAATAATGATTATAATAAGTTAATATGGTGTTTATCGTTGTTTATAATTGATCCTACTTAATGTTAAAGGATAGAAAATAGTGTGTACATTAATTAATTTACATTTGTAGATGAAATCAAATTCAATAAATCATATTTACCTTGTCTTATTTATTAAAAGTAAAGAGAGTTATTATTTTATGATCTATTAAATCACTATAAACAAGTTTACTGCATGAAGGTCTACTTAATTTAATATTATCAACAATTATAAAATAAAATATCTATAATATCACATATTAATAGACTTGTATGTCGATGAAACCAAATATTAATTAATATATTACCAATAAGTTAATATAGATATATATATATATATATATATATATATATATATATATATATATATATATATATATATATAACTTTTAGTTAAACAGGTTAATTAATAATGTACGTTATTAATATAAAAATAAATTAGAATGATTTATAGTTAACATATTAATATACAAAACACAAGAAATATTAATAATAAATTCTAAATTGTACGCAATAGTAATATACGTTATAAAAATATAAAATAATGCACCTAATTAACTAAGGGTTCTGACGTAAAAATATGTATATTATTTTTATTTTTTTATTGCGTATTATCCATGTTCAGTATCTTATTTAGTACATGGTAATATATTTTAAATTATCCTAGAGTATTTCTATCAATATAAAGTTTTTACGAAATATTACAAAATATTTAAACTATGTTAAACAATTTTGTTTACGTCATTTAAATAAATTATATTTATAAAAAGACAAAACTTGTATGTGTTTAAAATGATATCTATTGCATACAAACAATTACGTCATTATCTTTATTAGTTTAAAATCCTCAGTATGTTAGCTAAAGATATAAGTAACATGGTAAACCCCAAGGCCAGCGTACACCTTTAATAGACATAAACTTTAATATATAACATAATAAAGTACACTCAAATTACATATACACAGGATATGTATTAAACACCATGTATAAACACATAAAAGCGTACTGCGTGAGGAATCCTGAATGTCAATTGAACCCATGCCAGAATAATTCCACGTGCGGCAACTACGTAGATACCAAATCCAAGAACGGAATATATAAATGTAATTGTACTCGTGGCTACACGGGTATCGACTGCGCACTTATTATCGACTACTGCGAGAGTGAACCGTGCCAGTATGACTCACCGTGTATCAGCGATATCGGCCGCTACACTTGTGATTGTGTGAATGGAACGCTAGGGGATAACTGTGAACTAATTGTCAACGATTGTAAGAGTGATGAACAGTGTGGCGATGGGTTATGCGTAGATATCATGAATAGTGATAAATGCAAATTTAATACAGGTTATTTATATATACTTTAATATATATGAAATAATATTTAATGAATAATATATATTGAATAATATATATATATATATATATATATATTTATATATATATATATATATATAAATATATTAAAATATAATATCACAATTAAATTATATATCTGTATTTTATAAGGAGATTTCTGTAAACATTAAATTTATATATATATATATATAAATATATATATATTTAAATATTTACTAAAACTGATGTATTATATCTGATTTTTTATCAGGTACAATATTTCTCTATATAAATGTATTATGTAAAATACTCGTTGTATATTTGGTATTATAATATTATGATATCTATAAATCGAAAAAATGTTTGTGCTATAAAAATAAAATAAAAATAATTAATACATTCTAATATTAAGGAATTATTATATATTTTCCATTTAAATATTGAAGGTATGAATCTCTAAAAAATATGTAAGTTATGCTAATTTATAATAACAATATAGAATAACCATTTTCGATATTTGGCGACATATTATGTAGTGCATTAGTATTATCTAAATGAATGATCAAATACACAATCCATTTTAAAAGAAATGCGCAATCTTAAAATTATATTGTTTTTCGGCGATGATTGCAAAATGGTAAATAGAATATTTACGTAATTATTGAGGAAAACATATACGTAAAGGTCTCTTCACGTGTCAATACATTTATAAATTATTTAAAATCTAAACACATAATAAGTTTATATTTGTTTTTCAGTTTTATCGATTAAACAAAACTCAATTTTTAAATACATTTTATATAAATATATATATTCTAGATATTATTAAGTAAGAATATCGTTATCATTAACTTATAAAAGATTAAAAAATCATAACAAATTATGTAAATATATACTAAATATCTTTTATGATAAACGGTATCATAACGCCTGGATTATTATTATTATCATCATTATCATTTATTTGAGTTTATACATTTTTTAAATGATAATTAACAAAAGTGTTTATAATAACATGGTAATATGAGATAAAAATAAAATGGTTATATATGCTCGTGATATATTAAATAACAAAAAATATTTTATAAATAATAAGCAATTATTAATAAATTGGTTTGTAATGATGTATTTAATGATGATGTTGATTCACAAGATCTTAGATCAATATAAAGCTTGTTCCACTCGATAGGTTCCTCTATAATAAATGATCTTCTGTTGTATCCCGATTCTTTTGTTGTGTTACTTTTTATTTGATGTAGATTATGTTGTTTCTGTACTCTCAGACTTGAATATGGCTATATTAATTTCACGATGTATGCCATGTATTGTTATGATATACAAGATGTGTAGTTACCAGTAAATTATAAAAAAGGGGATGGTAACCGAATACGGACACTCTCGGTATCTCATAAACTATAAATCCTACAAATACATATATAATGAATAAAATATTCATAATTATATAAATAGTCTAAACTAGTATTTTTTAATTTTTTAATTATTCAAAATAATGCTGATAAATCCAATAAACTGATTTTTATATTATGTTTTTAAATTTATGAAAAAAATGTCAACTTAAACAGTCTCAAGAATATACAAATATATCGATATAAAACATAACACTATATTATTAAAAACTAAAGAATTCTAAACATTAAATACATAGGTATTTAATGTTTAGAATTCTTTATTATATTATTATATAATTGCTATATTTGTTATAAAATAGTAATTAAGTTATAATCATATATCTATAGGTCATGTAAGTCCATAATACGGACACTAAATATCTTAATACAAAACATCCTATAGGGTTATATATAACCAATCAGCGCGCAGCGTGTGAACTATTATGAATTTAATAATAATCGCGTGCGTTGTAATATTAATACAACCAATGAATCTAAATCTAAAAATATTATAATTTAGATACTTAACTTGTATTATTAATTAGAAAAATAATAAAAATTAATAAATTAATTACTAATTAAATTATATAATATTATTCATAAAATTAAGTATACATAATGTAATTGTAATTTATCTCATTGGTTCATCAATACTATCTAGTTTATCTAGTGATATATAGGTTATTATAACACAGGGTATCTGTATTCGGAAATGGTTACCGAATAAGGAGACCCCCGTTATCTATTCAATAAAAAGATTAAATAACATTTAAAAATCACAATAATATCTATAATCATATAATATTAATATATTTTAATTTTTGAATAACAATATTGATTCATAAAATGTTAAGAGCATTTATTGTTAAAGTTTCCGTTTAAGATTACCTTCCCATATGTGTTGTTGTCATTAGTTCAGTTATACTTGTCGTATCGTCTATTGATATTTGTGGTAATTTATATAATATTAGCATTGATGATCGAATTATTTTATTTAATGGCATTAACTGATAAGTAGGTAATTTAATAAAAAGTATGTTACAATAGTATAATACAGATATAACTAGGCTTTGAATTAGCAATTTACATTTATTACAAATTATATATCATAATTTCATATATTATATGTAGAGGATTCGGGTATATGTATACAGTTATTAACTATAATTATATTATGTATAGGTTATGTATCACTAAAATTAACTAATCACTTCTCAGATACATTAGTCAGTTCTAACTCAGTCATGTATATCACCGAATTATACTTATTTTGCATATCACAATAGTATACTTAGTGATGCATACCACAACATACACCCCTCAAAATTTGAAATATAAACTAAAATAAATATAACCGTACTTATTTAAAAAAATTATCGTAACCAATAGTAATAAATATCTATAATCTTCTACACCTCTATTTTTTTCTCCTTACCTGACCTGAGCCAGGGTAGGATTTCCTTTGGGTGAATTTTTCTTCCCAATATATAAACTCGGTTTCGCACAGTCTCATATTCTCACGGTGTAGTGTTTTCTGTATTGCTGCATACTCAATATCGTATACTTTTTCTTTTCTTCGTATACTAAGCCTTTTTGTATTGTCCCAGATATTCTAAATTTTATTTCTACCGAGTACCATCTTCCGTATATGGACATACTCACCTTTTTCTAAGTATTGCTCGACGTCTTTTTTCTTCTGAATTTCTGAAATATTCTTTTTATATTTCTTATTATTTACAACCTCTTAACTTATCATTGTTATGCTCGCATCTTCTTCTGCGGATTCCATATTTATTAAATTATTGGTTATCAGTGTTTAACAACTTTGTTCGTCTTATATTTAGTTATCACTACAACGGTAAACTATTTGTATGCACCAGTCATAACCAATACATTATCTTTCCAATTGAAAGACTAATATAGTGTTTTTATAGTCTATATACAATAATTCTGTATTTCTTTGTCTTCAATTTTCTGGATAGTCTCTTAGTTATTTCACATCTTCTACAGATCTTTATATAGTCTATTATAACTTTATGTAAACCAGGCCAATTACATATTATTATTAATATCGCGTTGCTCTTATAATTATTTGGTAATCTAATGTATCATGTATACTTTCTATTACCTATTTTATTGGGTTTACAGGAATTATCACTTGTCTAATTATATTTTTATTAATACTTATATATCTACATAATATTTCCTTATTAATATTCAGATTCTCGAATTATTTTAATAAGGTTCATATATCTTGACTTTATTTGCTTCTTTCTCTGGGTATCTATTATTATAAATATTACTTTACTTATGGTTATGTCCGACTTATATTTATTCTTAAATAATTGAATGTCTTCTTCTACTTTTATGGAAGCACAATATCTTATTTCTTCAAAACTTGAAATTTCTTCTTCTAGATATATTTCTATTTTAAATTTCTTAATATCTATCTCATTTCTTAACTCGTTTAATACTACATTTAAGTTCATACTTTTTCGATATAATGTATCTAAATTCTGATTATCACGTCATGGCTTATATTTTATATTGATATTGAAGGATGCTAGTGCTGATATCCAGCAAACTCAATTACTGAAATTTTCTATCGTGTACTTATAAACTTAATCGGGGTTTGATCTGTATATATTGTACAATGTACTACATTATCGGTGTTGTAGTTAATTTCCTTTGTAGAGTATTAAATGCTTCATAACCATTTTCGTTCCATAATTGAGGAATATCATAGTTATTTCGTTTATTAATACCTAAACTATTTAGTCCTTCTGTGACAAGCATATTTAGTGGTATACTAGGAATTTAATAGTATACTCTTGTATATTGATGTATATATCTTCTATAATACCCAGTGAATCCTAAGTATGATCTGAGATCTTTCAGGTTTGCTGGTCTTTAACAATTTGTCACTGTCTCTCTTTATCCGGATATGTGGATATACACTCTTTAGTTTCTAGGTCACCTAAATAATTGACTTATTATCTAATATATTGGCATTTTTCTCTTTTTAGTTTTAACCCGTGTAGTATCTCTTATACCTTTCTTAATCTCTGAATATGTTCTTTACATGTTGTAGATAATATCAACATATTGTCATAGTATTATGTTGTACAGCTGTTTCTGGAATATTTCTTTCATCATTTTCTAGAATATAGGTGGTGCGTTACAAAGTCCGAATGACATTATTTTGTACTGTAATATTCCACATGGAGTACATGAGACAGTATTTTCTTTATATTTTTTTATATTTCAATTTGATTATATGATGATTGTAAATCAAGAGAGGAGATATATTTACTTCCACTTAATAAATCAAAAGAAACTATTATCCATGGTATATGTTTCTTTTACCGTATTTGTGTTCAACACTCTGTTGTATAGTATGCATAGTCTTAACTCTCCAGATTTATTTCTAACTAAAACTACTGTCCTAGCAAAATGGCTTATACTTTCTTTAATTAAGTTGACTTCTAATAACTTCTCTTACGTCTTCATGTTGTTTTGGTTGTATTTTTCTATAAGGATTTTTTATAGAAACATCAATTATTTTAGCATTTTACTATATGTGTTCAACTAATATCTCAATCATTCTTTGAAAATACTTTTTTTATTTAAATGTTGTATGTCAATTAGTCATTTTATCTTCTTTTAATAACTTTAATAGTTCAAGTTCTAGAGTAACGACTTATATGTCATATTTCAACAAAGTTGTATATTAGATACATTAGTTCTTGAAATGTTACTTTCGGTTGTATTTCTACATAATGCTATTCAGTTATTCTTGGTCTATAATTTCGTGATGGTATTCTAACGTTATAGTATCGTTGTGTTCTTCTGGTGTTGTAATCGTTACTTTCTGTATGTATATATATATATATATATATATATATACAGCATGTGTACCAACGTATTCTCTGCTGGAATGTATTCTATTCATCAGTCTTCTTGTAATATATTGATATGGATCTATTTTACAAAAAAACTCTACAAGTTGTTTCTAGTTGTTTCTCTGCATTATGACTGTATTTTCATTTCTTTAAAGGCCATACTATGTATGTGTTGGGGTATGAAGCTATCTCTATGTTCATCTTTAATATCTTCTATACGATCTCTGGTATTTTATACCCATTCTTCAACATTATTTCCTGAATCATTACCTTTTATCCGACTCAACTTTTATAATTCTTAGATTAGACCATCATATTCGCAGCGTAATCATTATGTGATATAGAATATAGTTCTATGAAGGATACGATACGGAAAAATAATGTGTTTATAGTTTATTAAACACTATAAGCAAATACTAAAACTAACACCAAATTAATATGTAACAGAGTTTCTATATAATAGTCTATAATAATAATATAACGGAATTTAACCTATAACTATAGACTGGAATTACGACGTAATAATACGACGAACAAATTGTTAATAATAAAAAACCAATAATTGATAATAATATAATGTGGGCGTTCACACGCATATCGACGCACGCATATCGACGCACGCATATTACTATTATCGAGGGTAAGATTACATTCGTTGTAACGTATCACAGTTCTACAGTACCATACTCCCATCTTTATGCTTATACATGTAAACTCAGATAGTATGTTGATACTAACTTTTCGACGTCCCATCACAACGTACCATAGTACCACAGTACCACAGTAACAACGTACCAAATATCGATATAGATAGGTTTATTCATGTGTTCTTATATATATGTATCTTATACATATGGGACGTTGGTACGTTACAAAAAATGCACAAATATCCCATCTGTATACTTATACATGTACATTCAGATGGTACTATGGTACGTTGATACATTGTGGTATTGCGTTTTTTTGAAACATACCAACGTACCAACGTCCCATAGTACCATAATATCATCTGATTTTACATGTATACGCATAGAGATGGGACTGTTACACTTTGGTACGATACGAAATACGCACCCTTAGCCGCCCCCACCGACTAATATATAATTGATACCGTTAATAGGTACCGATACATAAACATAGTATTTATAGGATATTCGGTATGCGGCCTAGCCAGTATAACGGGCCAATCTTTTCAAAGGCTATAACCATATTGTATAAAAATCGTGTACGGTATTATACCTTGTTCTCATCCATTGCCTATGGAATGATCACGCGCGTATGAAGAATATATAGCAATACACAAACACCAATATATATATATATATATACATATATATATATATATAATATAGTATGTATATTTAACTAAATATTAATAGAGTGTTGTTACATATTGATGTATATTACTTATGGATAATATATATTATAAAAATAAAAGTGTACATTCATAATACATATATATGTTGTATTAATTAATTAATTAATTTACAAATAATTGTACACGCACATAATGTTTGTTTATCCTAAAATATAAAATATATCTCAGAAAATAAATGTAGAGCGAATGTTCTATGCAAAGTGTTAATAAATAATATAATATTAATATTGTATACAAATTCATTAACGTTTAAATAATATATATATATATATATATATATATATATATATATATGTGTTTAGTTTACATTTCCATAATCTTATTATTGTATTTGTTATAGGCAAACTAAATGCTATATGTGAATCTAATATGACAACTCGTTCGTGTAAATGTAAAAGCGGATATACCGGATTGCAGTGTGAAACTAATATTAACGAATGTAGTAGTAATCCTTGCATTAATAATGGTTAGTTATTAATGTGTATATCAATGTTAATGTTAAATATAATGATATAAGCTAATTATTGATATAACCGATGATGTAGTGGTTGATTAAGGGGATTTCGTCTTGGATAAATTAAAAAATGTATGATGTACTATTCATTATTGATATATTATTTACTAACTGTGAACAAATATCTATGAAATTAATTTAGCATACAAAGCATATTTTATAGCATGCCTTTTTTAAATAAATTATTTATTTTGAAAACTACATTCTTAACTAATATTAATTGTTATATGATTTATATATAATATATTAATTCTATATTTAAAATATTCTATAAATATTTAAAAATTATTTATACTTTTTAATATTGATTTTATATTAGCTATAGCTAATATTTATAGATACATAATTTTATTAAACTATGATATATATATATAATTATATATTACAATAACACAATAATATGTATGTAGGTACTACAATTATTATATAATTACATATATATATATATATATATATATATATATATATAAATTCTATAAATATAACATAACACATTTATATATTGATAAGAACACATACAACTATTAATCTTTAATATTTAATTTATTTATTGTTGACTTTTCAAATGCGTTTTCTCGGAATAATGTTTGTTGTTATGTTTGTGTATATACACGATTGTTTGGATAAAAGTATATGAAAAAGTATATGTATGCACAATTACTGAGAGAAAATATTAAAAAATATAATTATGACATATTTGATTTTATAAAATAACATAAAAGTATATCTATTATTATATATGTAAAGTATATATTTTTTAATTTTTTTGTCTCTAGATCGTAACATCTCATTCATGTGCGGTATATAACAATGTTTTCTATTAAAAAATTATCATAATTTATAAATTACAAAAGCGTTAAGAAAATAACTAATAGTATTACATTAAATTAAATATTATGTATTTAAATATTATTAAAATAAAATTATTTATCTTATTATATATATATATATATAAAAAGCTAAGTTGTTTACTTCAACTATTAAGAATATATTCATTTCTAAATATATATAGGTAACCTACTACTTATTTATATGATAGAAATATCTTTTAATTATTAAATTATGACCTATAGGTATATATATATATACTAATAAAAGATAATTAATATGTATTTCCATATTAAAGAGTATTTACTTTTAAGTTTATAATTATAATCTTAAATAGTGACGTATACCTACATTGATTATTTATGTAGGTGTCATAGATTATTTCTTATTGATATCTACTAAAACTATTATGTAACTTATTTGTTGTTGTACCAATTTGATATACCCTTATCTATTATGTATGCATATGTGGTATATAAGTTTATGAAATATAACTAATACTTTACCCAGTGTTGGTCGTCATTCCCGTTCCTGGAGCGGCGTTCCTGTATCGGAGTTCTTTTGGAACGGGAACGGATATAAAAAATAGGAACGTGAACGGTAACGCAGAAAGGAATGGATACAGAATAATGAACAGGAACGTGTATACATAAATATAGGAACTAATTCCAGTGGAACGCATTCCTTTATAAGTACGGAGATTTATATAGTATTAATTCAAGATATTTTTTATATTTATTTTATAATCTATTACAATATTAATAAAGAATTACAACGATTAGCATTACAATTATAATAAAATTTTAATATAATAAACAAATATACAATAATACTAATAAATACATTTAACATTTAATGCATATTACCACATAATACTACCATATACTCGAATGTTTTATCGCCAATTCTATTTATTTTTGCACTATTAATATGTGTTGCTAGCGAAAAAATTCGTTCGACGGGTGCTGAAGATGGCAATATACAATTATATTTATTATAAACTATATCGAACACGTTATAAAATAACTCTCTGTCTATTTATTTGCCATGTTAAAATGATTAAATAAATATGTGTAATATATTTCAAGATTATAATTACAATGGAAATAATTACATGTGGTAGGATTAATATCCAATAATAACGTTTCGGTATATATTCTTTTAAGTGATCACGTGTCCATTGATAATATAATCAACTGATAATAAAAGGATAATCAAACTAATTAAGTTTATTATCATTGGTAATAAATTAATTAGTAATTAGGTTTGAAAGACTCAAATCATAATGATTCATGTATTATTAATTATGTCCATTTGTTTGAACTATAGACTATATTTAACTATATAGAGATTACTATATAGTTTGTAATATGATAATATGCATTGTACACTGTACAATGTACAGTATACTGTACATTTTAGATTATACTGTATAGATTATGTATATTTTACACCGTGTACAATTTACCGTATACTTCGTAGGTATTACCGGATAATATCGTGTACTTACAGTTGGACTTATTCCGTAAAATATTCACTATACACTGTTTAGTTGGTACTGTACTATATATATACTGCATATATACTATATATTATATACTGCACTGTATACTGTATAGTGACATTGTGAAGTATAAATTATATACTGTATTTTATGAATAATAAAAAACTGAAACTGGAACGTTACATATTAAAGAAACGGGAACGGGTTATTTATGGTTAAATATATCCTAAATAAGTTTATGAAATATAGCTAATATTATACCATAACTTCTTCAGGTATATGTGAGGACCAGATATACATGTACTTTTGCAATTGTACCCATGTCTGGAAAGGACCCCGATGTCAGTATCGTAAGAGTGGTTGCGAACTAGGTAATAACTGTACAACTAATTCTTACTGCAAATCTTTACCAAACTATAAGTATCGATGTATTTGCATTAAAGGTTACTATATAATATTCATATTTAAATTTATCCATATTAATTATATCCATATTAATTATATATATATATATATATATATATATCAAATCATATTCATAAATATATTTATTGACTATATTTTAAATAATATACTCTATAGATAATATAACATATATTATAACGTTTTAAAATATAATACTAATTGTTTCTAGTGGGAGAACGATGTAGTATAATTAATAAACCCATATATTAATAATCAATTGATTAAATATTCCCTTTATATTATAATAACGAAACAACATATTTTATTTATAAATATTTAATTTAACTATTATAGAGTATACTCTATACTTTAGAGTATAGAGTTAAGACTATAGTCACCTATTAAATAATGAGAAATATATTAACTTACTAATTTATACATTATGTATCATAAGTTAGTATATTTCATTAATACAAACTAATACCTCATTAATGGTAGATTTATTTAAGAGAACAGAAACACATATATATGTTATATGTAAAAGATGAAGAAATAACTAGTTTTCATAAAATAATTATACTATTTAAAAAAATATAATTTTGTTTATCTTATTCATTTTTCTAAAATGTATACTTATATATATTTAGAAACAAACAGGAACATATTACAAAATTAATTTTTAAAATAATTATAAAATAATATTATAAAAACAAATTATATCATAATGACATATATATTATTATGATATACGAACATAATTAATTGTTATACTAAAATTCTGTATTATTAATATATACTTTATGTATTTATGTGAATGTAATTGGACATAATATTTATTTTGAATAATTCATTTTTATGTAATATATTAATTAATTAATGTTTTATTGAAAAAATAAATAATTTTATGATTTATATATAACCTGTTAAAATAAAAATATGTAGGTAATCATTATTTGTATAGAAACTATATTTATATATCATGATATTATATATATATAATAATTTACATATATATATATATATATATATATATATATATATATATATGGAAATAGATGCAATGCAATTCAGTCTCTATCTTTCTCTAGAATTTCGCGAGCCAGATGGAATATACTGCCGCACTACTTACGTACATTGAAGTCACCGTGTACTTTGCGTATTGTCTCAAAGATTATCTAAATTAACATATTTATTGATATTGATCGTGATCCTAATTTTATTTATTATTGAGCTATTTTATTTTACTATATTGGTCTTAAAATAAACTATCCAATCCAATCCAATATATATATATACATATATATATATATATATATATATATTATTATCAGATTGAAGCAATACCTTGGTAATTATAGAAGTAGTATTGATTATCGAGACAATTACCCCTTAATTAACATAAGTATCATTATAAATAAGAATAATAAATAAATAATAATGTTATAATATTATGACTTCCTGTTAATATATATATTTAATAAAATAAAATATAATGAAATTTATTATGTAACTAAATGTAATCATCATGTAATAATATAAATAAATGATATCATAATACAATTAAAATCTAATAAATACATACAGCATTAAATAAAATAAATAGAGGATATCCAATATTTAAATCTAAAAAAAACTAAAAGAAACAAGAGAAAAAAAGAAAAAAACATATAAAATAAAATATAGGTACAATGGTATAATAAAACATATTATAATATTGACAATTTTTAATTAATTATTATTTTAATACTGATATTTTATAATTAATATAATATATTTTTGTAATTTTATATTATGTCATAATGTAATAAAAGTACAAATAATAAAACTAATTTTATTTTAGTTGGAAAAATAAAATTATTTTAATTAATCTTTGATAAAACAGAGAATTTTAATTTTTTTTTTAATTTATTTAAATTTTAATTTTTTTAAAGAATTATATAGTGAATTTCATAAATAGGGACAAATAATTATAAGACAATGTGAATATATATTTGATGTGGATGTATGAATATTAAAGTTATTTATGTCACGTATTAGATAAATATTAGATTTCTTACTAAAATGATTGATCATTATTTCACGGTGAGCATTATTATATACGTTAAACATGAATTCACAAGTATTATATTTTGAAGTCATTTAAAGGTAATATTCTTAGTATGATACAACTAAGGTTTATTATATATACTATGAATACTTTTTTTTTTTAATATTGGTGCACAATGTACAATAATTAATATGTGATAACAATTGTGTTAAGATATATGTGAAGTTTCCAATCTAAATTCTGATAAATGATTAAACCTAAATATTATGTAGATTTAACTCTAGTTAAATTTATATTATTTATTGAGATATTAATGTGGGATATATATATATATATATATATATATATATATATATATATATATTTCGTATATATAAATGCATTTTCGATTATGCGATTATAAATTATTATTAAATAGTATTCTTTAAATAAATAAGAATTACATAATGACACGTAATCCAGGATATTATGGCGAGTTATGTAATTACAATCATATTTGTACCGACAACCACACTTGTAATAATGGGGCAACCTGCTATCAACTAAAACATCAACATCACTACTGCTCGTGCCACATAGGAATGTATACCGGTGTTTATTGCGAACAAGAACTAGGTCAGTAATATCGTATTATATTCTTATTCGTTAATAATCGCACTATTGTTGTTGTCATGATCGTATTATAAAATAGTACGCTATTTTAAATATTAAATAAAATATCTATGAATAAGTCTATATTTATATTATTTATCAATGTTAATATATATATATATATATATATATATCATAATAGAGTATACAAATTAAATTAAATATTGGATTATTATAATTTGATTTATCTACATATTCATCATTGTATTGAGCCAAACTATATACAATATAATAAACACTAAATAAAAATACAAAACACAACATAAAATATTAAAATTAAACTACTAAAATAATACAATGAATTAAAAATAATTTTCAGTGGTCAATGGATAAACTCATATTAATATGTTGTCGTTACATGGGTAGGCTACAATATTTTTTGGAAAATGCTGTTTAGGTAGTTATCACTACTTTACTTCACTTCTTCTCATCATTCCAGTTTTTGGAAATATGGTCAATGATCTCTTAGAAAGCTGACCCCAAGTACTAAATATCTCAATAACAAAAGGGATACAAATAATATATTTCACTTGATAATTTTTAAATCTTCTTAACTTTAGATTTTTCACGCTGATATGCTACAATACAACCTCAACTGTTGTAATTAAAATATTAGAGTTATGCAGCAGTGAGGTGATTGATAAATTGATTGCGGACTATTTATCAAAAGAACTATTATAACTATAGTTTTTGAAGCATAAACAGGTCGGCGAATAGTATTTGGGATTAGAATATATATATATATATATATTATATATGAAGATGAAGGGAACACGCCTTCTGATCTTATTATATTGTATAGTAATATAAAATAAAGACACTATTTTAATCAACCAAAACTTAATATAATTATGCAAAGTTCGTTATATACATTGATGAACATATTGCGAAATTTTTCAATATAATAACACGAGTGAAGTAAATATATTTATATTTCCTATGCTATTTAATATTACGATGACACATATCATTGATGATTATTAGATAATCCTGAAAGAACGTACATAGGGGAGAGTGCTCTAGTATCGACATGCACGTAATATCGACATCCTAGAGATCTCATAAACTCTAATTCCAATCAAAAAATAATTAATGTATGAAATATTAATTAATATAATTCTAATTCATATAAGTTTAATTTTTTTTTAATTATAAACAAAAAACTGATTTTTTCATTACAACTCTAAATTTATAAAATTTTTGAAGTACACTATCGATTCTCAATCATTTGAAAATGTTATAATTTAATTTTATTACAATGTGCCGAAAATATTTTGTATTTTTCATAATTTGTTACAAAGTTATTGACGTTTACCTAATCAACATACATTTTCATAATACCGACACCCTAATTGCACGTAATATCGACACCCTTTAACCAATCAGCGTTATTTATTTATAACGTGCGTGTGTTATGATAATATTCATAAATTAATAGACATACCTAATAATATACACATATACTTAAGTATTGGAATTTATCCAATTGGAATTAATTCTACTTTGAATTAAATAGACTTTAAGAAATTATTTAAAACTCCTATGTATGTACAATATTCGCATTATGTAATTTAAAACTTAATATTTATAATATAATATAAAATATTAAATATTTTCGAAAATTAATTATAGGTGAAACAATGTATGGATTGGGTGTGTTAACTAACAGCAACGCGCATTTAATTCTGATTGTATAGTGGATATTAAATAATGTTTGGTATAACTAAATATCGATATATTTAGGGTGTCGATATTATGTACCAAGGTATCGGTATTCAAGGCAGTGCCTATAATAACGACACCCCTATTATCTCAGAGTTAAAGAATATTAATTAAATTTTAAAATAGCTATTATATGTATATACCTACTTAATACTTATAAATATGGAAAAATGTGGAAATATGTAATTGATAAATAATAAAGTTATGGATATTTATTGTTAGGGTGTCGGTATTCGAGTAATCTCCCCTATCAGTAGAATACTAATCATAAAATTAAGATATGTTAGTTACATTGATGTATGAGTAGCGAAAGATATCTAAATTAACTTATATTATAAATAAAATCAACCATACGTAATTCTCATATAGTATGGAGATTAACAAATGAAAGTAAAAATAATGACAAATTCTGAAAGTGATAATTCACATCTCAAATATGAGTAAATAACGAAACAAAAAATTAATATACTTGAAAGATATTATAGATGATAAATGTTTAAAAGCATCTAAATGATATGGGAAGGTTAAAAGTACAAATCTTGTCTAGACAACACTCTAAATTCAGTGGGGTATAACAAATAACAAAAGAAATAAATTCAATGTTTAGGATTTTTGACTAACATTAATAATACACCCGCCTGATCTCCATATCGATAAAGTAATCTATATTTATTTATAGTAATGGAACAATTAAATAGGTTTAATTTATTTTTAATATAAATAGGAGTATAGATGGTTTTTTGAAATCTCATATATTCATATATTTATGTTAAATCAATTACATAAATCAAATACACAATTGTAGTAATCGGATCTTTAAAAATAACAACTATATTTATTGACTTATAAAATATACATATATAACTGTATATGTATTACTAGATTAACTAATATTATACCACCTTCTTGAATTGGAAAAATAGTCTGAAATAACGAATATTCGTAAACAAATGTTGACAATTCCGCAAAAGATTTTCTTAAGGGCGCAACACCCTGATTTTGAAAATAAAATATTTTTTAAACAATAATCATAATATTTGATCATTTCTCTTTAAAATGGTATATCGTAAATTGCATAAAAGTACTTATAAGTAACATAAATAAGCATTTATAAATAATAGTTCGAAAAATAGTTCATATAAATATGATAATTTTTTCTAATCTCTAATTTATAAAACGTGAATATCTCTGAATAAAAAGAAAACTGTTACCATCTATGTATGAACCACTTTCGATTATATAAATACTTATTCAAATGGCATGACATTTTCACAGTTTAATTAATAGTATATTACTCTTCAGATATAGCTATATAAATCTAATAAATTATTCAATTATATATATTATTTTTTATATGTTATTAACATTTCTTGCATATTTTTTTTTCTAGAAATTGGTATTATGTTAGTCCATTTTTAATATAATTTTAATAATCTAATTCTTATACTCGATAGTTATATTTGTAGATACATATTATATAATATATAAAAAAATTAGTTTATATTTTTAAGTATACATAGATTGAATCTATTTTTAGTATTCCATGATTTTTTTATCTCCACCATGTTAAACTCAGGGTATTGCGGCCCTTAATGCATACATACCATTATATTAACATTGCGCCCGCGAAGGGCATACCAGGTACGTCGTAACTCCCATTAAAGAATGTTCGTATGTAAATATTGATATAAATGTAATCTGAATATGAATCTTCGATTCTTCTTTTTGTAACTGATGCATTTATCCATTATACAGTATTCTTCTAAACGTATTACTAACCGACTATCTGGACCTAATTACTCCGTATTTGTTACTAATGGATAACGATTGCCGCATACAAATATTGAGCAATAGAATATATTACTTTATATATATATATATATATATATATATATATATATAATCCAATCGTTATCCATTAGTAACAAATACGGAGTAACTAGGTATATATATATATATATATATATATATATATATATATATATATATATTATAATATATGATTACCTTCAACATATATTATATATATATATATAGATATATATATATATATATATATATATATATATATATTGTAAAATATTTATTTTCATTAAATATACATCAGTATGCTATAAATATTGCCGCCACGGAGGAACGTGTGTGGTTCGCAATAATGAACAGACGTGTCTCTGCCGAGGTAGATATTACGGTTCTACTTGCGAGGAAATAAGATGTACGTTATCATTAGTATATACATTATTACATGTTTACATTTATTACATTATAGTAAATCCTTTATATATACTAATTATAATGTGATATATAATGTTATACGATTACTATTATTATATTTAAATTTAATTATACAATCAATTATATTCTAGAATATATTATATAACATACTACTATTGGTGGTAGCCAATAATATGTCAACACAATGATCATGTATATTTATTTTATCATATATACTATATATATAGCATATATGCATTATATATAATCGTAACATCACACATTTATATTTGTATAATGGTTTACAGACTCGAGGCAACATTTTACTCTAATTGTCAAAATAAAAAATATACCACGGTACAGATTAGTCAAATTACAGAATACCTTATCATACATAATAGAAGAACCGAATATGCACATATCAATGACTACAACTCACTGTAATACGTCTCGAGGGTTAATATATAATACATTTTATTGTAGTGGATGCACTTATTTATTGTAGGATTTCCTATATTATTAAATAATAACAATTCGAAATAATACATAATTTTTCACGATGCATAACTTATAATTTTTTATTATTATTATTTTAATGAGAAAAATAATGTAGATGATATCCATATATTATGAATTAAATTTTATAAATATATTACAATTATTTTTATAAAATCGATGTAATAATTTATTTGCATATCAACTCGATAATAATAAAATATTATATAATTCAAGCCAAACATAAAGGTTTCACAAAATATGCGTAACATGACGTATGTGATAAACATATATATAACATATATGTACATATAAACATATATGTATATATTAACCTTATAAGGTGTAAGGTAGATGTATATAATGTTTGATAATAGGTTATTTATAATAAATCAATTTCAATTATTATATTTATAAAACAGGTAATATGTAATAACGTATCATTATAAGAATCGAACTTTTTTTAATAAAATATTAAAAATAAAAATGCATACATAAATTATTAAATTATGATGATGATGATATACGGTTATTATGTACTTAAATAGGAGCTTTAGACATGTAGACATGTAGAACCTTTGGATCGTTCGGTAAGAACATAATAATAAGATCATAATAATGCGATAACAATTTAATAATAATATACATTGAATATAACACGAGACAAAAATAATAAGTTTGATGATTTAATGATTAGAGGTAGAGAGAAAAGAAGATATTGTGAAAGTGAGATTTAATAGAATGCATGCTAGCAGGGAGGGAATTCCATAGGGTAGGACCGGAATTATTAAAATCTCTAGAATGTAGGTAAGTTTTATTAGAGTTTCTTGATATAATTATATATATAGCTAGTGGAAAAAATATATTGATTTATGGATTATAGATATCGCACATAATTTACACCTGAGGGGTATTGATGATATGTTGTAGTAGAGTAATCCTGTCTTGATATGCAGTAATTAGTACGTATTGAGGAACGGATAATCCTATGTAATGGAATAATAGCTTTAGCAGGAAGTAGATTCAGTAGTAACTACTAGTTCAAGAAGAAGAGTAGTCGAGTCGGGAAAGTACAAGATCATTTATTATAGTTTTAGTAAGGTTTCTGGAAAGTATGTCCGTATTTTGTAATCCTGAAATGATGAGAGTTTAAAGATTTTGTAATGGATGATATGTTAATCTTAAATACTAATTTGTCATCAAATACTAATCCTAGGTTTTTGGAGGAAATAATCATTTTGTTTAGAGTAATATTTGGGAATGAAGTAATAGACATAGATATGTTAGGTACAGTAGTCTTTAAGGAATTAATTAGTAGTTTATTGGAGAGGAACCATAATATTATGCAGTTTGCACAATCGATTAATTCAGAGTTAATAATATGATGAACATTTTTGGGGGAAAAGGTAAACAGTTGAATATCGTAGTATTTATTTGGAAAGTTCTAAATTAGATCATCAATAGAGCTAATAGATATAAATAGAAAAGAAAATACACCTATAACGAATCCTTGAGGAATACCTTGGTTAAGCGGAGAAAGATGTGAGTAAGATTTTTCAATCATAATAGATATATTGCGGTTTATCGGATATGAAGTAAACCATTTTAATGCTAAGACAGATATATCAATCATATTAAGCAGCTAGATAAATATGTTATGATCCAGGGTGTAAAAAGCAGATGAGATATGAAGTAGGATTAGCTGGAAACACGTGTTGCTATTTAAGGTGGCAAATAATGGGCCAGTACAGAGAAGAGCTGTTTCATTCGAATGACCTTTACGAAAAGCGCTTTTAAACGAGTCAAAAAGATTATTTGTATTTATATGGGCAATAAGTTGTTTGTTTTTTTTTAAATTCAAAATTTAATAGGGTAGATTTGAGATCGGGAGATAATTGCTAATTAGTAGGGAGTTTTAGCATTAGTTTTGGATGAAGGTTTTGTTTTGTTTTTAGAATAAGAGAGATTATGGCAATCTTGAGTCAGAGTTAAACCTGGCCAGAGTTTAGAGAGTTATAGGAGAAAATAGAGAAAATAGGAGAAAATAAGTGTGAAAGTTTATGATATAATGATATTAGTAGGGGATCAGTATGATTTCATGAGTAGTTAATTTACTTCATAGTGAAGTGATAGTGAATATACTTAATGAGGCAATAGGATGGATAATGTATAAGGTAGGATTGAGTATAGCTGGATTAGACGCGCAAATAATATTGTTAATGCTTGACATTTTTTTTTCAAATAATTTTTCACAAAGAGAGCATTTTGAAAATTTGACGTATTTTGTAAAATGGGGAGGATTTTTTTATCTGGATGAGAGATAATTTTATTTGCCATTTTTAATAATTTGCGAGGATTATAGGAAATCAATGCTATATTTTTGTTATAATAGATTTATTTTTAACTAGATATATTGATTTGTAATTTTTCTAGCTAGTGATAGCTAATTTTATATTTCAGTAGAAGGATTTTTAAGAAATTTCTTCTCAAATTTGTGAACAATCTTCTTTAAGATGAAAAGTTCGTTAGAAAATCAGGGAGAAAAAGGTAGGTAATTAATATAGTTTTTGTTGGTACATGTATATTGATACTAATTTGGATAACGATGTTTATGAGTACCGGACATAGACAAGTATGATAAGATATCTCAGTTTTGATATTGCTTACAAATCTTGGTAGGTCAATAGAATTAAAATCTCTATATGTAATAATTTTTCATTAAATCTTTGTGAATTTTAGATTTATAGAGAATTAAATAATACAATAATCCATTAGTATTTCAATTTGTTGAAAGGAGTTAGGAGTTTATACATCCAATAAAATGAATGGAGAGGGTGTACATATATTGTCAAGTGTATTACCGCTGGAATGCGTAGGAAATTATATATATTGCCAAAATTAAAGATATTCAGTTAGGAGACATTATACGCGTATATGGGAGAATTAAAGTGATAGTTCAATAATCCAACCAACAATTATTAATAAATAGGATGAAGACGAAGGAAATGATGACATTTATCATAGCTTAATTATATATAACAAATATAAAATTAAGTTAAATATTGTCTGATAACCTGATCGCAAAATATATAAAAATATAACTAATGTATTTAATTGTCTATTTACTAAGTTTATACTATTTCTATACTATTTTAATAAACTTCTTAACACTTAACGATCATCACTTTTGAATAAATCAATAACGCATGTTTTATATGAATTATATTTTATATATTAAAATGTATTAGCTATTTAGTTATATTCAAATATATATATATAGAATTTAAAAACATATTTATTTATACTATAACTTTCTTATTATTTCATTATACATTATTGTTAACTTAATTGTTTAAACGATGTCTAAATAAAATTTCTTCTTCTATATATTTAGTGGTGTCTGGTGATGACAACTCCCATCCACCGGTTCCTCAGGTTGCGGATAGAGGAACGATAACTAGATATAGTGGTTAGCTGCAAATAACCAATAAGCAGTTATGGTCAAAATCCAGGGTGCCCTTTGGCAAGGCATATTACCTGTTAGCCACCCGATCAGGGTTACGTGAAAATATCAGAAATGATCTCGGATGAATGAGAAGGAAAACTCACCATAAAACTGATGAGAGAATTGCGACCCTAGTTAGGGTGCACCTGTACAGTGTATACACTAGCAATGAATAACAAAAGTATGAACATAACAACAACAGAAAATCCTATACTTCCAGCGGCGGGAGTCAGCAGGAGACCACCTAACGTAAATAACTCACATCCACAAGGATTTCAACTTTAAACCCTACGGAGATGGGTGAGATATGGACGTGCCGAGAAGTAAGGGCGAAATTATTACAGTGTAGAATAAATATAAAAATAGCAACTTTCAATGTAAAAACTCTGGTTATCAGAGAAGTTTATAAGGTACTACACAAAACAGAAGATATGACATCGAATATGCGAAAGTATAATATATCTATATGCCATATACAAGAACATAGAAAAGTACAGTCAGCAGATAGGGAACAAGAAATTAACCCGTACGATGTTGACCCTGGATACGATCTATACACAGTATCATCATGGAGAAATTAAGTTCATACAGCTAATGGTGGCGTGGGTATCATAATTAGCAAAGAGGCAAGTAAAAGTCTAAACACATAAAATGAGTTACGAATAGAATTATGATAGCTAACTTTCAAAGTAATCCGATATTAACTACTATCGTTACATATATATGCAAAAATACAAGTGGAAAGTTATGGTCCTGAATGTCACCACACATGACGAAATACCAACTTGACTATATATTGGTGAGAAAGAAATTGAGGAAAAGCATAAGAAATTGCGACGCATATAACCCTTTCATATCTTTGGGATCAGACCACAGAATCGTAGTAGCGAATGTAGACTAAGTCTCAGAGCGTCAAAGTTAATTACGAAGCGTAAATCCAAGTATGTTTGGAGAGATTTTAGGGACAAAGATAAACTACAAGAAAGGTATGCAGTTGAAGTACGGAATACGTTTAACATCCAGGGAATAGATGAAGAAACAATGTCAGAAAGGTATGAACGGTTGGTGGAAGCAATTAATGTAACAGCGGTAGGATGCATTAGGCAAGTTCAGAAACTTAAAATGAAATTGAATTCTCAAGATCCATGAGTTATTAATGCTAGGGAAGCCATAACTTCCGCACAAAAAGAACTTATTAAGAAAAAATATCAAAGTAATCGAACTCTATATAGTATAGTATCATGAGTTCTACATGGGGATACTTTATCACCTTTCTATTTATTATTGTACTAGATTATGCACTCAGAAAGGCAATCAATGGACAATTAGGATTTACTATTTCCCTCGAAGAAGTCGAAGATTATATCCAACTGTTTAACAGATTTATATTTTGCTGAAGGATATAGCCTTATTATAAGTCAAACCAGGGAGTTACTCATTATGGTAGAGTCTGAATGTAAAAAAAAAGTAGTACTACATCTGAATACTAAAAAGACCAAAGTAATGGCATTTAACACACCTGTATCAATAGTCTTAAAAACAGATGATGGTCAACTATTACAAGTACATTGGTTTAATGATTACATCAAATTCATTGGTTCTTGATTCAATTCGTCAGAATTGGACATTAAAGTGAGAAATGCTCTAGAATGGAAAGCACTACATAGCATGCACGTTATATGGAAATCTAAGATAAACTTACCACTTAAAATAAGACTCTTTGTAGAAACCGTAGAAAGTGTACTAACCTATTGATCTGAGTCATGGAAACTGACTGTTCAACACAGAAATCACTGGATAGCACAATCACGCGAATGCTTCATAAACCCTAAATATATTTTGGCAAGAACACTCCACAAATAAAAATGTGTATGGTATATCACTGTATAAGGCCTACGGAACTATCAACACACCCGCTCATTTTATGGGAACCCACACACGGAAAAGCTAACAGAGGTCGCCCACGATTTAAATATATTGATGTGTTAAAAAAGAACATTGGTCTCCTAGAGAAAGAAGAGATACGAATCAGCATGCTCGATAGAGATATATGGCTGGAGTTGACTCATACTGATGCTCGAGTAGACGATGAAGATCATCCAAGAAATTAAGCAAGTAAGTAAGCAATATATATATTCATAGTTTCGTATTAATAAAGTTATATTATAATTTTCAGTTGTCCTCTTTACACAATTGTATATTAATGGATTCATTAATTTTCATATTTTAATATTGTATATAATAAATAATATAGTATACTGTTATTCAAAATAGATGCACTATATATTATTGTGAACATCTTAAAATGTTAACTGTATGTCTCATTTCTCTAGATAAAAACAATTGTTCTAAATAATATGTATAACTATAAAAATAACTATTTTCTATAATATATTGTAAAATTCAAATACATATCCCTATACTGTAAACTTACATATATATATATTATATATATATATATTAATTTATTTATTTATATAGTTTATTGACTACAAAACACTGTATGGTTATAGGCTTCGTTAGATAATAAAAAACAAAAACAAAAATAAATAGAAAACGAATAATAAAATAGACTAATAAAAATGACTTAAAATGGACAAACAGTTTACGTTTAAACAATGAAATTGATAACACAACGAATATCATAAGAAAGTGAATTCCAGCTTTTCGAAGCAATAACCGAGAAAGCTGATTCAGAGAATGCTAACGATGTAGATTATTGCACCAATTTCATGAAGTAGCACTTCCGACTGGATCTGTTCGAACTCTGAATAGTAATAGATTGAGCTAAATATTCAGGAAATTCACGCAGTATAACCTTATGTGTAATACACAATAGCCTATGTATACAAATATATCTAAACTTAATCCAGCCTAATGATCGCATTAAATCAGATATAGAAACTATTGAAGCAAAGTTTAGTTTATATAATACACGTATAGCACGACATTGAATACGCTCAAGTTTGTACATAAGGTCAACAGGTAACTTACATAATAATGAACAGCAATAAGTCTGCTGAATACTAGTAAGTGAATTAAATATTTATTTATTATCAAGAGATATGAGAATATCATTAATGATTAAAGTAAAGGCAGTTTCGGTACTACGATGAGGAAGATATTCACTTTGATATTTATCAACAATAGCATTGACGTAATGTAATTAATAAGTTGAGTTGACACGACTCGTTCTAAGGTCTTAGATATTAATGATAACTGAGATATTGGACGATAACTTGATAAATTAGATTGGTCAAGAGTAGTTTTTTTTAAATCGGAATAATATATGAATATTTCATGGAGTGTGGAACAATAGATGATATAAGAAATCTATGAATGATTTCAGTGATACGTCCAATAAAAGATGGTGATAATGATCGAAGTAGATTGAGTGGAATCAGGTTAAGTGGGGAATTCGTTTTCAGGGATGTCATCAGAGAGAGAAAAAGTCATGTATGGGAAGCGTAAAATATGACCAACGTTTCAGATTGGATGTTAAATTGCGATTGAGTCGTACCGAGTTGATGTTTGGAAGTACATTGATAATACTAGAAATTTGTTGATGGAGGAAATTGGCAAACAAGGAACAAAAAACTGTATCAGGTTTGTCAGGAAGATGCTTGGGCTGGGTTTTACCTACTAAGGTGAAAGATAATTTGTAAGCTTGCTTAGACGATATTCCATAACTACCGAGCATATCAGTATAGTATGACGATTTGGTATAAAGAAGTTTATTTTTGTAAATCGATCAACAAGCTTTACATGCAATATGATTAGAGTCAAGATTAGAGGATGCATATTTACGTTTTAGTCTACGAAGTAGTTGCCTTAGTTTAATAAGTTCACTATTAAACCAGGGATACTTAGAATAAGTTCGATTGATAAGAGTAATGGAGGGTGCAAAAATATAAAGCGAATGAGATAATGCTAAATTAAAAGAATCAAAAAGTGTAACAAACATAATATATACTGTTGTTAAGTTGATAGAATACAGAGTTAACAAACATTGGTTTATCAATAGAGGACATTTTCCGAAACGATCTAGAAGGTGATTAATTTTTCAATCCGGCAATTTCAAATCAAATAAAATGGCAAAGTGATCAGATATTATAGAACTTTGAGTTTATTATGATATTAAATTATAATCAGATAAAGATAAAACTAAGTCAATAATATTATCATTGGTGTTAGTAGGAAAACAAATATGTTCCTTCAAGGAATACTCAAATATAAGTTCATTCAGAGATAAGAAAGCATAATTATCATTATTAATTTGAATATTAAAATCACCAAGAATAACCGTTTTAACCGATGTGATAGATTATAGATAGGGGATAGGTCAGTTAAGAAACTCCGTAGCCTTGATGAAGGTGGATGGTAGATAAACATAATTACAATGGTAAATAAGGAAGGAAACGAAATATTACAGATCAGAATTTCACATGAAGAGAAACATGGGGTAGATGATGAAATAAGCTTAAGTTCCGATGAGAATAACAGAGCTAGGCCGCCACCACGATGTGATGTAGACCTATTAGCAAAAAATAATTTATAACCATCAGGTGTCAGTTGGGAAGCTTTTCAGAATCATCATTAGTTAGCCAAGTCTCAGTAATAGAAGATATAGAACTATTAGAATCAATAATTGATTGAGTAATCAAATCAACTTTATTACGTACTGATCTAGCATTAAGGAGTTGAAAAGAATACATTATGTGAGAGTACACATGTAGTCATTCATCAGTTCTATCTTTTTTACTCGATTCACAGAATGATGGGAATTATTGGGACAATGGTGTCAACATGCATGTCTCGCACTTTTCAGTACTATGATTATAAGGATCAGCTTTCCAGTCAATAGGAACATCATCGATGTTATAACGAAGTTGGTGGGTTAAACTCCTTCTCCTTAAACACTTTAAATTAGTGATACATACTTTAGTGGCATGAAAGAGAATACGACCAGTCTTAATGGTTTCAGAATCAATATATGGTCGTATAAATAGGGACTTAAAGTCTGATGAATGAAGAGACGACCTTGAATGTAACAAATAAATCTTACACGATCTTCGAAGATGATAGTACCAGATTAGCAAAGTGAGATCTAAAAGAATAGTCCGTAATAGTATTGGTATCGAGACGAAGGTGAACAAATAGTGATTTGATATATGTTAAGTTTCTATTGGCAAGTAAAACATGTTCGATTGAAATAGAAGATTTGGATGAGCAAGAATAGATAAGTGTGTGAGGCTTAGGAGGATTAGCAGTATAAGAGGATAAGGGTAAGTTAGATTTAACAATATCAGAGTATTTAATAATATTATTATTAGTTTTCTCTTCTAAGGTTTTAATGGTATCCTGCATGGATATTTGATTTAACTGTATTTGATTTTTAATTCCCATTAGATTATTTGATCGTCAGATTTAGATTTGTTATAATATTGTTATTTTCTAAGTTAATATTTGTTAAATTTAATATTATTTTAATTTTCTATTATAGTATTTAGTTTTATAATTATTTCTTCTTGTCATTATATTTTATTTTAGGCGGCATTATTATTTAGCATAATTTAATACTATATAATTAAATTAAAATGAAATTAATTTTCTAAATAAATCAATATATTAATTTATAGAAAAATAGGTGTCACATGTAAAATAATTACATATACATTAATTCCATATAACATATGTATATATAATATATTAATAATTAGATAGAGGTCAATATATAATTGTATAAATAAATTAATACATATATATGGAAGCATATATATATATTAAATATAATAAAATTCAGTTGAACAAATATAATCAAATTAAATTGAATTATAAAAATCAATAAATAAAGTAATTAAGCTGAGCAAAATATGTCTGTACAGTAGGAAGGATAAAGCAAGACTATATATATATATAAATATAAAATGGTGTACTAAATAATCAATAACATTATTAGAATAATATAAGATTATACAAGTTAATTTATATATATATTTATATATATATATATATATATATATATATATATATTAACTTGTATAATCATATAATATTCTAATAATATTATTGACTATTTAGTAACATAGATATAGATAATTCAATTGTATATCCTAGTTGAAATAAAGAATTAAAGAATTAGAAGAACAGTTATTTAGAAATTTCACAATTTGAATAACTATTAATATAAATATATGACATATAATATTTTTCATATATATGGATACATAATACAATTCTATAATTATAAAACTTATATATAATAATGCGTATCGTAATTATTGATTACTCAATAATTTAAATTTAAATTTAACCACGCCCCTCACTGAAATAGACTCGAGGAGACGCGTACATTTGACTTGACCTCGGCAACATTCAGTACAAACTGCATCAACGTTCCGGGAATAATAAGATATCACGACCTCTGCCAGAAGTTGAGAAATGCCCTTGAGATGTATCGAGAACACTACACTAATTTTTATATATTTGTAGATTCCGAAGCGTGCAACTTCACCTGGTTTCCATCAGATGAATTGGTAGATAATCGAGGCACTGTAAGTAATTCTATAAATTATTATATTACATGGAGCTTAGTTTTTATGCCATGGTACATGTTGTAACCTTCATTTAAACATATAATTGTATATCGAATGATGATTTTATTCAAATATACAAACATATAATATATAAATATAAACATATTATTTGAATGTATAAATTAAATACGTATTTGGCTTTCAATATTCATTCAACATTTAATATATCTTCAAATATTTATAAATTAGTTTTCATTATTTTTACATTTTAAAAGTGTATAGTTTGATATGTTTTTGAATTTATGTTTTGTATAAGAAATTATATTATACAATTTAAAGTATTTTTTATTTATATTTTGTTTATATATATATATTTTAAAAAGTAATTAAAAAGTAATACATATATATATAACCAAATGTTAAATTAATTAATTTAAATATAATGTAATTTGTAATAATTTAATAAATATATAATATATAATTATTTTAATGTTAAAATGTAATTGAATATATCTAAAATATCTAAAATTTAAAACTTCTATAATACTAAGTGAATAATAATTCATATATATATATTTATATATATTAATATTTATTTATTAAAATTAATAAATTAAAAATGTGAATAGAAAGAAGATTTTACACTAATAATTATGTTGGATATAGTGCTGTGTTTTATTTGTGTTGTATTGGGTATGTGTATCATTCATCTTAACATATATCCGTTAGTTACGTAATAGTTATATTGCTATAATTAATTATGTCATTATTTTAATAGATTTATATATATATATATATATATATATATATATATAAATTGTGTGAATTTATGTATATAAATATATAACTTGATATCCCCATTGAATAATAATGACAACAATACATGCATCTATAACCATAATATCATATACATTACATTTTATTTTTTATAAAATTCTATTACGTCATATTATAAATTTTATATTGATATAAGAATTTGTTCGGTGTATAAATTGATATATTATAATTTCGGGATGTGCTCATATATATTAACTGCTTTGTAAGGTTTTAGATATTATCATAATTTTTTTAAATAATGATATAAAACTAATTATAGTATTTAAAACAAACGTATGAGATACTGATTTACTTTGTAAGAATGTTATCTAATATCACAAATATTCTAAAATAAATTGTTTATAGACGAGTACTGTTGGTTTTATTAATTATCAATTTTATTATACAAGATAAATATAGAGTAGATTATATATTTAAAGATTAATATATTTTCATAAATACCTATATCATGAATTCTACACGGAGAAAGTTTATAATTAAACTTATCGAAGTTATTTAACAGATATATCTTATGTATACATCAGTTGTAATATTATTATATATCTAAATATATATTATTAAATATATTATATGAATTTATATACCAATATATGTGGTATATACCCGTAATGTTATTTGTATGTATAATAACTATATATATTTATAAAATAACATACCATATGATATGTTAATATTGAGATTAATAGTTCGTTCACACGATGCGTATTTTGATTGTCGTACGAACAAATGCTGGACCGAATGCTTCAAAATCATAGATTCGGTCCAGCATTTACTCGATTTCTATTTTTCTCGTCGTACAGCAAAAATGGAAAATATCCTAATTTTTGCTGGACAGAAATGAATGCTGGACCGAAATATCTTACTATCTTTGGTAATGTTTACAATATTTTATAAAAATATTATACTGAATAATTTTTATATAATTAATCGTATTACTACAATATAAAATACAATATAAACATGAATTATATAGAATATACAAAATTAAATAATTCAAGTAAATATATAATAAAAAGTAGTTTAATTAAATGCTTTAAAGATCGAGAATCGTTTTAAATAATTATGCGCCCATAAGTTCTTATTCTGCTATTTTCATACGAAATATTCAGTGCAATTTCGTCAGTTATTAAACATAATAAATTATTTAAATAAGTATCCAAATAAGTATCCATAATTATAATAAATGTAATTATAATAGATAAATTAAAATATTATTCGAATTTGAAATTTTGTTTATTTACTTTATTTTTTATTTCCGCTGTCAGTTATTCGTAACTACGACAATTTAAACCCGCGTCGTGTGAACACTCGTGTTTTTAAATGCTGGACCGAAAATTTCGGTCCAGCATTTGTTCGTACGACAAGCAAAACACGCATCGTGTGAACATCCTATAAGACTGTTAACATGTTAATATACATACTTATATGTTTTTGTGTATGTGAGTAAGCTTATAATGTATACTTTACTATTATATATATATATATATATATATATATATATATATATATATATATATATACATATACATATACGAGTATATATTTATTACCCCTTAAAATGAATGTATAGAATTCATTTATATTGAATAATAAAATATATATCTATATACATATAAATAGTATACACTAATAACGTACAAGATATAAATAAGTATGTTTATTGACTTTGTACGTTATTATTATAATAATAACGTATAATGTTAGATAATACGTGTTTAAACGTGTTTTGTAGGTTATTTTTGAGTTTGTACGTTATTTCAAGATGGTTTTGTACGCTAATTTTTAACAGTGTACATAATGACCATGTATTAATCATTAGTAAACATTGATATTATAATACATTATAAATAAAAGTAACGTGACACTATGAATTTCAATAGAGAATCATATAACTAATAGACATCAATAAACATTTCGAAACTGGATGATAGTTAGAGCGTATGTACGGACTAAGTGAATTATTCTTAAATATCGTTGTGATGTAGGCATACTTCATTTATTGTATAATGTAAGAATATTGTGATACATGAATCGAATATGTAATGGTACGGATGAGATGGGAGAGATGTGCTATGAAGTACATTAATAGTATTTGGGTCAAATGGGTGTTTTGATTTAAAAATATAACGGTCCCCAAATGAAGTGGCTAATTATATATTATCAAACTTTATTTTGAAAATTCAGCAAATAAAGAACAACTATTAACATCAAATAGCATGCTATGCATAGTTTACTGTAGAAGCTACACGCTATCAAAGTGTATTTATTATAATATGTGTATATATATATAACCTGATATACAAGATTGAGCGTATTCAGCGTCGTACTCGTGTTGCTCCGAAAAGATGTTGTTTTTAAAATAAAAATAAAAATCGTTGTATAACATCACTTTTATTTTTTAAACGTAAAATCTATGTCCATTTTGTTAGTTATAAATCAATAACTAATAAAATAAATAAGTTTTATTATTGTAAATAATTATTCATAAATATTAGGGAATAGAGGGAGAAGAGATATTGGCCTGACATTATCTAATATATTTTTATTACCCTTTTTATGAAACCTTAGAAATTTTAAAACAATCATGTAACATACTAATGATCTAATAAGCATATATTAAAGCGATCATGATTATGAAATAAGCTTCTCATTGTAATTTACATTATAGAAAACATATTGTGATAATTACTTACTTTTACTTTACTTTCGTCGAACTAACGTCCTCTTCTTCTCTTTCCTCGTGTGGGCTTCCATAGAACTAGATTATGGGCCATCTCTTATTTGTGATGTACACAGTGTCCAGCAAGATTCAGCATTCTTTCAAAGATTATATCTGTTACTTTAGGTAAACCATTGTACAGTTTTTCGTTGTTCGTTTTACTTTTCCATGAAATATTTTGTGCCATGCGTAGTAAGCGAATATAGCATCCATCTATCCGTTTACTCAGCTTACTGTCTACGGTCCAACATTGACTTCCATATAGCAGAACGGTTTCGACAGTAGCTTTAAAGGCCTGGATCTTTAACTGATTACTCATGTTAGATGTCCATAGTCGTTTCATTCTGTGCATAACCGTCCAAGCAAGAGACTTTCTGATTTCAAAGTCCTTTTCAGAACTTGAAATCCATGCTCCCAGATATTTGTAATTGGACACTTCTTTTATTGTTTCACCACTTATTGTTTTAATAAATGGGGATTGTTGAAGGTTATATCCGATAACTTCTGTTTTTCTAGTGTTTAGCGTTATACCTATTTTTCCAGCTTATATTCAACTCTCTGTAACAGTTCTTGAGCTTGGTATAGTTCTTGAGATATCAGTGCTATATCGTCAGCATAACTTAGATCGGTTATAACGACTGCTGGTTCTCTACTACATCTTCTCTCTGTTAACTTTAAACCGAGATTGTAATCATTTTCACCAAATACTTGACGCATATTGTAGTCTAGAGTTATGATAAATAAGAAGGGTGCTAGAGTGTCTCCCTGTAGCACAACCTTTGAAATTTTGAAGAATTCTGTTTCGCCATCAGGTGTTATAATTCTCGCTTCAGTATTTTCATAGAATAATGCTATTGCATTGGTTATGATAGATGGTATACCATATGCTGCTAATTTTTTAGCATTTTCCCGCGATCAATACTATGATAATATCACTCCCATTCAGCACGAAATCAAATACACGAATGTTTATATATATATATATATATATTATATTACATAATTATAATAATAACTATAATATCATAATTATATTTTAATATATATATACAACAAATAAGATTTAAAAGTAAGTATATACTGAACATGGAAATTCTTTCAAATAAACGTAAAAGTATATTACAAGGTTTTTATTTATATTTAAATTACTAATATTATATTAATATATATATATATATATATATTATTAGAAGTAACTTAACTAATATAAATTAACATGTTCATTTTAATTCATTTATATTTTCTACCTTACCTATACAATATGGTGTTCCGAAAAGTTCGGTGTTAGGACCTATATTATTCTTAGTATTTATTAATGATTTATCAAATATACTATATCCTTGTTTATTATACTTTTGCGATGATACAACATTTGCCATCTATAGTTCATTGAACTGGATATCTCATTTTCAATTTCTAATTAATAAATTAAAAATATATTGGATTATAAAAATGTATAATTCTGCCTTAATGAAACATCTATGATTAAACATGATTATGCACTTTTTTATCTCCATTAAATTTATTGTTTAGAAATATGGGGAATACTTGTAAATCTAATATAAAATGTTTCATGTTATACAACAAAAAGTATTGAAATTAGATTTTTCTAAACCTAGTTCAAAAAAACTATTTATAGATCATAAGTTATTAAATATATTTGATTTGTGTAAATATAAAACAATAATATTTATGCATAGAATATATTATAAAACTTGTTTTTCATTTATTTATAAACATTATAAATAATAACTAAACAAATAATACGCGAATTACTTTAATTTCATACAACCTTATAATAACAATACATATATGAATAATTCTTTAATTTCATATAGACCAAATAGATTGAATATTGATGAAATAAAATTAGTATCTATTTCCCTTTTCAGTAATAATATTTTAATTATTTTGTAACCTTGTGATTTTTGTCACCTTGTTCTACTATTATTTTCAACCTACAATTATTTTTTTAATATTTTAAATTATTTAATATGTTTAATATATTATTAATACATTTTTTCTTTACTCATATTCATATTTATTTTTTTTTTTTATTTAAAATTTTCAAATTCGTTGTTATTTCATAGAAATTATAACAAAAACGTAGATTAGAAAAAAATATCATATTTATATGAACTATTTTTCAAGCTCGTATTTATAAATGCTTATTTATGTCACTTTTAAGTAATTTTATGTACTGTGCAATATACCATTTTAAAAAGAAATAATCAAATATTATATTATTATATAAAAAAATATTAAACAAAATAATTTTTATTTTCAAAATCAGAGGGTTGCGCCGGCTCTTAAAGTTTGTTATTAGGCGAAAACCTTTACCTATTGATATTGTATACAATAAATGGTTTTGAATGCTATTATTTGTAATAGTATAGGTTAATAAGTTCAAGTATCGCATGATATAATGACAGAATAGTAATAGGAGTACAATAATATTTGTTTTTAAGATATCTGAGCACAATTTAATTTTATTTAATTTTTCATAAATTTCCATTATTAAATATTAAATATTTAAAATACATTAATATTCATAAAATGTTTTTAGTTATTTAAAAAAGTATACAATAATCTATTAAATGTAGATTAAATGTAGTCAAATATCTATCACACGTATATACTTTATTATAAAAATAATATATATATATAATAGTAGTTTATTTTATATTATCTTTTATAAATATAAATAAATGCGTATACCTATTTAAAAATATTCAGATTTCTACTATAATACTCTCCGCTAAATCATGTCATATCATCCATAATTATCATAATATATAAATGTCATACTATAAAATAATGTAATACTCTTTACATAATGTATCTACATAAGTATATATATATATATATATATATATATATATATATATATATATCAATGCGTTTTACTAATCCCATCGTCGTTGTTATCTTATTTAGTCAGTAGCATTCATATTGCCGTATACATCGTTATTTTTCATGTGGTTTCTCCATGTTTTATTCATTGCTGGGCTTATCATTATTGTGTATGCGCCATCAATCTTTTTTTTCTAAAGATACAGTTAAAGTCCATATGAGCCATATACAAGAACTGATTCAACTGCAGCTCTAAAGAAGGTTTTCTTCAGCTTGTCTTTGAGATTTGACTTCCATATCGTATTCATACTATTTAATCGGTCATTAGGTTTCAATATATATATTGCTCTTTCGTTTTCTATGGTTAGTCCAATGTGTTTACCATGACCAACTGCTTTCCGAAGTACAAAATCAAGATATATTATGAAATAGAAAGGGGTATCGTATCTCCTTGTATTACACATGTTATAATATCGAAAAGTTGAGTGTATCTATCTGGTGATCTGACCATATAACGCGCATTTTGATATAGTATCATACTAGCGTTTACCATCTTAAGTAAGAATCATTCTAATTTGTTCACGATGTATACAATTAAATACTTTAGCAAAATCTATAAATAATAGTGTTGATGATAGATTTGTTAACTTTATTACTCCTAAAATTTGAAAATTCGAAAATCTCCTAAAAGCCAGATAGTGAGGATCTGTTAATTTATTTACTGGTTTATATGAAAGCCGTTTTGGTTTTTGCGTAATACGTTGTATATCTCATTGGTATTATCCGATTTAGTAGCATTACGTTTTATATTCCATACCATTATATATATATCATATACGCGTTACAAAAATGTAGTAGTTTGCTTTGAAAGTGTGTTAGTTTCCATACTTCGAAGTATACTGATCAGTAAGAATTTTGTATAGTCCACATACTTTTTCATTGTTTATATGTATGCTCGCTGTTGATAGTTTACCTTTTTGAATATTTAGCTCTTCGTTTATTTGTCGTATTTCTTCTTAGATTGCAGTTATTGTACACATCCGATCAATTCTTGGAAATGTTTTTGCCATAGTGTATTAGCTCTTTTTGGTTTGATGCTTTTAAATTAGATTATATGAGCTTTAACTGCCACTTACGTCATTTACAATTGTCCATGTCATGTCTAACTTTGTTTTTGTTGCTGCGTTTTCGATATCTTTAATTTTAGTTTTAAAATATTCGATTTGTTCTTGTTCATATGATAGGTTCAGAACTTGTTGTGCCTTGTTAAAATGCATAATGTTGTAGGTCGATGATTGAGCGTATTTACGTTCAGCGGCTTCATGTATACTATAGTAGTCGTTTTTTACATATATCATCTGTTTCCCAATTTAAGCATTTTTGTCATCTTTTACTTTATTATTTTTGCAGCTCATTCTTTACATGCAGTTTCAAAGTAGGTATATGCTGTATTAGTAGATATGATATCTGATGCATTTTATAGTGTTTCAATTCGGTTGTTAACTTCCGTGATAACATTGTTACTTATTTTACATTATTCTTTAGATGTGTCCAATCATATGGTTTAATTGTGTATGTTTTCTTTTTGTTAGCTCGGAGGTTTAATAAATAATTATATAGAAAATTTATACACAAAATTGTAATTCATAATCAAAATAACTATTATTAGTTTATAATTTTCTAATAATTAATTTTATTTGTATTATTTCATTTAGGTTTTGAATTTTCAATAACTCTTTGTATATTGATATATATATATATATATATATATATTTCGGACAATAGTTGGTTAATAACCAGAACCAATTATCCCATTTATTAGCGAAAACATATTAATAAAAATATGACGAAGTAGGCAAGGGAATGGCAATATAATTAAGGTTTTAAAATAATCCATTACAGCAGTATTTGCGATAAATATTTAGACTACTTGTCATAACACGAATACTGCGTAGCGTGATATCATGCTTCCTCAGGCCTAACGAGTATAGGTCTTTAGACGTTATAGATGAGGGTATACCACGCCAGTTCCAACAAGATGCACTTAATTTAGCCTGATTATCACCAGTAAGTTATTTATCGTAGGAGAGTATTTCAGGTTTATAGTAGTCAGTTTTGTGTCGGTAATTAGTATCAGTGTATATTGTGTCAGTTGAAATTTGCGTATCAATAATATAAACAATATCATTTCGTTATGCCAGTAATTCGGGTTTTCGTAAGCCAAGTGGTATTCGTATGTGTGGTTCCAGTATCGTTTTAAATTTGTACTTATTCAGTAGAGTGATTAAAAGATCGTTAACATAATTATGCCTGTAAATAATGTTATTATAATTAAATCTACAGGTATGCATAATATGATTTAGGTAGTCATATTTATAATTACACCCTAGCTTTAAACAGTTTGTATTTAAACTTGAAAACATACGTTTACATCTGTAATATGTATACAGTAGACCATGCTTAAGCTTTATCACATCTACAAAATCTCGACCAGAAAATATCTTTATAGGATAAGTTATCTAATTATTGATAAAAGGACCATGCGTGCCAAATTATAAACCCTTACCATCGACAGAATTAAATAAATATATTGTATGATATTTATTTATGGACGTGTTATCAACAAACGTGTATTCATCGTATAATCGAGGTGTAGACCATTTTAGAATAACGCTATCGAAAAGAATTTGAATAATAGTGTCATCATTCATTCTAATGGATAACATCCTTTTTAGCCGCAGCAACGGTATTGTAAGAAAAAGACGAGTGATAGCTATCCCACCGACACTACTAGATGCATAGAATACACCGAGTGAAGTATCTGGAGATAGTCGAAGCCAACGTCTGACGAACGACCGAATACTTCTATCCATCCTTTTTAATGAATTTAAATATACGTTAGAGAAAGTCAAGATATGAAACATACTTGTAATTATATGATTTTTAAACATATATAATTTTTGTTGGGTTTTAGAGTAGATTTAGAGATTGCTAAAAGTTTCGATGTGAGGTCATCATTAATTAAATTATTTGTATAATCCAAAGCGCCTATGTTCATGCCAAGATATCTATAAGTGTCTTATATATGTAATGCTTCAATTGTAGAATTAGAATATAATAATAGATAATAAATAATAATAGATCATATACAATAGATATAAAACTATATGTATTACATATCCATTGTTTTTTCTTTGGAGAAATAATTATATTCAATGTAGCGAATTTTAATTTGTTAACGTTTAACCCACATTGAGTTAGTCTAAATAAACATTATTAACTTAATATTGCATCATTACATCATCTTTCTCAAATAAAACCAGATTATCTGCAAATACCATATTGCTTATTGTACTATTTCCTTGTTAATTAATACTACCTGGCATAGTATCAGTTACATAATATATAATAGAGTTAAAAAGAGCGGGAGACATAGAGTCACCTTGTTTAACTCCACGATTGACTGGTATATTAGGTGATACTCCATTTTTATATTTTAATTGAGTTGAACTATCAGAATAAGTATATTTACATGATATAATTGGTATACATTTTAGCAGTCCCTAATCTTTCGTCTAATGCAACAATTGAGTTGTGAGATACTGTATCAAAAGCTTTAAGAAACATCCAACAAACACATCTTTAATGGGCGTAATGCATTTTTATTCTGATATATAATAGATTTAAGTAAAAATATATCCTCAGAAATACCATCACGTCGAACAAAAGCTTTTTGCCGTGGATTAAGCTAATTGTGTTTTCAATTCTTCGTGCCAACATTTTATGGAATAGTTATATTTTACAGAATATCGATGACATAGTTATTGGACGATAATGGGACGGCTCAGTACTTTGCTTAGTTATAGGGATTAAAGTAGTTAGGCCTAGTTTAAATGCGGAAGGTGCAGTAGACGATATGAGATAAATATTAAAGCGAGATGTAATATTATTTAGACCAATTTTAGTTAAATCGCATTTTTTTAAGACCATCTATTCACTGGGCGCCGTCGTGTAATGTGCTGTAACATGACTTTACTTCGTTTATAGTAATTGGATGTATATATGCATTACTATTATTAACAAATGAGTGATTGAGTGGAATAGATGGCTTACTTATTAACTCATTCCAATATTTAAAATCGATTGGCATTTCATATATTTATTTTGTAATATCTTCACCGTCGAAAATAGATTTAGTAAGCCTGGATCTATTTTTAGAATACATTTGTTGCGTTTTAGCAAATAATAAAACTTTTGTTCTCGCTTAACATTTCTATTTGATTGCACGCTTATATTATCATTACGTTTTGTATTGTTAGAAATAATATTGTTACGTAATATGTTTGGTTTTTTTTTAGATTGAACTATAGATGAATTATTAATTGTTCATAATCTAGGTCTATTAGATTTTGAATTTTATCGAAATTAAAATTCTATATACTTAATTGTAAACTAGGTAATATGTATTTGCTAGTGTGTAAATCTAAGATATATTGCAAAATATTTGTTTTATTAGTTAAATCAATATTGTTTTGTGATCTAAGACCTGTAGATAAATCATAACAATAGCTATTCGAGACATTCGAATTAATCGTTTCGCATGGTTGCGTATCGTTAATAGTGTTTATATGAATGTTGTTATTATGTACAATGGTAGTTTATATATTGTCAATTTAATCTGATAAATGTGGTGTATCTAAATAGATTCATAGTTAATACTATTAGTATTAGTAATGTTATCAGTATCGTTATTGTGATTGTTAGTTAGTAGATTGTCTATGTGCAAAACAGACTGTACACTATGATTTATATTAAAATATGTCTGAAATGATCGAGCCAGTGATTTGTACTTCTCAGATGACCGATGAGTTATGATAGCCTGTAGAGACCTCTCAGTAAACCTCTCTGCTATTTCCTAATTGAATGGAAACCTCTTTGAGTGACTTTTTTTGGAAAGTATATCAATTTCGATGAACGCAAAACGCCTTCAGATCAATGCTGTCTCGATTGGGATGTGATGTTATTTAATATCGTATCTGTGTACTCAATATGGTATGCATGTGCATGCATACGTCGACGATGAATAGAAAGTTCACGAGTACCCTTGAACTGCTTACAACAGGTTATGCAATATCATTCATTGGGTTGATCCATTATGGCGTATAGAATCTATACGTAAAGTTGTATTAAACAAGGATCTAAATTAGCCAGTTAAGACTGTTATATAAATAACGGAATTAATGTATATGAAAGTGAAACGCGATCGTTCACAGTGAATGACAGCGCACGAATTGTATCAAGATAACTATTATTCTGTTTATAATTATCTAATAATTAATTTTATTTGTATTATTTCATTTATGTTTTTAATTTGAACAACTCAATGGATATTTATATATATATATATATATATATATATATTTTTTTTTTTGTCAACTTCCTGTTTACTTCTGTCAACATTAATTCATTTATTGATAACGTTTATCCAAATAATCGGACCAACAGATAAGTGCTCTTAATGTGTAATTTATACATAATTTCCATAAACATATACTGCTCATGATAAACTTATTATTTTAATTTTCTGATAATAATTATTGCATTTATATGCATTTTTTATTTTAGTATGTTTACATAATTCTCTAACATCACTGAATAATACATAGTTTTATTATACCTGTATATTTCTATTCACAGTTTCTTTTCATAAATGTATTGATTGGTAATTTTTTTTTTCTTCTATTCATTCATTTTACATTGAATTTATATAGTTTTGACTTTATATAATTTATCTTAGTATTCAAATAAATTGTATTATATGCATATTTATAAATGTTAATTATTTATAAATTATATATGTATTAATTCTTATATATTCTATTATTACATAATATTGCATAACTTTTTAAAATATATATTATCTTTATGTTCTTTGATATATGATCTATATAATATATAATATATATAACCTATATATAATTTATATATATATATATATATATATATATATATATATATGTATTTAATAAATTACTTTATACATACATATACCACAAATTGATATGGCCCCATTATCGAATGAAAAATTAATATCTTTATTTAATAATCTAACTAGTAAAGTAGATAATTTAACTGAAATAGTTTATTTTCAAACTAGTTTAATACAAGATCTTAAACGTGATAACGAAAGGCTAGGGGAAGTAGTTAAATCTGAATTAGGTAAAAAATTCCGATTCAATTAAGGTACTTCCAGCACAAATCCCTAAAAATATTTCTGAATTAGAAATCAATTTTGATAATAATAATAGTATTATATTTTTTAAGTCGAACACGGATGAAATTATAACAGATAATATTGAAAATATTGATTTTACTAATAAAAATACATTTACAGAATTTATAAATACCAATCTTGATTTAAAAATCAATACCAATCTTGATTTAAAAATCAATATAAATGACATTGTAAATATCAATATAATTAAACCGAAATTAAATAAAGATACTGTTGATAATTCTAAGTCTAATTCTACTAAAAAAAATATAAACAATAAATATATCATAACACTGAATGCTATTTATACTAAAATAGATATACTAAAGAATAAAACAAACATTTTAAATTCTGACTATAATATATTTCCTTACGTAAATTCTGTTACTAATAATATTTTTTATAAAGCACGAGGATTGGTAAAATCTAAAAAAATCCATAAAACTTGGATATATAAAAATTCAGTTTATATAAGTATCGATAAGGATAATTCAGATTCACAAATAGCCATAACCGATATTTTTTTACTTGATAAATATATATAAATTTTCCGTTTTTATTTTGTTCTTTTATTTTATTTTGTATTGTTGACTTCGTAATTTTCCATTTTTATTTTGTTCCGTTTATATTTTGTTCTTCTGTTTTTTTATTTCCTTATTATACATTTATTTTATATTTTTTATATTTACATTTTTATATTTTTACATAATGAATTATAAGTTATTATCTATTGATTCTTATAATTCAAATGTTACAAAGAGAGATGATATATCAATATTTCTTTTAAATGTATGTAGTTTTAATAACAATATTAACCTTCTTACGGAATATCTTAGTTGTATACACAATAAATTCAATATAATATTTTTAACGGAAACTTGGTTAACAAATCATGATAATCCTTCAATTTATTTTCCTACATATAATGTATTTCAGTTAAATCGTTTATGTAAGAAAAATAAGCGAGGTGGTGGAGTATTAGCATTAGTTGATAAAAGTTTGGAGGAATCTATCGTAGAAGAGTTAACTGATCAAATACCTGATGATATTGATATGATGACTTTTAAACTTAAATTTTATAATATTTCTTATAATTATATATATATATATGTTTATTATATAGACGACCAAATTATAATAAACAATTGTTTTATGATTTTATTTATAAACATTTTTCTAATTTTAATTGTTCTAATTTAATTTTTTGTGGTGATTTGAATATACATTTATTAGATAAGTTAGATTCTCATGCATTTTTTAATATTTTAAATCAATTAGGATTAATTAGTAGACTTTCTGACACACCAACACGTATTACTAATAAAATATCCACTCAAATTGATAATTTTTTTATTAATACTTTATTTGTTCCAGAATCTGTATCCGGTACTCTTTCAGCAGATATATCAGACCATTTACCTTTATTTTTTAATTTTTCTTCTAATTATTCATCTAATCAGCCTATCAAAACTAATTATTTATTAAAAAGAAATGTGTCTACGCAAAATATTATTAATTTTACTAATGATCTAGCTGCATATGATTGGTCTACAATGAAAAGCAGCAGTGATGTTAATAAAGCGTTTAATGTTTTTCTAGAAACTTTCAGTAATCTATATAATAAAAATTGCCCATTTATTTCACATACGATTAATAATAATAAAAAAAAATAATAGTATTATATGGATTAATAATAAAATTAAAAATGCTATTAAAAAAAAAATAAATTATATCGAGATTCTCTTACTTTGAAAAATACAGTAAGTATTAATAGATATAAGATATATAGAAACAAGGTAAATGCTATAATACGTAGACAAAAGAATGCAGCTTAAAAATAATTTTTTTGTAACAATAATTTTTCAGATATGTGGGTTAAAATTAAGAAATTAACTGATCATAAAAAATATAATACCATTCCCGATAATATCTGTTATGGTAATAATATATTTAGTAATTTTGAAAGAAAAAGTGCATTTAATAAGTTTTTTAGTTCAATAGCTACTGATCTACAAGATAAGTACTTACCAATAGTTAATAGTGAAAATAGATCATCCCACGAGAGATTTTTAAAAAATCTAAAAAAAGGAAAACTAGATGATATTAATAACTATAGACCGATTTCCTTATTATCTCAATTTTCAAAGATTTTAGAGAAAATAATTTATAATAGATTTCTACATTTTATCGACAAACATAATTTATTATATGCTAAACAATATGGTTTTATTAGAAATTCTTCAACTTCGCACGCACTATATGATCACTATAATTTTATTGAATCTAACTTAGAAAGGAATAATAAAGTAGCCTCATTATTTCTAGATCTAAAAAAGGCATTCGATCTTGTAGATCATAAGATTCTATTAAACAAGTTAAAATATTATGGTTTTAGGGGCACTTCTAGTCGTTTAATTGAGAGCTATCTGAAAGATCGAATGTTATCAACTAGAATAGATAATGAACTTTCTGAAATAAATATAATTAATGTTGGGGTACCACAGGGATCCATTTTGGGACCCTTACTTTTTATTTTATATATAAATGATATCCATATGGCCTTACATAATCTAAATATTAATTTTAATATTATACTTTTTGCTGACGATACTTCGATTAGCATTAGTGAACCAAGTAATAAGATTCTATGTAATCGTTTAAATTTAGTTATTTTAAATTTACATGAATGGTTCACTAATAATAGATTAATATTAAATATTGATAAAACAAAAGTATTACCTTACAAAGATGCTCATATTATTAAAGCTATATCTATTAATTCAACTAATATATGCTTAGTATCTAGTTATACTTGTCTTGGTGTTATTATAGATAATAATTAAAATTTTAAAGAACATATAAGGAAATTACAATTGAAATTATCACATGTTATTTATATATTAAGAAAGCTAAGATATTTACTTATATATATTTTAAAGCTACTTTATAATTCCTTGTTTTTGCCTCATATCATGTATTGTTTAGAAATTTGGGGAAATAATGTTAATAATAACCTTCAATGCATTTCAACTCTACAAAAAAAAGGCTATTCAAATTGTAAATAAAAACATCTTTAAAATTGTCAATAATATTTTTATTTTGACTAATACTAACAATTTATTTTTAAGTTCTAATATATTAAAATTTAAAGATTTAATAATTTATAAAAATATTTTATTCATACATAATGTACATTTAAAGAAATGCCCAAGCAGAATATCATTATTATTTCCTACATATAATAATATATACAAAAATACTTTTCATAATTTTAAATTAACTTATATAAAATCAAGCCGTCATCATAATTCATTATCATTTAAAGGCCCTAAATGATGGAATAATTTATGTTTAAATAATTTATTATTTACAAAAATTTATATAAAAAACTTTAAAAAAATATTAAAAAACATCTTTTATCAAAATATGAAAATTAATTAAACAATTGATTGTAATCAATAATTATCTAATTTTTTCTTTTTTTTTACGGGTACTTTTTTTTTCTATTTATTATATCTTTCAGTTTATTAATTTTAGTTTTTATGTTGTATTTTTGTTTGGTTAGTTATTTCATTTCATTTATAGTTTGGTATTCAGAATTCAACTCGTTTCTGTGATTTTTTATATAACTTTACATATTTATTTTTAAACTTGACTTATTGATACATATTTTTTTATTCTTTACATCATCTATTTTAAACTTGACTTATTGATACATATTTTTTATTCTTTACATCATTTATTTTAACTTGACTTATTGATACATATTTTTTATTCTTTATATTTTAATTATTTATATTTACATTTTTTACTCATGAGAATCTAACTTATCTAGAATATGATGATTGGGGAAGTCCTCGCAAAAACAAATTCATTTGTTTATTAACTTCTCCATTATTTCATGCTTTACAACATGAAATAATAAATCTGATTTATTTATTTATTTATTTATATATATATATATATATATATATATATATATATATATATATATATATATATATACTAATATATACATTATATCTGTAGATAGAAAACGTGAAAACAGAAATATTCTTGGAAAATCATCAATTAAGACGAATTTAAATTGTAACTATTAAAAATAAAATATATTGAGTATTAATAAACCTTATGTATATTATTAATTATTATAAATTTACTTTAAATATTACATCATACATGCAATTAAGTTAATTAATTATATACACATTATACATCAATATATTACAAAAAATAATTATTCGTATTATACATAATAAACCTTATCTTTATCATATTAAGGATTTATTTAAATTCAAGAATATATTACCTTTCAATGATTTAGTAAAACATAATAGTTGTGAATTCATGTTTAAATTATATAATAATGTTCACCGTGAAATAATAATCAATCATTTTAGTAAACAAATATATTATATATCCAATTAGTGACATAAATAACTGTAATATTCCTTCATCAAAATTAAATATATGTTCACATTGCCTTAAAATTATTGGTCCCTATTTATGGAATTCACTAAGTAATTCTTTAAAAAAAATGTACATTTAAATAAATTCTGGTATATAAAAGATAGTTGGATAAAAGATAGTTGGTAATTTACCAACAAGAAAGTTAATAAGTGGAGTGTTGGGGGGGTTATTAATTCTTTTCCATGCAATTTTATCAGATTTGGGGGAGTAGGGGAGGTATGCATGAGCGGTGATGGTTATTAAACGATGTGGGTTTATCAATGGAAGTGATGGATTTTAATCGTTTAGTGGTAACAGGGGATAGGCGAGTGGGGATAGTAAGGATGGTAGGAACAGTGGATGAGTTGGGGGGTGACTGGGGTATGGACTCTGATATAGTTTGGGAAGAAGGGTTGGGTGGTGGGGTGAGCGGTAAAGATGTAGAAAAAGTGGGTTGTGGAGATAGGTGGGGTGCAGGTGCAGGGGAATGATTTTATACATGGGAGACGTTTGGGAGGAGCTATTGGAGAGTATCTTAACGGGACGGTCTAGAGTCAGTTCTACAGTTGGTGCAAAATGAGTAGAAACCAGATTTTTGGAGGGCAGTCATTTTGTTAAGGGTAGATTTGGGGAGTTTGGAACATGATTGGCAAAGCCACTTACGGCAATGGTTACATTCCGTGAGTGACGTGGATATAGTGTTACATGAGGAGTAGAAGTCAGTGTGGATGGAGTCAGTCATAATCGGTGGTAAAAGTGGTTTAGTGGAAGTAAATGGTAATAAATATTGGACTTAGCTTGATTATGGGTAATAAAGTTAAACTTAAATAAATACAAATTTTTTAATTTAAAAGTTGTTGTTGTTATTGTTGCGCTGTCATGCGAACTGATGTAAATATAATTAGTTTTATTGTTTTTACTTTTATTACTTTATGACATAATATAAAATTACAAAAACATATAGTATTAATTATAAATTATCAGTATTAAAACATATGTATTTAATTAAAAATTAAAAATTAAATTATATCTTTTATCCGATTGATTAAAATAATTTCAAATTTAATTGTTTCCGACTTAAACAAAATTAGTTTTATTATTTTTACATTTATTACTTTCTGACATAATATAAAATTACAAAAATATAAATATAAATTATTTATAGTCTATATTAGATCAAATAAAATTATAATTAAATATATTTATTATTATATAATGATTATTAAAATGTAATTTAATTGGATACCAATTATTTCTAAATATATATATATATCTATATTAATAAATAGATTAAAGTAGGTTGTTGACATAACATTGTCGGTCTAATCTTCGTATCATCGTATTCCGTATTAATATGCACGTTTTGTCATCGTATTAAAAAAAATGTACATTTAAATAAATTCAAAAAAAAATTAAAATTATCTCTTATATTAAGATTGATTTCAAATTTTAATTTTTAATTTCAAATTTTATTCTCTTGACTTACTCACTTACTTTACTTTTTACTTTTTTTTGGTTTAGGGACTGCATCAGTGCGTTAGCAATCGGCCGTCCGTGGGAGGGAATTATTGAATGGGAGGGAAGGCAAGGGAGAAATAATAAGTCTTAAGGTGGCGTTTAAAGGAGGGAGTTGATGTGTTTGTTCGTAGGTGATTGGGCAGGGAGTTCCAGTGGTAAGGGGCAGAGAGGGCAAAGGATCGTATATTGGAAGAGTGGAGTTTGTGTAGATGGGGAGTGGTAAGGATAAAGGTGTTGGAGGAACGGGTCTGGAGTGGAGTAATGGGTGTGTGTAGATGTAGGAGGGAGGCAAGGTAGTCAGGGGAGTTGTGGTGAATAGCTTTGTGGATAGTCAGGGAAAGTTTGTACTGTATGCGATAGGGGACTGGCAGCCAGTGTAGTTGTTTTAGGAGAGGTGTAATGGAGTCAGAAGAACGACGGGGAAGTAAGTGGACGCAGCGAACTACAGCGTTTTGGAGTCGTTGTAGTTTGATAAGTTTATATTCAGGGAGGTTAAAGAGTAGGGAGTTGCAATAGTCGAATAGGGGGATGATGTAGGAGGAGCAATGGTAATAGCGATGGGGAGGGGAATGGAGCGTCGGATTAAGCGGAGGCAGTGTAGGTGATAGTGGATGGATTTATGCATATGTATAAGATGGGAGTCAAGGGAAAGGGTGGTATCAAGATGGAAGCGGAGGTTTCGGACGTGTTGAGAGTAGGGGAGTGAGGTGTTGTCGAGTGATATGGGGGGTGGTTCAGGTAGAGTGGAGGAGCGTAGGGGTAAGTGGAGAAAAATAGCTTCCGTTTTAGTGGGGTTAAGTTTAAGAGAGTTGGAGGTAAGCCAGTGGTGTATGAACTTTATACAGGAGGAGAGTCGGTCAGAGGCGTAAGTAGGGGAGTCTGTGCAGTTAATATATAGTTGAAGGTCGTCGGCGTAAGTATGGAAGGAGATGTCGGGGTAGTCAGTGAAGATGTCAAACATGGGGAGGAGGTAAATATTAAAGAGGAGTGGGCCGAGGACAGAGCCCTGGGGGACACCGTGTGTTATGGAGCGGGAGGGGGAAGAGTGTGTATTAATCCTGACTGAGGAAGAGCTGTTGATAATGTAGGTGAACCAGTTAAGGGCAATGCCGGTGATGCCGATAGCGGAGAGTCTGTGTATTAGGACATTGTGGTCAAGGGTGTCGAAAGCGGAGGACATGTCGAGAAGGACGAGTATAGTCCCACGGTTGTTGTTAAAGCCAGTGAGTAGATCGGAGGTTATGAGGGTTAGGGTGGATTCAGTAGATTTGTGGGGGAGGTAGGCGATTTGGAAGATGTTGGGGATTTTATTGGTTGTAAGGTATGTAATAAGTTGGGAGGAGATAACACGTTAAAGGACCTTAGAGTGGATTGAGAGGTTAGAGATGTGTCGGTAGTTAGAGGGGGACAGAGAATCAAGGTGGGGCTTTTTAAGGATAGGGGTGATGACTGCTTTTTTGAAATCGGGAGGGACGGAGCCGGAAGAAAGTGAACCGCAAATGATTTGATGAAGGGGAGTTGCAACAGTGTTAGTTATCTGCTTTATTATTTGGAGGGGAAGAGGGTCAAGGGATGAGGTTGAGGAGGTAGATTTGAGAAGGGAGATGATTTGATCAAGTGGGAGAGATTCAAATTTTTCAAGGGAGAAGGGAAAGGTGATGGGAGTGTTAGGATTGACAGGGGTGGGAAGGGTGGAAAGGGTGATGGAAAGTTTATCGTTGAAATGTTTGTCAAAGAGGAGTGGTAATTGTTCGGGGGTGGTAGTTGGGAGAGGATCTTTGAGTGAGCGACCAAGTAGTTGTGCAGAGAGTCGGTGTATGGATTTACTATCATTGGAAAGTGTGTTGAATTTTAGGGTGATGTGAGTGGCTTTGGCGGTAGTGATGGCTGGTGGATGTTTTTCAGGTTCTTGTAGGAAGTAAGTGAAGTAGGGGAGGGATGTTTTAGGTAGTGTTTTTCAGCTGTACGCAGAATGCGCTTTTGTTTTAGTAAGGATGAGGTGTACCAGGAGGAGTCAGGACGAGTGATGGTGGTTCTAGTGACGAGAGGGGCATATTTGTCAAGGGTAGTCGAAAGGGATTGATGAAGTTCAGCGGACGTAGTGGTAGGTAGGGAGGAGAGATCAGCAATAAAATCATGAATGGGGAGGTTGTGTATTTTTCGTGAGGTTCTGGTGGTTAGGGGTCGAGTTGGTTTGGGGTGGCTAAGGTTGAGGAGTATTATGAAGTGGTCGGAGAAGGGTGGTCCGATAGTAAGGTTGGTGATTATTTTGTTAGTTTTGGGAGAGATTATGAGGTCAAGGATATTGCCTTGAACATGGGTGGGGGTGGTGACGTATTGGATAAGGTTGAAAGAGGTAAGTAGAGTGTTGAGGGACCGGATCGAGGGTGAGTTAGGGAAGTTAAAATCACCTAATATGATGGTGTTAGGGGATATTGTGTGTAGGAAGAGGCGGAATTCATCTAGGAATGGGTCAATAGAGGGAGAGGGAGGACGGTAGAAAAGGGTAGTGTTAAAGGTCCGGGAGAAGGGTGAGCTGATGGCGCAGCTAAGGGCATCAGAGTGGGAGAACGAGTGATAGGAAATATTAGAGATAGTTAGAGAAGATTTGTAAAGTATTCCGGTGCCGCCACCGGGATGGGGAGAGTCGCGAGGGTTGTGAATGAAGCAGTATGGAGGAGTGTTAATAGCAGCAATGTGAGGAGAATCCAGAGGAGATAGCCAGGTTTCTGTGATGAAGAGGATGTCGAGGTCATGGTCGGTCATGAGGGAAATTACAGAAGGAATTTTATTGCGAAGAGAGCGTGCGTTGATAAGAGCAGCATTGAGTATAATAAGGTGGGGTGGAGGGTAGTTAATTGTGGGGAGGGGTGGAGGGATGGTATGAGTAAAGGGAAGTGAAGGAAATGAGAGGGGTGTGTTGGGTGAGGGTGAAATAAGGGGATAAGTATTAGTAGGGGGGTTTAAGATATCACGATATCGGGTGGGACACATGAATTAAAGCGATGTGAAAATTGTTGGTGCCACGGACCACGTAATTGAAGTTGGGGATGGGGTGTGAGGAGTTCAGGTGATTGATGGTGGATATGCAGACTTTACGAGCAATAAGTTGGGAATTGTTGAGGGGTTCACAGAACCTTACTTGAAAGGGTGAGTTTTTTAGGAGGAGGAGAGAGCGGATAACAGTGTTTTTTGAATGATGATCAAGATAGGTGATGGATAGGGGTTTTGGTAGGTTGGAGGAGGAGTTAGGTGAGTGTGGGATACGGTGATAGTGTATATGTGGTTGGGAGTGGATATTGATGGAGGCAAAAAGCTTTTTCAGGTAGGATGTATCGTTTCCTGTTTCATTGGCTCCAATGATTGTGTGGGAGATAGTTGGTAATTTACCAACAAGAAAGTTAATAAGTGGAGTGTTGGGGGGGTTATTAATTCTTTTCCATGCAATTTTATCAGATTTGGGGGAGTAGGGGAGGTATGCATGAGCGGTGATGGTTATTAAACGATGTGGGTTTATCAATGGAAGTGATGGATTTTAATCGTTTAGTGGTAACAGGGGATAGGCGAGTGGGGATAGTAAGGATGGTAGGAACAGTGGATGAGTTGGGGGGTGACTGGGGTATGGACTCTGATATAGTTTGGGAAGAAGGGTTGGGTGGTGGGGTGAGCGGTAAAGATGTAGAAAAAGTGGGTTGTGGAGATAGGTGGGGTGCAGGTGCAGGGGAATGATTTTATACATGGGAGACGTTTGAGAGGAGCTATTGGAGAGTATCTTAACGGGACGGTCTAGAGTCAGTTCTACAGTTGGTGCAAAATGAGTAGAAACCAGATTTTTGGAGGGCAGTCATTTTGTTAAGGGTAGATTTGGGGAGTTTGGAACATGATTGGCAAAGCCACTTACGGCAATGGTTACATTCCGTGAGTGACGTGGATATAGTGTTACATGAGGAGTAGAAGTCAGTGTGGATGGAGTCAGTCATAATCGGTGGTAAAAGTGGTTTAGTGGAAGTAAATGGTAATAAATATTGGACTTAGCTTGATTATGGGTAATAAAGTTAAACTTAAATAAATACAAATTTTTTAATTTAAAAGTTGTTGTTGTTATTGTTGCGCTGTCATGCGAACTGATGTAAATATAATTAGTTTTATTGTTTTTACTTTTATTACTTTATGACATAATATAAAATTACAAAAACATATAGTATTAATTATAAATTATCAGTATTAAAACATATGTATTTAATTAAAAATTAAAAATTAAATTATATCTTTTATCCGATTGATTAAAATAATTTCAAATTTAATTGTTTCCGACTTAAACAAAATTAGTTTTATTATTTTTACATTTATTACTTTCTGACATAATATAAAATTACAAAAATATAAATATAAATTATTTATAGTCTATATTAGATCAAATAAAATTATAATTAAATATATTTATTATTATATAATGATTATTAAAATGTAATTTAATTGGATACCAATTATTTCTAAATATATATATATATCTATATTAATAAATAGATTAAAGTAGGTTGTTGACATAACATTGTCGGTCTAATCTTCGTATCATCGTATTCCGTATTAATATGCACGTTTTGTCATCGTATTAAAAAAAATGTACATTTAAATAAATTCAAAAAAAAATTAAAATTATCTCTTATATTAAGATTGATTTCAAATTTTAATTTTTAATTTCAAATTTTATTCTCTTGACTTACTTACTTACTTTACTTTTTACTTTTTTTTGGTTTAGGGACTGCATCAGTGCGTTAGCAATCGGCCGTCCGTGGGAGGGAATTATTGAATGGGAGGGAAGGCAAGGGAGAAATAATAAGTCTTAAGGTGGCGTTTAAAGGAGGGAGTTGATGTGTTTGTTCGTAGGTGATTGGGCAGGGAGTTCCAGTGGTAAGGGGGAGGGAGGGCAAAGGATCGTATATTGGAAGAGTGGAGTTTGTGTAGATGGGGAGTGGTAAGGATAAAGGTGTTGGAGGAACGGGTCTGGAGTGGAGTAATGGGTGTGTGTAGATGTAGGAGTGAGGCAAGGTAGTCAGGGGAGTTGTGGTGAATAGCTTTGCGGATAGTCAGGGAAAGTTTGTACTGTATGCGATAGGGGACTGGCAGCCAGTGTAGTTGTTTTAGGAGAGGTGTAATGGAGTCAGAAGAACGACGGGGAAGTAAGTGGACGCAGCGAACTACAGAGTTTTGGAGTCGTTGTAGTTTGATAAGTTTATATTCAGGGAGGTTAAAGAGTAGGGAGTTGCAATAGTCGAATAGGGGGATGATGTAGGAGGAGCAATGGTAATAGCGATGGGGAGGGGAATGGAGCGTCGGATTAAGCGGAGGCAGTGTAGGTGATAGTGGATGGATTTATGCATATGTATAAGATGGGAGTCAAGGGAAAGGGTGGTATCAAGATGGAAGCGGAGGTTTCGGACGTGTTGAGAGTAGGGGAGTGAGGTGTTGTCGAGTGATATGGGGGGTGGTTCAGGTAGAGTGGAGGAGCGTAGGGGTAAGTGGAGAAAAATAGCTTCCGTTTTAGTGGGGTTAAGTTTAAGAGAGTTGGAGGTAAGCCAGTGGTGTATGAACTTTATACAGGAGGAGAGTCGGTCAGAGGCGTAAGTAGGGGAGTCTGTGCAGTTAATATATAGTTGAAGGTCGTCGGCGTAAGTATGGAAGGAGATGTCGGGGTAGTCAGTGAAGATGTCAAACATGGGGAGGAGGTAAATATTAAAGAGGAGTGGGCCGAGGACAGAGCCCTGGGGGACACCGTGTGTTATGGAGCGGGAGGGGGAAGAGTGTGTATTAATCCTGACTGAGGAAGAGCTGTTGATAATGTAGGTGAACCAGTTAAGGGCAATGCCGGTGATGCCGATAGCGGAGAGTCTGTGTATTAGGACATTGTGGTCAAGGGTGTCGAAAGCGGAGGACATGTCGAGAAGGACGAGTATAGTCCCACGGTTGTTGTTAAAGCCAGTGAGTAGATCGGAGGTTATGAGGGTTAGGGTGGATTCAGTAGATTTGTGGGGGAGGTAGGCGATTTGGAAGATGTTGGGGATTTTATTGGTTGTAAGGTATGTAATAAGTTGGGAGGAGATAACACGTTAAAGGACCTTAGAGTGGATTGAGAGGTTAGAGATGTGTCGGTAGTTAGAGGGGGACAGAGAATCAAGGTGGGGCTTTTTAAGGATAGGGGTGATGACTGCTTTTTTGAAATCGGGAGGGACGGAGCCGGAAGAAAGTGAACCGCAAATGATTTGATGAAGGGGAGTTGCAACAGTGTTAGTTATCTGCTTTATTATTTGGAGGGGAAGAGGGTCAAGGGATGAGGTTGAGGAGGTAGATTTGAGAAGGGAGATGATTTGATCAAGTGGGAGAGATTCAAATTTTTCAAGGGAGAAGGGAAAGGTGATGGGAGTGTTAGGATTGACAAGGGTGGGAAGGGTGGAAAGGGTGATGGAAAGTTTATCGTTGAAATGTTTGTCAAAGAGGAGTGGTAATTGTTCGGGGGTGGTAGTTGGGAGAGGATCTTTGAGTGAGCGACCAAGTAGTTGTGCAGAGAGTCGGTGTATGGATTTACTATCATTGGAAAGTGTGTTGAATTTTAGGGTGATGTGAGTGGCTTTGGCGGTAGTGATGGCTGGTGGATGTTTTTCAGGTTCTTGTAGGAAGTAAGTGAAGTAGGGGAGGGATGTTTTAGGTAGTGTTTTTCAGCTGTATGCAGAATGCGCTTTTGTTTTAGTAAGGATGAGGTGTACCAGGAGGAGTCAGGACGAGTGATGGTGGTTCTAGTGACGAGAGGGGCATATTTGTCAAGGGTAGTCGAAAGGGATTGATGAAGTTCAGCGGACGTAGTGGTAGGTAGGGAGGAGAGATCAGCAATAAAATCATGAATGGGGAGGTTGTGTATTTTTCGTGAGGTTCTGGTGGTTAGGGGTCGAGTTGGTTTGGGGTGGCTAAGGTTGAGGAGTATTATGAAGTGGTCGGAGAAGGGTGGTCCGATAGTAAGGTTGGTGATTATTTTGTTAGTTTTGGGAGAGATTATGAGGTCAAGGATATTGCCTTGAACATGGGTGGGGGTGGTGACGTATTGGATAAGGTTGAAAGAGGTAAGTAGAGTGTTGAGGGACCGGATCGAGGGTGAGTTAGGGAAGTTAAAATCACCTAATATGATGGTGTTAGGGGATATTGTGTGTAGGAAGAGGCGGAATTCATCTAGGAATGGGTCAATAGAGGGAGAGGGAGGGCGGTAGAAAAGGGTAGTGTTAAAGGTCCGGGAGAAGGGTGAGCTGATGGCGCAGCTAAGGGCATCAGAGTGGGAGAACGAGTGATAGGAAATATTAGAGATAGTTAGAGAAGATTTGTAAAGTATTCCGGTGCCGCCACCGGGATGGGGAGAGTCGCGAGGGTTGTGAATGAAGCAGTATGGAGGAGTGTTAATAGCAGCAATGTGAGGAGAATCCAGAGGAGATAGCCAGGTTTCTGTGATGAAGAGGATGTCGAGGTCATGGTCGGTCATGAGGGAAATTACAGAAGGAATTTTATTGCGAAGAGAGCGTGCGTTGATAAGAGCAGCATTGAGTATAATAAGGTGGGGTGGAGGGTAGTTAATTGTGGGGAGGGGTGGAGGGATGGTATGAGTAAAGGGAAGTGAAGGAAATGAGAGGGGTGTGTTGGGTGAGGGTGAAATAAGGGGATAAGTATTAGTAGGGGGGTTTAAGATATCACGATATCGGGTGGGACACATGAAATTAAAGCGATGTGAAAATTGTTGGTGCCACGGACCACGCAATTGAAGTTGGGGATGGGGTGTGAGGAGTTCAGGTGATTGATGGTGGATATGCAGACTTTACGAGCAATAAGTTGGGAATTGTTGAGGGGTTCACAGAACCTTACTTGAAAGGGTGAGTTTTTTAGGAGGAGGAGAGAGCGGATAACAGTGTTTTTTGAATGATGATCAAGATAGGTGATGGATAGGGGTTTTGGTAGGTTGGAGGAGGAGTTAGGTGAGTGTGGGATACGGTGATAGTGTATATGTGGTTGGGAGTGGATATTGATGGAGGCAAAAAGCTTTTTCAGGTAGGATGTATCGTTTCCTGTTTCATTGGCTCCAATGATTGTGTGGGAGATAGTTGGTAATTTACCAACAAGAAAGTTAATAAGTGGAGTGTTGGGGGGGTTATTAATTCTTTTCCATGCAATTTTATCAGATTTGGGGGGAGTAGGGGAGGTATGCATGAGCGGTGATGGTTATTAAACGATGTGGGTTTATCAATGGAAGTGATGGATTTTAATCGTTTAGTGGTAACAGGGGATAGGCGAGTGGGGATAGTAAAGATGGTAGGAACAGTGGATGAGTTGGGGGGTGACTGGGGTATGGACTCTGATATAGTTTGGGAAGAAGGGTTGGGTGGTGGGGTGAGCGGTAAAGATGTAGAAAAAGTGGGTTGTGGAGATAGGTGGGGTGCAGGTGCAGGGGAATGATTTTATACATGGGAGACGTTTGGGAGGAGCTATTGGAGAGTATCTTAACGGGACGGTCTAGAGTCAGTTCTACAGTTGGTGCAAAATGAGTAGAAACCAGATTTTTGGAGGGCAGTCATTTTGTTAAGGGTAGATTTGGGGAGTTTGGAACATGATTGGCAAAGCCACTTACGGCAATGGTTACATTCCGTGAGTGACGTGGATATAGTGTTACATGAGGAGTAGAAGTCAGTGTGGATGGAGTCAGTCATAATCGGTGGTAAAAGTGGTTTAGTGGAAGTAAATGGTAATAAATATTGGACTTAGCTTGATTATGGGTAATAAAGTTAAACTTAAATAAATACAAATTTTTTAATTTAAAAGTTGTTGTTGTTATTGTTGCGCTGTCATGCGAACTGATGTAAATATAATTAGTTTTATTGTTTTTACTTTTATTACTTTATGACATAATATAAAATTACAAAAACATATAGTATTAATTATAAATTATCAGTATTAAAACATATGTATTTAATTAAAAATTAAAAATTAAATTATATCTTTTATCCGATTGATTAAAATAATTTCAAATTTAATTGTTTCCGACTTAAACAAAATTAGTTTTATTATTTTTACATTTATTACTTTCTGACATAATATAAAATTACAAAAATATAAATATAAATTATTTATAGTCTATATTAGATCAAATAAAATTATAATTAAATATATTTATTATTATATAATGATTATTAAAATGTAATTTAATTGGATACCAATTATTTCTAAATATATATATATATCTATATTAATAAATAGATTAAAGTAGGTTGTTGACATAACATTGTCGGTCTAATCTTCGTATCATCGTATTCCGTATTAATATGCACGTTTTGTCATCGTATTAAAAAAAATGTACATTTAAATAAATTCAAAAAAAAATTAAAATTATCTCTTATATTAAGATTGATTTCAAATTTTAATTTTTAATTTCAAATTTTATTCTCTTGACTTACTTACTTACTTTACTTTTTACTTTTTTTTGGTTTAGGGACTGCATCAGTGCGTTAGCAATCGGCCGTCCGTGGGAGGGAATTATTGAATGGGAGGGAAGGCAAGGGAGAAATAATAAGTCTTAAGGTGGCGTTTAAAGGAGGGAGTTGATGTGTTTGTTCGTAGGTGATTGGGCAGGGAGTTCCAGTGGTAAGGGGCAGAGAGGGCAAAGGATCGTATATGGGAAGAGTGGAGTTTGTGTAGATGGGGAGTGGTAAGGATAAAGGTGTTGGAGGAACGGGTCTGGAGTGGAGTAATGGGTGTGTGTAGATGTAGGAGGGAGGCAAGGTAGTCAGGGGAGTTGTGGTGAATAGCTTTGCGGATAGTCAGGGAAAGTTTGTACTGTATGCGATAGGGGACTGGCAGCCAGTGTAGTTGTTTTAGGAGAGGTGTAATGGAGTCAGAAGAACGACGGGGAAGTAAGTGGACGCAGCGAACTACAGAGTTTTGGAGTCGTTGTAGTTTGATAAGTTTATATTCAGGGAGGTTAAAGAGTAGGGAGTTGCAATAGTCGAATAGGGGGATGATGTAGGAGGAGCAATGGTAATAGCGATGGGGAGGGGAATGGAGCGTCGGATTAAGCGGAGGCAGTGTAGGTGATAGTGGATGGATTTATGCATATGTATAAGATGGGAGTCAAGGGAAAGGGTGGTATCAAGATGGAAGCGGAGGTTTCGGACGTGTTGAGAGTAGGGGAGTGAGGTGTTGTCGAGTGATATGGGGGGTGGTTCAGGTAGAGTGGAGGAGCGTAGGGGTAAGTGTAGAAAAATAGCTTCCGTTTTAGTGGGGTTAAGTTTAAGAGAGTTGGAGGTAAGCCAGTGGTGTATGAACTTTATACAGGAGGAGAGTCGGTCAGAGGCGTAAGTAGGGGAGTCTGTGCAGTTAATATATAGTTGAAGGTCGTCGGCGTAAGTATGGAAGGAGATGTCGGGGTAGTCAGTGAAGATGTCAAACATGGGGAGGAGGTAAATATTAAAGAGGAGTGGGCCGAGGACAGAGCCCTGGGGGACACCGTGTGTTATGGAGCGGGAGGGGGAAGAGTGTGTATTAATCCTGACTGAGGAAGAGCTGTTGATAATGTAGGTGAACCAGTTAAGGGCAATGCCGGTGATGCCGATAGCGGAGAGTCTGTGTATTAGGACATTGTGGTCAAGGGTGTCGAAAGCGGAGGACATGTCGAGAAGGACGAGTATAGTCCCACGGTTGTTGTTAAAGCCAGTGAGTAGATCGGAGGTTATGAGGGTTAGGGTGGATTCAGTAGATTTGTGGGGGAGGTAGGCGATTTGGAAGATGTTGGGGATTTTATTGGTTGTAAGGTATGTAATAAGTTGGGAGGAGATAACACGTTAAAGGACCTTAGAGTGGATTGAGAGGTTAGAGATGTGTCGGTAGTTAGAGGGGGACAGAGAATCAAGGTGGGGCTTTTTAAGGATAGGGGTGATGACTGCTTTTTTGAAATCGGGAGGGACGGAGCCGGAAGAAAGTGAACCGCAAATGATTTGATGAAGGGGAGTTGCAACAGTGTTAGTTATCTGCTTTATTATTTGGAGGGGAAGAGGGTCAAGGGATGAGGTTGAGGAGGTAGATTTGAGAAGGGAGATGATTTGATCAAGTGGGAGAGATTCAAATTTTTCAAGGGAGAAGGGAAAGGTGATGGGAGTGTTAGGATTGACAAGGGTGGGAAGGGTGGAAAGGGTGATGGAAAGTTTATCGTTGAAATGTTTGTCAAAGAGGAGTGGTAATTGTTCGGGGGTGGTAGTTGGGAGAGGATCTTTGAGTGAGCGACCAAGTAGTTGTGCAGAGAGTCGGTGTATGGATTTACTATCATTGGAAAGTGTGTTGAATTTTAGGGTGATGTGAGTGGCTTTGGCGGTAGTGATGGCTGGTGGATGTTTTTCAGGTTCTTGTAGGAAGTAAGTGAAGTAGGGGAGGGATGTTTTAGGTAGTGTTTTTCAGCTGTACGCAGAATGCGCTTTTGTTTTAGTAAGGATGAGGTGTACCAGGAGGAGTCAGGACGAGTGATGGTGGTTCTAGTGACGAGAGGGGCATATTTGTCAAGGGTAGTCGAAAGGGATTGATGAAGTTCAGCGGACGTAGTGGTAGGTAGGGAGGAGAGATCAGCAATAAAATCATGAATGGGGAGGTTGTGTATTTTTCGTGAGGTTCTGGTGGTTAGGGGTCGAGTTGGTTTGGGGTGGCTAAGGTTGAGGAGTATTATGAAGTGGTCGGAGAAGGGTGGTCCGATAGTAAGGTTGGTGATTATTTTGTTAGTTTTGGGAGAGATTACGAGGTCAAGGATATTGCCTTGAACATGGGTGGGGGTGGTGACGTATTGGATAAGGTTGAAAGAGGTAAGTAGAGTGTTGAGGGACCGGATCGAGGGTGAGTTAGGGAAGTTAAAATCACCTAATATGATGGTGTTAGGGGATATTGTGTGTAGGAAGAGGCGGAATTCATCTAGGAATGGGTCAATAGAGGGAGAGGGAGGGCGGTAGAAAAGGGTAGTGTTAAAGGTCCGGGAGAAGGGTGAGCTGATGGCGCAGCTAAGGGCATCAGAGTGGGAGAACGAGTGATAGGAAATATTAGAGATAGTTAGAGAAGATTTGTAAAGTATTCCGGTGCCGCCACCGGGATGGGGAGAGTCGCGAGGGTTGTGAATGAAGCAGTATGGAGGAGTGTTAATAGCAGCAATGTGAGGAGAATCCAGAGGAGATAGCCAGGTTTCTGTGATGAAGAGGATGTCGAGGTCATGGTCGGTCATGAGGGAAATTACAGAAGGAATTTTATTGCGAAGAGAGCGTGCGTTGATAAGAGCAGCATTGAGTATAATAAGGTGGGGTGGAGGGTAGTTAATTGTGGGGAGGGGTGGAGGGATGGTATGAGTAAAGGGAAGTGAAGGAAATGAGAGGGGTGTGTTGTGTGAGGGTGAAATAAGGGGATAAGTATTAGTAGGGGGGTTTAAGATATCACGATATCGGGTGGGACACATGAAATTAAAGCGATGTGAAAATTGTTGGTGCCACGGACCACGTAATTGAAGTTGGGGATGGGGTGTGAGGAGTTCAGGTGATTGATGGTGGATATGCAGACTTTACGAGCAATAAGTTGGGAATTGTTGAGGGGTTCACAGAACCTTACTTGAAAGGGTGAGTTTTTTAGGAGGAGGAGAGAGCGGATAACAGTGTTTTTTGAATGATGATCAAGATAGGTGATGGATAGGGGTTTTGGTAGGTTGGAGGAGGAGTTAGGTGAGTGTGGGATACGGTGATAGTGTATATGTGGTTGGGAGTGGATATTGATGGAGGCAAAAAGCTTTTTCAGGTAGGATGTATCGTTTCCTGTTTCATTGGCTCCAATGATTGTGTGGGAGATAGTTGGTAATTTACCAACAAGAAAGTTAATAAGTGGAGTGTTGGGGGGGTTATTAATTCTTTTCCATGCAATTTTATCAGATTTGGGGGGAGTAGGGGAGGTATGCATGAGCGGTGATGGTTATTAAACGATGTGGGTTTATCAATGGAAGTGATGGATTTTAATCGTTTAGTGGTAACAGGGGATAGGCGAGTGGGGATAGTAAAGATGGTAGGAACAGTGGATGAGTTGGGGGGTGACTGGGGTATGGACTCTGATATAGTTTGGGAAGAAGGGTTGGGTGGTGGGGTGAGCGGTAAAGATGTAGAAAAAGTGGGTTGTGGAGATAGGTGGGGTGCAGGTGCAGGGGAATGATTTTATACATGGGAGACGTTTGGGAGGAGCTATTGGAGAGTATCTTAACGGGACGGTCTAGAGTCAGTTCTACAGTTGGTGCAAAATGAGTAGAAACCAGATTTTTGGAGGGCAGTCATTTTGTTAAGGGTAGATTTGGGGAGTTTGGAACATGATTGGCAAAGCCACTTACGGCAATGGTTACATTCCGTGAGTGACGTGGATATAGTGTTACATGAGGAGTAGAAGTCAGTGTGGATGGAGTCAGTCATAATCGGTGGTAAAAGTGGTTTAGTGGAAGTAAATGGTAATAAATATTGGACTTAGCTTGATTATGGGTAATAAAGTTAAACTTAAATAAATACAAATTTTTTAATTTAAAAGTTGTTGTTGTTATTGTTGCGCTGTCATGCGAACTGATGTAAATATAATTAGTTTTATTGTTTTTACTTTTATTACTTTATGACATAATATAAAATTACAAAAACATATAGTATTAATTATAAATTATCAGTATTAAAACATATGTATTTAATTAAAAATTAAAAATTAAATTATATCTTTTATCCGATTGATTAAAATAATTTCAAATTTAATTGTTTCCGACTTAAACAAAATTAGTTTTATTATTTTTACATTTATTACTTTCTGACATAATATAAAATTACAAAAATATAAATATAAATTATTTATAGTCTATATTAGATCAAATAAAATTATAATTAAATATATTTATTATTATATAATGATTATTAAAATGTAATTTAATTGGATACCAATTATTTCTAAATATATATATATATCTATATTAATAAATAGATTAAAGTAGGTTGTTGACATAACATTGTCGGTCTAATCTTCGTATCATCGTATTCCGTATTAATATGCACGTTTTGTCATCGTATTCCGTATATTATATATATATATATATATATATATATATATATATATATATATATATATATATACTAGGATGGGTGGCCGGCGTTGCCCTTTAGGTGTGGGTGTAATGGGTTAGTTGAGACCATTGGGTCTTTTTTAGATTTTTATATAATATTTTCTAGCCGTCAGTGGGCCGTTATTTATCTTTTTTTTAATTTAATGAAAAAAAACAATGATAATTTCATAATGTATTTATTAAAACAAAACCTCGCATTTTAAATTGAGTATTAAGTCACGAAACGTAACTTTGTCCGTGTCGAAAATAACGGCAATTTCATCCGCGTCAACTGGTGCATTGAATCGACCACGATGCTCTCCATGGAGAAAGCTGCAGCTGGTACTGCCTTATCGACGATTCGTAGATTGTATTCCGGCACTTCTTGGTCGAGTACGTTCAAATAAACGTGAACGTATGCGTTTACACGTTGTAGGCATTCCATGAAAATAATAATATAAATAAATATACTTTTATAGGCTCACTCGGGAAGTAATGTAGCTAAAAAAAACCAACACAAATTAAAACTTAACCCAACCTAACCACAACTGTGAAAATAACAATATATATGAATATGCTTTTATATGCTCACTCGGGAAGTAATGCAGCTAAAATTTTAAGTTTAAATTTTGAAAAAAAATCACACCTCAGTTTAAAAAAATTATTTTCCTATTCGTTAACGTCGAGGTGGGGACGGCTCGGCCTGCGGCCTTGGCGTACGAGCCGCCGTGCACCACCTAATTAAAGTATATTTAGAGAAATATATATATATATATATAGACTAGGATGGATGGCCGGCGTTGCCCGTGAATGAGACTATTTTAGGTATGGGTGTAATGGGTTAGTTGAGACCATTGGGTCTTTTTTAGATTTTTATATAATGTTTTCTAGCAGTCAGTGGGCCGTTATTTATCTTTTTTTTATTTTAATGAAAAAAACAATGATACTTTCATAATGTATTTATAAAAACAAAACTGTAACTACTTTGGTCTACTAATGAGTAAAAGTATTTCTAAAAACTTCAGGGTAAACAACATTTGAAGTAATTCTTTTTCGGGGGTTATAAATATGAATATTGGCTGGATTTCCAACTCGCGAAAGACTGACATACAACTGTCCGTGCGTAAAACAATCTAAAAAAACTACCAATATTAAAACCTAACCCAACCTAACCACAACAGTTAACATAACAATATAAATAAATATACTTATATAGGATCACACGGGAAGTAATGCATCTAAAAAAAACCTATACAAATTAAAATGTAACCCAACCTAACAACAACTGTGAAAATAACAATATAAATGAATATGCTTTTATAGGCTCACTCTGAAAGTAATGCAGCTAAAAAAAACCTACACAAATTAAAACTTAACCCAACCTAACCACAACTGTGCAAATATCCTTGTATAGGCTCACTCGGGAAGTAATGCAGCTAAAAAAAACCTATACAAATTAAAATGTAACCCAACCTAACAACAACTGTGAAAATAACAATATAAATGAATATGCTTTTATAGGCTCACTCTGAAAGTAATGCAGCTAAAAAAAACCTACACAAATTAAAACTTAACCCAACCTAACCACAACTGTGAAAATATCATTAAAAAATATTAACTCGATTTTACTCATTCGTGAACTTTTTCTCAATAATACGGGTAAATAAATTCCGATTTACCAATTGTTATTTCGATATTCAAACCGGATGTTGGAGTTCGTTAATCTACGTAATGTATTCGAAATTAAGGAACTCATTTTTACGAAATTATTTACGATAAAATTCTCCACGATAATGTTTGTTATTAAAAATTTGCGTCGAATTTAAATTTTCGATTACGTAAATCGATTAAAAAATGACACTATTTAAAGATTATTTGTATAAATACATATTCAAAAAAGTAAATCATTCATGTTACCCCCGCTGCCCCACTTTATCTCCCGACGTTTTCCTTAAGTTTTCCTTACGGCGAATTTTAATTATTTGAATTTATATAAAATATTAAATATTAAATTTTAACGATAAAAACCCAAAATACTACCTGAAATATTGCCCGTAGATGAAAATGAGTGTTCGCATAATACGTATTCCTAAATATATTTCGGGTAGCTAACCTCATATATATACATTGGCAAAACAAAATTTCAAATCGAGCATTATTTGAATTTAAGTATATACTTTTTTGAGATTTTTGACGGAAAAAGACTGTTTAGATTTTAATGGGAAAGAGATTTTGAAAAATTTTGAAAAAAAATCACACCTCAATTTAAAAAAATTATTTTCCTATCCGTTAACGTCGAGGTGGGTACGGCTCGGCCTGCGGCCTCGGCGTACGAGCCCGCCACGCACTATCTAATTAAAGTATGTTTAGAGTAATATATATATATATATATAGGGGAATTATGTCTAATACGGGCCACTTTTTATGGTATCAAATAACTTTTTTATTTATGATTATAAATTAATGAAATTTTATCACGATTTGGATATTATAAACGTCAATACAATTACAATTTCAATTTTTGTAAAAATGTTATTTATCGTCGAAAATGTGCCCGGCACGTATTGCAAACAATGTTTGTAATACGGGCCAGGTGGTTTTAATACGGGCCGGGTGAAACATCCAATAGATGGCGAAAATAGTTATCATTTTTCAACCAATCAAATGAATTGTTATATTGATGATACAATGTTCACGCTATAAGAATACTTATCACGCATACTTCAATTTATTTCAGTGATTAAACTAATTTACACCATAGTGAACTACGGCAACCTACTAATGTAACCTACATATCTAGTATACTAGATACTATCTACGTTATTTCTCTATACATAGGAATACAATAAATAATAGATTACATAATTTGATTTAAATAAGTAGTAGTAGTAGTAGTAGTAGTAGTAGTAGTAGTAGTAGTAGTAGTAGTAGTAGTAGTAGTAGTAGTAGTAGTAGTAGTAGTAGTAATAGTAGTATTAGTAGTAGTAGTAGTAGTAGTAGTAGTAGTAGTAGTAGTAGTAGTAGTAGTAGTAGTAGTAGTAGTAGTAGTAGTAGTAGTAGTAGTAGTAGTAGTAGTAGTAGTAGTAGTAGTAGTAGTAGTAGTAGTAGTAGTAGTAGTAGTAGTAGTAGTAGTAGTAGTAGTAGTAGTAGTAGTAGTAGTAGTAGTAGTAGTAGTAGTAGTAGTAGTAGTAGTAGTAGTAGTAGTAGTAGTAGTAGTAGTAGTAGTAGTAGTAGTAGTAGTAGTAGTAGTAGTAGTAGTAGTAGTAGTAGTAGTAGTAGTAGTAGTAGTAGTAGTAGTAGTAGTAGTAGTAGTAGTAGTAGTAGTAGTAGTAGTAGTAGTAGTAGCAGTAGTAGTAGTAGTAGTAGTAGTAGTAGTAGTAGTAGTAGTAGTAGTAGTAGTAGTAGTAGTAGTAGTAGTAGTAGTAGTAGTAGTAGTAGTAGTAGTAGTAGTAGTAGTAGTAGTAGTAGTATACTATAGTAATTAACAAAATATGATAATTAATATATTTGTTAATATATTTAATACGGAAATATAATTATTAAATGATATCATTATCGATTACTAATATTGATTATTATCAATATACTATAATGGAATACTTAATAGACATGTGATTACATATATAATATATCTACACCTATGATGGTATTACAGTGTATAAGTATTCGGTGAACATGTTACATTAATAAAATTATATTTATAATAAATAAATTAATATGCATATCAATGTAATGTTAAAATATACGATACATGTAAAATATATTTATAACACAAATATCGATATATAATATAAATCAATTCTAAATATAAATCAAACTGTAAAATCTAATGAATCAAAAAGTATTGCATAATAAGATATTGAATTGTATGGCGAATTTTAATTGTATTATTGATTTAATTTATTTTTAACTGTAGCCTTTAGAATAGTAAATATAAAATAAAACTGTTCATTGAACTATGTGTTATAATGTGTGTCTGAATATTTAACGGCGTTGGGTATAAATTAGAATATATAATAATATATAAATTAATAATGTACGATGAATTATTTATGTCTATATATATATATTGTATAGTATGCAGGATCTAGAGAAATTAACAATATTAAAATATAATTTAAAAATATAAACTTTAATAATTAATTATATATATGTGTTGTATTAGTGAATAGATTTGAAAAATGTTGTATACAATATAAAATAAATATTAAGTGAAAATGTCGATAAATAAATATAACAATGATTTATATGAATAAATAAAAATGTTGTTAACAAAATGTGCAATATACATAGACATTAGAGTGAGGTCACTTAATATCTATGGCAATATATACATATTATAATGTAGCTACATTAAGTTAGATATATTAAATAAAATAGAAATAACAATGAAGTTAACAGTAAAAGTTAACAAAAAGTTAACAATAAAATTCATTAAATAAATTCTATAGAATATCGATAGAGCGTAACTTTAATTGTTCTATATAACGTATACGTATATATACTATGCTGAATAATGTAAACATGCATGCGTATGTGTTTCTAGAGACTATGTTACATTTTATAATTATTTTCTATCAACTGACTTAGGAAATTAATGCAACAGTGAAAATATACACAACCTATATGTAGAATACTATTATATAAAATCATATAATAATGAATGGAAATTAGGAATGAGATAGCATTAATTATTTATTGACAAATATGTATATAATTATTATAAATTATGTATTATAAATAATATCATATAATCATAAGCATATAATTGTATACATAAACTATTTACCAATCATATGGTTTATAATATTAATACCATAGAAATAATTATATATTTTATACATTATATAACCTAATCTATCTATTATTAGAAACACATTAATAAGTCGAATTACAGATCAGAAATTCATATTATAATTACTTCAAATTAAATACATTGTAACATCTATGGATTTACATATACGACTTTCTTTCATAATTATATTATTATAAACAAACAATGCACATAAATATAATTACTGCATCGCTAGAATATATTAGATGCCATCTCGATGAGCTAACAATAGTTTCCGATCTCACTAATTTTAGATAATATTTATTCCATTATATTTAAATTTACATTATGCTTTAATGCATATTATATTATATCAATTATATTTCAATATAATATTTATTATCGATTATAGTCGATAATTATAGATATCTATAGATACCAATAATGATTTTATTATTTAATATTAAAATTGATACACTGATATAATTTCAAATAATAACACATTTGCTAAAGTTATATATATATATATATATATTAATATGAGTATGTATATATGAGTATATATATGTGGTTATATATAATACAATCGTACATAACGAGTACACTTATTCCCTCTTATATATTAAAATATATGTACAATATTATAAATGCATATATATTTAAACATATAATATGCCTTTATATATCAATACATATTGATATTCATATATGAGTATATGCGTATATATAGTGTATATATATATATATATATATATATATATATATATATATATGTACGTATATATTAACATACATATGAGTATACGTAAATATGAATACATACGGTGTACTAATCATATACATTAGAATCACCTAATTGTAATGTCTATGATAATAATGTACACATTCATTATAACCACTCTCGTAATAGTTCGATCTATCAATAAACGCATGTATGAATCATACTTTCTTTATATCGATGGTATGAATATACGATATAAAGAAAATTCTTTATATCGGTGGTATTAATACACGCACGATGTCGCACGCACTTATATTACATTTTATTTCAGTGATATAATATTGTAAAATAGTAACATAGAATCAAGCATTTTCATTGGTCATGTGGCCCGTATTACTAACATTAGGTGGCCCGTATTGCAAACATTTGATACACTTGTTAAATAACCCCCCACGCACTTGATATTGAATATAAAGTAGAAAGTATACATTTATATTCTTCGTATTTAATTATTCTTTCCAATCGTGCTTTGAATTATTTAATTAATGTTATATTTATTAACGAAAATGGTGGATAAATAAATAATTATTTAGTACATTTTCATTTGAAAACTATTTTTTGATATAATGATCAATATTAGAAATATAAATGCAAATATTAAAAAAAAAATACCCCTTTTTAATAGAAATGTGATACTGAATAAATCTTGTATATATTTTTTTTTGATTTGAACAATAGTTACTGAGATATCGCAGTGGCCCGTATTACACACTGGCCCGTATTAGACATAATTCCCCTATATTATTATTATTATTATTATCAGATTTAGGTACAAGTACCTGGGTAATTGTAGAAGCATTGCTGCTTGTCGAGACAATTACCCTTAATTTAACTTGTTGACAGATATCAAATAATTTAATTCCATTATATAAATATAATGGAATGTGAATATTGTGGAATATAAAATATATATAATAATAATAAGGTTGACTTCCTGTTTACACTAAGATAAATATAATATGATAAAATTGTGATATCTGTCAACTCGTTATTGATTAATTCATCATTTAATAATTAAATAAACTATAAAATAAAAGATAAAAATAAATAAAATTAGTGTAGGTATAAAAAAATAAAAATACAAAAACATCATTAAAATAATTTAAATTTCGGTACTAAATAATAATACGAATATAATAAATAAACAGATGAGGAAACTATACTGAACAACAACAAACTAAGATTTATATAAAAAAAAATATAAATAAAAATTATATAGAAGTCAAAAGTGATAAAAAGTAATTTTCAATAAATGTCATTAGGATATAAATGAAATAACTATTTATTAATTTTTATATGAGTATAATTTTTATATAGAAGTCTAAAACTATTAACAACAAAATATTGTATTATAAAAGGCAGTAAGAAGATTAACATTATTATTATTATTTTTTTTTTTTTTTTTTTTTTTTTTTATATAAAAGTCAAGTTAAAAACAAATTATTTTATTAAAGTCATTAAAAAATATTTTGTAAGGATTTTTTAAATTTTTATATAAAGGTCAAGTTTAAAATTATAACTGAGAACAAAAGAGCAAAACAATGAGGATAATTTGTATATAAAAGTTTAAAAGGATTAAAAAAAATATATATTTTATTATAAAAAGTCAATAAGAATAAAATGATTATTTTTTTAAAGTTTGTTATTTTTATATATAGGTCTAAAGGGTAAACATAGTTATTTTACTAGAAGAGTAATACAAATAATTTTTATATAAATGTCAGGTTGAAAATTATAACATAAAAGAAAAGATAAAATATTTTTTTATAAATGTAAATGTTTGAATTATTGGATTAATTGTAATTATCGATGAATTTGTCATGAATTTTTTTTGCGAAAATTGATTTTGATTTTGATTTTTTTATGTCAGAGTTTATATTATTCCATGTTTTTGGTCCATTAAAAACTAAAGAAAATAATAAGAAATTTTTTCTGCATAATTCTATTTCAAAAATTAAGGAATCACGAATATTATATATTATATTTTTCTTTTTAAAAAATAATGATGAAGACGAGTAGAATTTATTGTACATGAATATACTAGTGTTTTTTTCAACAAGGTCACAAAATTTAAGAGTATTTATATTTTTAAATAAAATATTCGTATGGTCATGAATTTTTTTATTACAATTTATTCTCAACATTTTTTGTTGTTGTAACAGGATACAATTTGTATTAGATACATATGTATTGCCCCATATTATATTAGCATAATTAATGTGAGGAAGGAATAAAGATTTATATATCATTGTTAGAGCTTTGAAATTTAATAATCTTGCGACTTTACTAGTTATCCAGATTATTTTATTCAGTTTAGCTCTTAGATGTGAAATATGATATTTCCAACTTAGTTTGTTATCAATAATTACACCAAGAAATTTTATATTTGTTACCATTTTTATATTATTTTTATTTATTTGTATATTCATGTTTTCTTTACAATTAAATAGAATGTAATTGGTTTTATCAGTATTCAATGATAACCGGTTATCAATAAACCAGTTATTTAATTTTGATAATTCCATATTTATATTTCTTGATAATGAAACAATTGAACTATCATCAATAAATAATGTGGTATCGTCAGCAAACATGGTAAATTTAAATATATTAGATGCATTTACTAAATCATTAATATATATTAAAAATAAAATAGGTCCTAGAATAGTTCCTTGGGGTACTCCACAATTTATAGTAGCTATGTCTGAGTATACATCATTATATAATACAATTTGAGATCGATCAGATAAATAATTTGTTAACCATTTTAGTGGTATACCACGGATGCCAATATTTTCTAACTTTTTAATTAAAATTGAATGGTTTACCGTATCAAATGCTTTTCTGAAATCAATAAAGATAGATGCACATATTTTATTAGAATTAATACTTTTGGTAATTTGTGATTGCAGATTAAATATTGCATCAGTTGTATTTAATTGTTTACGAAATCCATATTGTGAGTTATTTATAATATTGTGTTTTTCTAAAAAGATTATTATTTTTGTGTAAAATATTTTTTCAAGTACTTTAGAAAATTGATTAGTTAACGATATTGGTCTATAGTTATTAAAATCATGTTTATTTTTATTTTTATAAAATGGTACAACTTTTGCTGATTTTAACGATAATGGTATTATACCGGATGAAAAAGATTTATTAAAAAGATACAGTAACGGGTGTAGTATATATGGAGATATGATTTTAAGAAAATCCATATTAAAATTAAAAGTATCTAGTGATTTTTTGGGTTTAAAATTGTTAAAAACATTTATTAAATCGTTAGAAGTGATGGGAGAAAAAAAAAAACTGGAATTATTTGGGATGTTAAGATATTTTATAAAATTATTGGTTTCTGTTTTTTCTATTGATGAATCTAATTTTTTTCCAATATTACTAAAGTAAGTATTGAATTCGTTTGCAATTGATTTAATATTAGTGATTATATTATTATCTAAATTGAAAGAGTTACAAAGGGGAATGTATGTATTTGATATAAGTCCATTTATTGTTTTCCATGTATCTTTTAAATTTTTAGCATTATCTATAAGTTCAGAATAATATTTTTTTTTCAGAATCTTAATTTTTGTTGTTAACTTTATACGCTTTATACAAAATTAATGATTCAATAGTATTTGATTTTAGATATTTATAATATAATTTTTGTTTTTTTCTGCATTATTTTTTTATTTCGACTGTAATCCATGTATTAAGTGATTTTATTTTTGTTTTGATTTTCTTTTTTGGACAATATTTATTAAATTTATCTACTACAAAATTTTGAAATAAATTCCATGATATTTCCATATCATCACATTCAATAAAATTCCAATTTACTTCAGATAAAAATTTACAAAGTAAATTTAAATTTGATTCACTTGTATTGTTAATTAGTTTATAAATTAGTTTTTCATGTTTCTTAACTTTATTTGATATTATAGTGAAAATAGGAAAATGATCTGATATATCTGATATTATTATACCTGAATTAACATTTGCAAGGTCATTGTTGTAGAATATATTGTCGATAATTGAAACTTTATCTTTCGTAATTCTAGTTGGCCTGTTAATTAGGTTATAACATCCAATTTCATTCATTGAATTTATAAAATCTTTAGTTGTATTGAATTTTGTGTAATTTAAAATATCTATATTAAAATCACCACATATAAAAAGGTTTTTATTTGTAATATTAAAATGTGTTGTAATATAATTATTAAGAGATAAAAATGAATTAAAATCTAAAGATGGTGCTCTATAAATCAAACAAATACACATTTTATTATGTTCATCGTCTATTTCGAGAATTATGCTTTGAAAATAATTGTTGGTAAATATATCTATTATTTTAACACTAAATTGTTTTCTTATATAAAATAATACCCCACCTGCATGCTTATGCTTTCTATTAGAGACATATGCATTATAATTAGGGATATTATAAAAAAATGTGTTATTATCATTGATCCAAGATTCACTAATAGCTATAATATCAAATTCATATTTTAAAGAATTTAATAATATTATTAGATTATCAAAATTCTTTGAAATACTACGAATATTTATATGTATTATAGAGAAACTTTAAAATTTATTTTTATTTTGTATATTGTTTATAAATTCTTTATGAGTATAATACTGAGTGAGTCTATATTGAATTTATAACTACAATTTTCAGGATTACTAGAAGTAGTATTATATCTATCATTTTCTGATTCATTTGTTAATATATATTGTGGTTGGTGGATAGAATTTAAGTGCATAAGAACAAAGTACAATTAAAATTAATAAAACAAATTATTATTAAAAATTATTCAAAGAAAATAAAGAAATAAAATAAAAATAAAATATATTTATATAATTTATAAGAATAATAAGCTTAATTAGTCATATAATGTTGAAAAAAAAAAATGTAATACTGGATATGCTTGAAGAGAATAAAAACTAAACTTGAATTGAATAAAATGATATAAAAAACTATATACTTATAAATTGTAATAATAATATGTAAATGCAATACATTTTAAATATTATTATATAATGTTGATAAAAATGTAATATTGAATAAACCTGGAATGTAAAAATAAAGAAAACTATAAAAACTATATAAACTTTGAATACTTGTATATGTGAATGTAATAAATTCTAAAATGTTGTTATATGATATTGGTAAAAATGTAATACTGAATAAACCTGAATTAAGTGAAAAATAAATAAAATTACATAAATTTTTAATAAATTTGTAATACTTGTAAATGAAACAACTTTGAAATATTAATTGTTTCTATGAATATAAATTATAAAATTAAATATAAAGTACGAATGCAATATAATTATAAGAAGTGAAGAAAAGAAGAAAAGAAGAAAAAATAAAAAAAACAAACAAAAATTATAAACAATATACTTCAATCTAATTCAATTCATATTCACACAATTGTTTAATATTATTAATTTCAATTATTGATTTTAAATCTTCTTTATTAGCATTTACATATACAGTATCTTTATATATCCAGGTTTTATTTATTTTTCCTAATTTTCTTAATTGTCTTGTTTTATAAAATATGGTATGTGTATTGAAAGGTAATTGCTGGTTTATATATATATTAGTATCAAATAGTTTATTTTTATTTTTAAATATTTGTAATTTAGTTTCTAAACTATCTAACTTAATTATATATTTAGTACCAGTATCTATATCATTTGATACATCATCTGTTTCTGATTTTTTATTTTTATTAGTATTTGATTTACGTATATGTAAAATATTATTATATGATAATTTAGTATCCAATTTTTTATTTATATAATCTGTAAATTTATTAGTATTGTTAAAATCAGTTAAATTAGAATCTATATTTTTATTTGTAAATATTATGTTATTGGCTATACCTTTATTTTTCTCAATATCCTTTAGTGTATCAGTTATTGTATCAGTTAATGTATCTGTTATAGTAATACTATTATTATTTTGTATTTGATTATTATTAATTGTTTCTTTGAATATATTATTTTCCTTTGTTAAATTTAAAATTATTGTTGTCTGATAATCAACTTTATCATTTAATTTATTAATTTTGTCAGATAAATCTTGAATCAATTTATATAATTTTTCATTTGAAATTGGGGACTTAGTATCAATAATTAATAATAGTTAAATATCAATATTTAAAGATAAAGATATATGTATACTAATAAATATAATATAAAATTAAGAAACTATATAATATAATGTATATATAATGAAGAAATATCTATGATATAGTCAATATAAACAATTAAATCATTATAAAATTTAAATAAATATAATATATGTATAAATATAATATATTAGTTAAAATATATAAATAATATTATATCTGTGTATTATTTAATTATACATACTGTGTATGTCATTCATTTAAATATATATAAATATAATATATTACCAATAGTTATTATATATAATACTGAATATAATAATATAAGATAATTTAAAATGAAATAGTAAAATTGTAAAGAAATATAAATACATTTAAAAGTAAAATTGTAAAGAAATATAAATGTTATAAATTGGAATTGTAAAGAATCTAAAAGTAATAAATATTCAATGTCTTATTGTTAATTTAATTTATGTGTAAATACACAAATATCAAAATCAATGAAGCATGAATGTCATATTCATTATATTATACATATGAAGATATAAATTATGAAATTATATGAGTAATAAGCAATATAAATTAAAAATGATAATTTGCTTAGATAGATATAATATACAATAAATGGTATTTGAAAAAATAAATAATAAATTACTCATCTTTACAGTGATTCTGGTAGATTATATATACTAAAAATATATATATATATATTTCTCCAAACATATAACAATGCTTCATCGTCGTAAAGCGATGCTACGAACTAACTGCTAAGAAGAGATTTTATTAAATTTTAAATTTAGTAGATGCTGATTTTGCAATAATTGCAACGTCTATCCATCCATATTTCAAATTGAAATTGATAACAATTTAAAAAAATGTAATAAAGAACACATTCATTTAAAAGTTAAAGGTTTGCTAAATAAAGCATTACTTTCTATAGATAAACATACAGTCAATGAAGATAACAATACAGATATTGATGACGAAAACAATTTTTTTCAATTTGAAAAAAATGAAAATATTTATAAAGAAAATCCACTTGATTTATTTCTAAAAATCGGATAATAACAGCATAGAACAAATTCATAGTAATGATTTAATTAAACAAATATTTATTAAATTTAATACACCAGTGCCTTCTTCTGCACCTGTATAGAGGCTTTTTTCATATGCTGGGCAAATCAATAACCCGAAAAGAGGTCGTTTGACAGATTTAAATTTTAGCAATCTGGTAGGTAGTTTTAATTTTAGCAATCTAGTAATTCCTAATATTAAAATCCAATTCTCATTTATTTTAATTTGTATTATATTATTATTATTTTATATTCATTATATTATTATTATTTCGTTTATATTGTAGGTTTATCCTATATACTTTGATATTCTTAAATATCTGATCTACATGAATTTAGTATACTTACTATAATGCTTTTATAATAAAATAAATTTAAAATATCTATAATTGATATATATATATATATATATATATATATATAAATATATATATATATAAAATGATATAAATATAAATGTATTTATAATTTATTTTATAAAAAAAGTATCTAAATACCTGTATTGGTATCAGTATCTATTATAAAGTTTCTAAAAATATCAGTAGCAGTATCTATTATATAAATTATCCACAATATTTTATCAGTATCTAATATAGATTTTTTTTGAAATTTGCCCATCTCTGGATATGGCTAACTCCGATAGGGTTAATTCAGATATGTTTAACTCCAATAGGGCTTACTCAGATATGGCTAATTCAGACAGGGCTAATTCATATAGGAATAACTCCGATACACTGTAAAAAATTAGGGTACAAGAGTAGTAAAAATGAGGGTGTAAACCATGTCTGTATAGCCGTACCCTAATTAGGGTCCATCATGCTATAAATTAATACTTGTACCCTAAAAAGATTGATGTGTACCCTAGCAAATTTAAGTCTTCTGTATCCTAAATGTACCCTAATTTATTAACGATTTTGTACCCTAAATTATTATTGATGCCGTACCCTAATTTATTAATGATTTTGTACCCTACATTATTATTGATGCCGTAACCTAATTTATTATTGATGCTGTACCCTAACTTATTATTGATGCCGTACCCTAAATTATTAATAGGCTAGAATGATAACAAACACATCATGGAAAGACAATATTACCAACATACAAAGTACATGGAATGCCAAAGATCAATTGGGTAATTAAACAAAGAAAATTGCTACTAGCAGGACACTGCATAAAGTACACAACTTAATTTTATGGAAGACAAAGAACGGCATGCTATACAACATACGAAACAGGGAGACAACCCACAACATCTATATACATCATAAAGAAACATTGGGTCTGTTAAGAAGACAAATTACAAACACTGATGACGGACTGAGAAAAATGGAAAATAATAACATGATATGGTCGCGTGAGAACTCTGTAATTAGGTATTAATAAATAAATAATTAATCTTAAATTATATTTATTGTAGAAATCATTTGCCCCAGGTCCTCCACATTCGTCTTTTCAGATACCTATAGAAAAACAATAATTAATAAATATTGAAGTGAATGTGTATTATACAATAACTAAAAATTAAACTGTCTATATTAACATCATCAAGTCACTTTGTCCTCTAATTGACCCTTTGTTGTATTTCCTTTAGCACATCTCCTCATCTAGGACCTGATAGGATTTTAAATGTTATTTGCATATAGCTGATGTAAATATAATAATAATTAATAAATATTTAATTGAAGTTTTATTTATACACTCTTTTTTTTTTAAATGTCTATTAGTAATACATATATAGATATTGTGTAGGGATAGGTCAGGATGGTATTTGTAAATGATAAGTCTTTTTTAATTTTTGGAAAAGTTTATTTCATGTTTTAATGATGTTATAATATTGCTTTATTGTTTATGAGTATATATTGTATATATAATAATTGTAAGTTAAATATTTATATATATATATATATATATGCATCCATATGAATAACTATATTTAATACATATCTAATTAAAATTTCTTTGACAAATTAAAGTATGTTCTCATAGGAACAACCTTTTTACAAAATATAATACTAATCACTGTGAAATATATATATATATATATATATATATATATTATATTGAATATTATATCAACTATTAATGACTAATAGTGTTTATTGTTAACTCATGTTTTATATAAACAGGTCAACCATAATAATTATTATATTTGTAATATTAATTTATATAATAAATATACATTAAATAATAATACCTATCAATTATATAAAAACTCACCATTGTTGCATATTCCTCCTCAGATTGCAGTGAGTTCTCTATCTCTAGTAAATACCCAGTTGACGCAACTGCAACAGACACTAGATATAAAGCCTCGTCTGTATTATTCTTTACCTTGTTCTGAGAATATATTGAATATAAATTAAATGATATATATTATAGTAATAGATATATATTAAATAATTCAAACACATTATTTTTCCTGTTGAATTATTCTCTTTTATATAATTATTGTAACTAGTTATTAAAAATAAATTTATATAGGATACTCACATTTTATTATTCATTTATTTATATATATATATATATATATATATATATATATATATATATATATATATATATATATATATAGTATACTAGAGTATATAATAATAGTATAAATATGTATCTTATAAGATCTTATTTTATATATAAGAAACTTTATACAGTTAATATCATATATGATAATACTATATAAAATATAAAAATTGTAATTAGAAAAATCCACTATATTATATTAATTACTGCAGTTATATATATATAATAGAGTATATTATACTTTTGAATTATCTTAAGAAAAATCATAAAATAACTATAATATTAAATCTATAGTTATTAGGTAATTATTAAGTAACCTTATCTTTATTTTCATTGTAAATTAATTTTTCAATAATTCGCAAACTTCCATCATAAAATATAAGATTCCCGCATCTATTTTAGGAAATATTAAATTATATATTTAATTATAAATTTTATATCTATATTTGATTAAGGATAGAATGATATTGATAATATGTGTACAACAGTTAACATTATTTATATATATACCTATTATTAATATTATTTAAATTTAATTACATTGTGAGCTAAAAATAAAATAAATAATTGACCATATATGGATATATAGTATACTATCCATGGACTAATAAACTATAATTGCATATTTATTTTATATAGATATTTAACTAATGTTATTAATTAGATAACTAAATTACCTGTTTGATCAGTTTGCCTAGTAGCGCTACATCAATATATTCGATTATATATTTGTGTATATACGTTATATGCCATATTATATGCCTTATTTACCATACCCATCAACTCACTATTCCTCTCCGGCAGTTTTTATAATATTTTAAATGAGATTTGAAATTCTGCAAATAATTCATCAGTTTCCTGCATATTAATATATAGCATATAGTTATCATGACTTTATAATATATATATGTAATAAAGTGAATGTTCTAATACAGTTTATTAATCAAAGTAAAGACCTGTTGAACATAATAATAATATAAATAATAATAATTATTATAATAATAATAGTACCTACCCGATGAGATGCAGACCGAAGAATGAGGCAATCTCACCGAGTGGAATTTATTCTATAGAAAAATATCGAAATATACTTTACAGACGATAAAAATATAAAATATCAGAAAAATAAACATTTACATGGCTATGGCTATGTAATTAACACTGAGCGAGACACCGAAATATAGTTTAAATTAAAGTTGTTATGTAGATATATCGATTTCTGTTACGTAATGCTAAATGCATTTAAATGTATATTACATTAATCGATATATCTACAATGACTTTATAACATATATATATAATTATATAATTATATTCTAACAATTTAATTATAAATTATAAATAATATATAAATATATTATAAAATTATATATTATATAAACTTTTATATTATTATATATATGATATAATTTGTATATATATATATATATATATATATATATATATATATATAATATAAGTATAAATACCTTATGTATATTGTAATGTGTTAAAAAATAGATGCTTATCATGTTGAGTGTAGATGGACATAGAATATGTTAATAAATAAAATGGAATTATGTATATATATATATATATATATATATATATATACATATACTCGAATAATTATAAGTATTTGTATATAAAATATAGGAAATATGTATATGTGTACATATTTCCCTATGGGGAATCTATATAGTTTCTCAAAACTATAGTTTAATTGCAATTAGAAGCAATAAATGCTATGTCTATAATAATAAAACACAACAATAAGTAGACTGTTATATTAAGGATATTATGAAGGATACTATTATGAATTATATTTCTTATACATTTTATTTTCAATAAAATATAGACTTAATTTTAAAATGTTATGGTATAACTTATTTTATTTCCATATTGTATACCATATAATTCATAAAGTTATACCATTATATTTAATAGCTAATGTTAGGTAATACCTATAACTACAGATTACGAATGTTATACCATATAATTCATAATCTTATACCATTTAAATTAAGCTATATGGTATAACAAAAAAAAACAAATGTTATACTATACAATTTGTGATCTTATACCATTTAACGTAATTGTATGGTATAACTCGTATTTCCATATGTTATACCATATAATTCATAATGTTATACCCTTATTTGTAACAGTGTATAGGGTATCAACTATAGTTGAGACTTACAACCACCACCCCGCGCGTTTATTATATTAGGGTACATTTGAGTAATGTTATATTTTTGAACATGGTGTACCCTAACAAATAGATATTATGTACCCTAAAAATGTATAGTGCTGTACCCTAACGATTTTGTATATATTGTACCCTAATTAGGGTACATCACTATCATTTTTCATTTTTTGATACAGTGTACCCTAATAAATAGCATTGATGTACCCTAAAAAAGCGTTGCATCGTACCCTAATGCATTTGTTCATGGTGTACCCTAATTAGGGTACATCACTCATAATATTCGATTTTGCGATTACCGTACTCTATAAATATGAGTTGTTGTACCTTAATTTTTTACAGTGTAGGGCTAATTAAAAGAGGGATAACTCCGATAGGGCTAATTCAGATATTGCTAACTCCATAGGGTTAAATCCGATAGGGTTAACTCCCATTTATCATGTATATTATATTAATTTCTCAATATTTGTTTTTTATAACATAATTGATTTAAATCTAATACATAATATATTTCTTATTTCTAAAATATACCATCAACATTTGTTTTTTATAACATAATTAATTTAATTCAAATACATAATATATTTCTTATTTCTAAAATATACCATCAACATTTAATTTTTATAACATAATTAATTTAAATCAAATAAATAATATATTACTTATTCATAAAATACACCTAGATCATGCAATATTATAATAATAACTTATAATTCTCAACTATCCGCACATACACCGAGACAAAATGGCTAGTATATATATATATATATATATATATATATATATATATATATATATATATATATTCCTATATATATTTTATGAAAATAAATGTGTTATTTATTTAAAATAGATATACATTTAAAATATAAATTATTTATTTATTTACTAAATTTCAAATTATCCTTAAATTTAGTTTATTTATTTATATAATAATAATTGTTACCTATTATATTTTGTTTAATATATCTATCATAATGTTTACAAATATATATCAGTTGCATTTTTATATGATTTTATCAATTAGTTTTCATATGGTAAGTTTTATTTTAATATAATTAATTATAATTTATAAATATATATATATATATATATATATATATATATATATATATATATATATATATTTCATAGACTTCCTGTTTACAATTCTATAAACATTACACAATTGTTCAATTTACTTTATCTCAAATCATCAAGATAAGTTTATTATATATTTAATTTAATATTATAATACATTCATTTATATAATTATTAAAAATTAATCAATTATTATAATAACTATATTATCACTTTTAATATAGTATTTATTGAAATCATTCAAACGTGACTATTTTTCTTGTTTACAATTCCTATTTCTCATTAATATATTTATCAATTAATATTATATATCTATAATCAATTCATATATAAACATATTCTTGTCTGTGACTTACAATATGTATATTACTAATCAAGCATTATATGATAAAATAACTCTACTAGAAATTTTATAAATAAATTAGTTAAATCTGACATAATTAGTTATCAATCAAAGAATATTGAATCTTTAATCGACGAAAATAATAGTATTATTTAAACAGTTAGTAGTCTATACAAAAATAGATAACACTTACATTATCCAGGCTGTAAACAAAATAAATTCATTACCTCTTAAAATTGATAATAAACAAATTAATAATAATATATTATTAACTACTGATATTCAAGGTAATATTGATTATTCAATAAAATCAAATTATTTTAACTTCTTGAAAGAGAAATTACATATAGCAATTAAAGAAGAAAATATAATTAAAATAAATAAACTAAAATAGTAAAGTGATAATACCAAATCATTAAAATATAATAAATTTGTAATAAGTTTAAATAACAGTAAAATCAAATCATCTATATTCAAAATAAAAATCAATTAAAAGATACGAACACCTATATTCAAGAATTCTTAGAAAATAGTACTAATAATTTATTCTTTAATACACGTAAATTAAGATCGGAGAATAACATTATTAATACCTGGATATATACAAATAATATTTTTATATAAACTAATGACAATAAAAAAATACAAATACAATTATATTTAGATAATATTGTTGACAATATTAGTTTATAATTTATATTTATATATTTAAAATGTTTTTTATTTTTATTATTTATCTATAACTAAAGATATTACCTATGACTAATGATACATATAATTTAATATTAGTTACTCAAGTTTTCACCTATAGTATTAACTATACAATCAATCGATAAAATAATAATAGTGAATTTATAAATATCAAATAGATAGAATGTAAATATGTTCATTGTAATTCCTATGATAGTAAATATAATCAACATTGTTCTATATTACATATAAACGCTCGTATCTATATACCATCTATATACCTATATACATAATATAGATGATGTAATATTAATTTTAGAATTTTCTATTGAAACAAAATTCAGTATTATCGTTATTACAGAAACATGGCTACAAAATCACAATGCAGATATCTATAAAATTAACAATTATAATGCTATTCATACAACTGGAATTAATACAAAAGGCGGTGGTGTTTCTATATATATATATATTAAGGATAATTTACATTTCAATAAAATAGATCATATTTGTTTTTCAGAACATGATTTTATAGATATAGTTACTAATAATTTAATTATTAATAATACAAAGATTATAATTTGTTGGATCACCAAAAGCTGATATAATTAGATTTAGTGATTAAATTATAATATGTTTAATAATATTTCTGCAAAAATTACTTATATTTAGTGACTTCAATATAAATATTTTAATGGATAATTTAAAAAATAAATATTTCATAGATGTTATTTATAGTATAGTTTGTAGGCCGATGATAACTAGTCCTACTCGGTATAGTGATATTCTTAATTCTCTCATTAATAATATATTTTGTAATGTTACTTTTAAACCAATTCATAATAATATAATTATAAGTGATGTTAGTGATCATCTTCCGATCTGTATTATTTATGATGTTAATTATACACAAAATAAATTAATTAATAAAGGTAAATATAAATATATTAGAAAAATTAATGTTAACACTATATCTAGTTTCCGAATTAATATAAAAAAAACATAATTGGAATTATATTTATGATAATACTCATTTAAATATTATTTATGATACATTTTTCGAAGATTTAATTTATTATATAATGAACATATTCCTTTAATTAAAATTAAGGATATCGACAATAATAAAAAACCATGGATTTACAACAGTATTATTAAATGTATTAAAATAAAAAATAAGTTATACACTAAAGTTTTAAAAAATAAAAAAAATTTATTTTATTTAAACTATTATAAGCATTATAAAATACTAGGATCTTTAATACTTCGTTCAGAATATTTATATAATTCGAATAAATTAATCGCTAGTCGAAATAACATAAAAAATACATGGTATATTATAAATAATGTAATTAATCATAAAAAAAGTAATAGAAATAAATCAGTTCTAAATAAGGTTAACACTCTAATGATTTTAATGATTACATTAGAAATATAGGTTTAAAATTATCAGAAAATATCATAGCTACATCTGATGACTCCAACAATACAAATTCATAATTCTTCTCACCTATTTCAATTTTTTTTAAATAAAACATTATAAATGAAACCTAAGTTAAATACAGTAATGATACCTATAGTTTAAATATGTCGGTAATAAAAAAGCAGGGTTGATATTACCCTAATATTATTTCATTTATTTAATAGATCTTTATCTAAGGGAATATTTCCAATCGCTTTAAAAGAAGCTAAATTAATTCCATTATTTAAAGATGGTAATAGATATAAACCAGAAAAGTATAGACCCATTTCATTATTATCCCAATTATCAAAATTATTGGAAAAATTAATAAAAGTTAAAATTTTGAAACAAGTTTAATATAATCAGTGATTCGCAATATGGGTTTAGAAAAAAATAATCAACTTCTGATGCACTTTCCGATGTTAATTTAATTATGGAACATTTAAATAATTGTGCTATTGTATCCATTGACCTGTGTAAGGATTTCGATACATTAGATCATGAGATTTTAATTTAACAAATTAGTATATATGGTATAAGACGAATAGCTCTCAAATTATTAGAAAGCTATTTAAAAGATAGGCAACAGTATGTTAGTTTAATGAATACTACCTCTAATATTAATAATATGTTATGTTGTATACACAGTGTTCGGTTTTGGGGCAACTTTTAGAGTTAATAACGAGTTAATAATATTGATTTTGATATTGAAAAATGACTAATTGTTGTTTGCACAATTCAAGTCAGTTTCATTATTTGATAATTGATTATTACAATGTCTACCTAGTAGATCATTGGCGATTTAAATAACTTTTTCTGATCTCTGCCGGTGTCTGTGATCGATTGAAGGTTGTAATTATCTTTTTTTCTGTAACAGGTGATTATGTTGGCATTGTAATTGTCGGAATGATGGTATTAGATTTGTGGTATTTTTGTTCGAAACTTCTAAGATGATCTATTGAATCTATTGTTCGAACATTCTTCATCGTACCATTTAGTTTTATATCTTTCAGTGATGTTTAGTGATTACAATGGGGTGAATATATGTAATTGTTCGATTAGACTGCAGTTTAATGTCTATATTGAGGGAATGGCAGTTGAGTTAGAGAGTTAGTTTGCAACGCTAACTTTAAATTTATCCATATCAATAGAAGATAGTTTTCTATAGTTGATATTTTTCTTTGCTTGTGATGGTTTTATTGAATGTATTAAACACGTAATAGCATAATGATATAATACAAAAATTGATTGATCGAAGTCTGATGCTATAGTATTATTTGTTCTAGGAATGATTTGATCGAGGATATTTCCACATGTATGTGTGGGAAAATCAATATGTTTTTTCAAATTGTTATTATTCAATAGATCGAGGAAATCAGTAATTGACGCCAGACTAATTTTGCTGACATGGATTTTAAGGTATCCGAGGATGATTGTATTTTGAGTCGTGTTTGATGATACGTGTTCTATGATGTCACTTATACAATTTGTTTTCACGTATTACTATTCATAATGTTATCGTTGTTATATTATTATATTATTGGAGAGTACCATCGTTATGAGTATAGATCACAAATAATCTATGGCAATCTCATTTAAGCAGACATTGTATATACTGAATGTAATTTAATTTCTACTTAATAAACCATATTCAATTCAATAGGTAGGGTAACTCATATTTACTCATTCAAATACATTAATTTACAGAATATATGTATGTAATACTAATATATTTCTCATTGCGTGGTATAATTATTGCATTAAGATACTTTGAAGAATTATCATATACTAGGACAAATTATATACATCTAAATTCGCCTTATTTATAAATTTATTAAATAAATTCCTACGTAATAATTGTGTTTTCAAAATAACGTGTTGTGCTGGATTTAACTTAACCTAATGCGTATATATCATAATATGCGACAATACCCTATTACTAGTATCATACTATTATACTTGAAATACTTCTTACATAACTATTAATATGCGAGTAAATAAAATATGTTACCATTTACTATTTACAAAATATACTTATGCTTCATGAAAATATATATTGTCAAATAATAAATGATTTATATTATATAATACAATACAATATTTAAAGGTAACACACATTATATATAAATAGTAAATGTAATCTAGAAAATTATATATATTCAATTCAATTTATTTTAAAGACTCTTTATGCCATAGCAATCAAGCGTCTAAAGTAAAAACAAAAAACAATATAACGGAACATAAACGAAAATAATAAACTAATAATAATATAAATAGGAATACAGAAAGTACTCAACATTAATATAAATTGTAAATAAAATTGTAGATATTAATAAATAGTGATAACAAAAAAATGATCAGGGAAATGCAATAGTAAATAGATATGTTTTTAATAGAGATTTAAAAGAGGTGTGGATTGAGTGGAGCGTAGATTATGTGGTAGTTTATTCCATAGATAAGGGTCCGATATGTGCCATGCACGAATATTAGTGGTATGAAGATTAAGCTTAGAGGGTAGATGTAGAAGGTAAGAAGTAGTTGAACGGAGAGATATAGTGTGAGTAGGAATAGAGATTAAGGAAGATAGATATTCAGGTCGGTTGTGGTGAAGAGAGTTATGAGTTAATAGAAGAACTTTAAATATTATTCTAAATTTTATTGGTAGCCAATGCAATCTATGTAAATATGGAGAAATATGTATTTGGGAAAAGCGATCAATTTTAAAAATTGATCGTACTAACGCATTCTGTAGTATTTGTAATTTTTTAATTTGATAGCCAGGTAAGGAGAAAAGGAGAATATTGCAGTAATCGAAAAGCGGTAATATGAAAGATGAGGCGAGAGTTATAGAAACACTTAGGGAGATGGAGTCACGGATAAGACGGAAAGAGTGAAGATGAAAGTTTATAGAGCGAAGAAGATTTGAGATATAGCGATGAAAAGATAAAGAACTATCGAAATAAACACCAAGATATTTAACATTATCAGAATATAAGATATTATGATTGTTAACCATGATAAATGGTGGGACTGTTAATGGGCGAGGTGAAGAAATATAGATTGTGTTTTATTGTGATTCAGTGATAGAGAGTTATTTGAAAGCCAAGTATGTATAGATTTAATACAGTTAGACATAAGATTGGGAGCAAAATTGATATCAGAAGTGCATTTTACGTTAAGTTGTATATCATCAGCGTAGGAGTGGACTGATATAAGGGGAAATTTAGAAATTATATCAAAAATAGGAAGTAGATAAATATTAAAAAGAATCGGTCCTAATACAGAGCCTTGGGGGGACTCCGTAAGACATATTTCTAGGAGATGATATGTGCCCATTGATAAGAATAGAAGAAGTACGATCAGAAATGTATGACGTAAACCATTTAAGTGCAATATCGGTGATACCAATATTAGCCAAACGTGATATGTGAAGACTATGGTCAATTGTATCAAATGCTGCGCTAAGATCAAGTAGAATAAGAATTGTTCCATATGTATTATTAAGGTCACATAAGATATTTGTTGTTACCCTGGTTATTGCTGTTTCAGTAGATTTGTACGGTACATAAGCACTTTGGAAAGTACAAAGTATATTATTAGTAGTCAGGAAAGAAGATAGTTGTTTTGAAACGACTCTTTCTAAGGTTTTAGAAAGTATTGAAAGATTGGAAATAGGTCTATAATTATTAAAGGATGAGGGGTCAAGAGAAGGTTTTTTAATGATAGGAGTGATAAGAGAATGTTTGAAAATGAGGGGGACAGTACCAGAAATAAGTGATTCATGGATGATATAAGCTATATTTGATATTATATAAGGAGCTATATTATTTAGTAATTTTAAAGGAATTGGATCAAGAGAAGAAGAGCTGCGAGAATTTTTAAGTAAACAAATTAGTTGATCATTAGAAGGTAGAAAAAAGAAAGTTAGTGTATTAGTTGTAGAGAACGATAGAGCTATAGATATAGGTTTGGGTAATGACGAAATAATATTAGTGATTTTATCATTGAAAAATGAATCAAATAAATTGGGTAATTCATCATTAGTAAAGTCAGGATATGGCGATTTTTGTCTTCTACCAAGTATGCTATTTGCTAATTTAAAAAGTGACTTGCTATCATGTTGCATAGAAATAAACTTGTCACGAGTTTACATAGCTTTAGCGTTAATGAGATCGATACGATGTTTATTTTTCAAATTGTTATATATGGTTAGTGATGATGAAGATTTTTCTTTTTTCCATTTAGATTCAAGCATGCGTAGACATCGTTTTTGACGATAAAGGTCAATAGTATACCATGATGTATTAGGTCGTAATATAGTAGTTTTATTAAGTACAGGAGCATGGATGTTAAGTGTGTGGATTAGTGAATTGTGAAGAGATTGAGCATCATATGTAGGAAACGTATTTAAGTCAGTTAAGAAATGGGATATTGATATATGATTTAGATGGCGAGTAGAGCTAGAAATTGTAGGACGTTTAGGCTTATTAACTGATATTTTAAATAGTAGGGCGAAATGATCGGAGAAAAGAGGTCCAGCTCTTATCGAATGAACTAAATTTGAATCAATAGGGTGCATAATGAGATCAAGTGTGTTTCCTAATTCATGGGTGGGAAAGTTGACAAGCTGCGAGTAATTTGAAGAGTTGAGTATATTGTTAAGTCTAGTAGAATATTGAGAGAGTAAGTTAGTAGGGATATTAAAGTCTTCTAAAATAATATTTGAATTATAGGGATGATTGATGAAATTATTAAATTCATCGAGAAATGGGGGGATTGGATAGCTAGGTGAACGATAAAAGACAGAAATATTAAAGGTGCGTGAGCGGGGTGAGCTTACCGAGCAAGAAAAAGCTTCACAATAAACGTGTCTGTGGTCAATTAGTGGTGAAATATGTAGAGATGACTTGTATAAAATGCTAAGTCCTCCTCCTCGCATTCCTAATGATCGCGGTAAATGAGAGAAAGAGTATGGATCTATATTTAGGGAAGACAGTAATGGGCAATCTTTATGGGATAGCCAAGTCTCTGTGATTATTAATATATCAATGTTAAAGTAAGAAATTCTATAATCATAGGAATCTTAAGATTGTTAACAATTGTTACGTATAGAGCGTGAGTTGACAAGTGCAGCACGGATATGAGGAATAAGTAAGTATGTTTGGTTAGTAAAGTCTGTTTCTAGTCAGTTTTTTTTGTTTTTCCTCGTTATAGGAATCCAGTGATTTACTCCAAATTGAATTTTCTTCATCATTTGGTATATACGGGTTACATTTCCAATCAATATACATACTAGATGAATTTTCACGGTGTTTAAGTGGACGAAGTTCGTAAATATTTGTTGATTTATTAAAGACACATTTCAACTCGGTTAGAGAGGATTTGTGTGCATGAAAATAAATTATACCAGTTTTTAATGTGGCGGGTTCTAAATAAGGGCGGACATACAGATTTTTGAAGGAAAAGTTAATAAGAGTGGAACGAGAATTAAGAAGACTATCAGATATACACGGTGAAGATAGGCTAAGATTTACATAATGCGACCTGAAAGAGTAACTTGTAATGCAATTTGAATCTAGACTTAGAGCTAGAAATAGAGATTTTATATACGAGATATTTCGATCAGTGGTTGAAATGTGTTCGATAACTATAGATGGATTTATATTTGATGTGTTGGATGACTGAGGTGATGATGGAGTAGGATTTAATGGTGAAGATGTCACAGATTTGACAATATCTGCAAAAGATTTAGAGGTAGTAGAGTTGATGGTATAAGGTAAGTTAGTAATATCATTAGATATAGAGTTAAGAAGTAAAGAATCACCGGGTTGCTTATCCCTGATCAAATTTGTACATTGGTTTGAGAGCGTAGTTAATTGATCTTTCAAAGAGTCTGTCTGACTTTTAATCAATGAGTATATTTTATCAATTGACTTAGATTCGATACTAGTGAGTTTAGTATTAATACAATTATCACATGTGAACGATATGTTCGGGAGTGAGAGACTAGCTTTAAGACTTTTATAACATATTAAATAAATATTTGTCATGGATATACTTATTACATAATATGCATTGTATCGAATCATCAATGGATAATGTGCTAGAGCATTTAATACAATCCATAGTAACTACTAAATGATTGATATTAAATCAATTGATGTACGATATTTAAACTAGTGTGATGTATTATAGTGTAGTAATGCAGATAATAGGACGGTGATCAGTGAATTGATTATGCATGCGGCGATCACATTACATTGAATTCAAATCGATGTTTTCAATTCAATGGACATTTGTGTTGACAACGATACGGTCCAGCGGTTGCAGTAATCTAAAAATATTAATAATACTGGGCAGTACTAAATAGATATATGATATAAATTATGTAGATAGAATCTATATTTATATATACACAATATATGTATAATATAAATGATACTGTGTTATTTATTTACTGAATTATTTTATAATTGTAGTTATGAAGTATTGATGATGCAATATGTATAGTCAAGTATACGATATTACTAAACTTAATGCCACGACGGTTTAGGGACGGGTAACCGACAACCAGAGCAAGCCAGGCACGGGATATTCCTCCTGGACAGTGGCCGAGAATAGTATACGAGATATAATTGATCGAAGTATACACGCTAGATATTAAACGAATTGCCGATTGTAAAACAATAGAATGTGATTGTTTCAAAACACGTCTGTTCAGTATGAGAGATAGAAACAGAATGAATATACATTAATATATATATATATATATATATATATATACTAATTATACAAATTAATATTAGATTACTTAAATTGTCACTAAGACTCAATAAAAAAATCTAATATGTATATTAATATTTGCAATTAATATTCACAAAATAAAACCTCGTTCAAAATGTAACTCATCCTATATCTGAACATGTGCTTAATATTTTATTATTCTCACCTTATCACAATGTATCTTGAACAATAATAATACAAACTAACCTTTATACTATCACTACTATAAATAACATTTTCAAATAAACCAAACTCACCCAATAACCTCACATTGAACTTTAAATATAATCTACTACATTTCTCTTGAGAATTAAGTTAAACTATTGCTAATAATCATTATATGTTGAACATTATACTAATTACCATATACGTAACTAGCACTAACTACTCATAAGCTCATATTAGATAATAATACATCCTTGATCGATTCAGATCTATTAACTCTTTTCGCTTAAATGTAAATTATCTCTACTCCCTTCTCGTTCGCTACTCCTTTCTGTCCATATATATTTTATTTTGAAATATAGGATACCTTCTTTTTGTCAAATGTATTATAAAATTGTAAAATTGTATATATCCATATATATTTATGTATCAAAAATTGTGGATAATTGCATTTGAGACATTACTTTAGGTTTGAAAATAAAAACTGTATTTGATTTAGTAAATTCATATAAAAAGAATATATTAAATTTAAATACATTTCAATTTCGTATAGGAAAGTCAAAATGTTATGAAATTTCGAGATTACATTTTTTTATATATTTATTTTTTAGAATTGGTTGACACATTGTCAGACAATACAACTTAAATGTTTCATCGTTCAGTGTATCACTTGTAGTATAATATTTGAATTGTTAGAATGATACCGCTCACGTGGTATGCTGGTACTTATTCATGTAATCACGGCAACGTACTATGTAGTATAGTAACGTAATCACGACACTCTGTATCTGTTAATTGTCTATTTAATAAATATGTCCAATATCTTTCATTGATTTTTATTATATTTATTTAAACTGTATGTGTGGCTCAGTTGGATAAGGCGTCAGACACACATGAATTATTATCCGTGTTCGAGCCTCGTCCGTACCATTAATTAATTTTTTTAAATATTATTTAGAAGTGATTTTATATAATTGTGTATTAATAAATGATCGACTCTCGTTAAAACCACGGATGCATTAACATTATAGCGGCTTCGAAAGAATATTAGCGCCATATATGGTTATAAGTGAAACTTCATCTAAGTTCCTGGATGGGATGAAATAACTACACCAATACAATAACAATAACAATAACAATATATCATTATTTCACCATTATTTTTTCATTACACTAATCTCTTTATATCGCAAATAAGTGAAATTATGCTATTATTAGATAATATTGTAAATGAAGATACATTATTTACTATTATCGATTATAATCAATATATTCCTATACAACTTTTAAGATTACATTATCTAAAATATAATAATTATGCAAAATATGTATTTTAATATCTATTACAAATTCTATATTCCATTCCTTTATATATAATAAATGTGTTCAATAATATATGGTTTAATAATTATATAATTAACACATTTTTTTCTAGAAGCAATATTGATTATATCCCAGTATTCAATTGTATTCAGTATTGGATCTAACTGGGTAACTGGGGTAATCTGGTCCAAACTTGGATATAGGTGGTGTAAACACTGGATTTATCTGATCAATATTTAACTAGTTAAAACTTGGATCAGCATATCCCAGTTTAATCCAAGTTATTGTTTTAAACTAAGATCAACTTGGATTTAGCTGATCCATATTTAACTAGTTGAAACTTGGATCATTATATCACAGTTTAATCCAAGTATTATTTTAAACTGATATCAACTAGGATCTAGCTGATCCATATTTAACTAGTTGAAACTTGGTTCATTATATCACAGTTTAATCCAAGTTATTTTTTAAACTGAGATCAACTTGGATCTAGCTGATCCATATTTAACTAGTTTAAACTTGGATCATTATATCACAGTTTAATACAAGTTATTTTTTTAAACTGAGATCAACTTGGATTTAGCTGATCCATATTTAACTAGTTGAAACTTGGATCATTATATCACAGTTTAATTAAAGTTATTTTTTAGTCCAAAATATTTATATATAATATTACCAATTATTTAATTATTTATTATTGGATTAAATTTAAGTATATTTATTGAATCTAAACTAATAAAAATAAATAAAAAATATTGAATATTTTTTGATAAATTTATCATATTAATAAAATATTTTTTTTTAAAAACAATTTATTTAACCTATATATAACAATATATAACTATAAAATATATATATATATATATATATATATATATATAAAATACCATATATTTATAAATACTTATGAAATAATTAAAATCATATAAGTATTTAGGGATCATACTTATATATATAGAGGATATAGGTAATATATATGATATATCATACATGATGTAACATATAATTATAATATTATAGATCTATAGTTTCGCCAAAATAAAACTGATATAAAATTACTAATATATAAATTACTTATCTAGCCATAATATAGATAACAATATAATATCAATTAGCAGGTATAATATATTAATAGATATAAATAATATATAGATATAATATAAATATAAATTTGAATTATTTTTAAACTTGGATTTAACTCGAGTTAAATTGGATTAATCTCGAGTTAAACTTGGATATAACTGGGATTTAAGTCGAGTGAACTTGAATTTAACTTGGATTTATCTGGGATAAATCTCGAGTTAAACTTGGATCTAGCTGGTGTTAATAGTGTTACCAAATTAGCAGGCTAAACACGAGTTTAAACTCGAGATAAATCTAAGTTAAACACGAGTATTGAATACTGGGATATACATTATATTATATTAAATATGATTTTTATCAAAATACATATTTAAATATACATATATATATATATAATAAATAATAATATATTTAATTTATATATCCTATAGGATAATGGAACCACCAGTATTAAATTATCCATACATGCTTTTAAAAATGATTATGGATCCACCATTAATGGTGCAATATGCGATTATGTGTATCCTACATGTGATACATACATCATG
>OZ025243.1:77810756-78013256 GCA_964019155.1 Osedax fenrisi
TATTATTATTATTATTATTATTATTATTATTATTATTATTATTATTATTATTATTATTATTATTATTATTATTATTATTATTATTATTATTATTATTATTATTAATATTATTATTATTATTATTATTATTATTATTATTATTATTATTATTATTATTATTATTATTATTATTATTATTATTATTATTATTATTATTATTATTATTATTATTATTATTATTATTATTGTTATTATTATTATTAGTATTATTATTATTATTATTATTATTATTATTATTATTATTATTATTATTATTATTATTATTATTATTATTATTATTATTATTATTATTATTATTATTATTATTATTATTATTATTATTATTATTATTATTATTATTATTATTATTATTATTATTATTATTATTATTATTATTATTATTATTATTATTATTATTATTATTATTATTATTATTATTATTATTATTATTATTATTATTATTATTATTATTATTATTATTATTATTATTATTATTATTATTATTATTATTATTATTATTATTATTATTATTATTATTATTATTATTATTATTATTATTATTATTATTATTATTATTATTATTATTATTATTATTATTATTATTATTATTATTATTATTATTATTATTATTATTATTATTATTATTATTATTATTATTATTATTATTATTATTATTATTATTATTATTATTATTATTATTATTATTATTATTATTATTATTATTATTATTATTATTATTACTATTATTATTATATATATATATATATATATATATATGTTTATAGTTCCTTTGAAAATAATACAAGAAATATTTATTCTTTTATAAACTCCTTAATTAAAACAGAGTCGGTTATATGTCCTACTCTACCTAATTTAATATTATGTTCTAATTTTTATATTTTTTTTCAGGATAAGGTATCAAATATTATTTCTAAAATTAAAATTATAACAAATAATGTGTATTTTATTCCTTTATGTTATGATATTTTATTTGGGTGCGGTGTATATTTGACTATTTTTCTTCTACTTGTTTCTCTGAAGTTTTAGATCTTATGTTGGCTTCTAAATCGTCTTCTCCTATCGATCCCTTGCCGTTATCTCTTTTTCATAAGCTAGATTTTATAATAACTTCATTTATTTTAAATATTATTAATATTTATAATATTTTTAATATTATTACATTCATCTTTAAAACATGATATAATAAAACCTATTTTAAAGAAACCATGATTGGATATTGAGTGTTTATATAATTATAGATTAATATGCCAATTACCTTTTATAAGTAAAATATTGGAAAGAATAGTTTACAAGCAATTGATCAATTATCTAAATGCAAATTCATTATTTGACACTAGACAAAGTGCATATAGGAAATTTCATAATACTGAAACAATTCTTCTTTCTATTCTTGATGATTTTCTTAATAAGCTTGACAATAATTCTAATATACAGCTTATTTTATTAGATATATCTGCGGAATTTGATACTATTGATCATTCTATTTTATTTAAACGACTTGAAGATATTGGTATTTTAGGTATTCATCTAGCTTGTATTAAATCGTACTTATCTGAAAGAACATTTTCTATAAAAATTGATAACCATTATTCATTAATTGTATAATATATTACGGATTCCCTCAAGGTTCTGTATTAAGGCCATTACTATTTTCTCTGTATATCTTACCTCTTAAAAATATGATATCTGTATTCCATCTGTAAAATATCAAATTTTGCTGATGATATTTAATTATATATCGAGCTTCCAGTAATAGCCAATACATCTTATAATGTAGCTCTAATTGATTGTATTAATATGGTTAAAAATTGGTATGAATATGAATAAAACTCAACTTCTAAATATATCTAGAACATCATCAGTGTTTCCTTTTGTAATCATTGATTCTATCACAACTGTTCCTTGCAATAATGTTAAAAACCTTGGTTTTATTTTTGATGATAACCTAAATTTCTCCGATCAGATAGATAATGTGTATTAGGGATGTAAACGGGTACCCGAAAACCCGGTTCTCCCGGGTATTAGTATATCCGTAAATTCACGGGTTTTTATAAAGACAAAAATGTTTCAGTTCAAATTTCCCGGGTATTAGATAAATTAAACCGGGAATTCATTATTGAAACCGGGTATGTATTTTGTATTCTTATATTAAATTATTCTGAATATTTTGTCTTTTGTATTAACTATATTCACGATCTTTGTTAATGTTTACTTCCAGACATAGCATTTATTCTAATTCTACTTGTAAATATTTAATATTTCCAAAATATCTGTAATTTTCAAACTCATGTAAAATAGTAATTAATAAATATTTTTAAACCAATTAAAATGATTTATAATCAGTGTAACATCCTCTACGAATAGTATAAAAGTAAATCCAAAATTCAAGGGGTTTCCATTTCAATTTAAGGATTCGCGGTAAGTCCATGTGCTTTTTTTTAGTAAATTATTTATTTTAAAAATAAATATATATTTATTATTATTATTTATATATATATATATAGATTATTAAATTAGATGTCCTATGGTATATAATATATACACTAATGTTTAATATCGAGTGTTTAATCGAATTTTCAAAATCGTTAAAATCGTTAAAAAAATATCAATCATTTTAAATATATTTTTAAAATAATTGTGATTTATTAAATCGATTTAACAAGTTTTAATAATTATTTGTTTAAATATTTAATATAATATGTATAAGTATTATATTAATTTATTTTATAGACTATTTAATTATAAAATTAATAATTTATATAAGCATTACAAAATAATGTGTAAATAAATGTTGATTTAGTAAACATTTACAACAAATATCATTTAAAAATGTAAAATATACATTCATTTATGATTTATAAAATTAATTGTTAACGTAAATTAATTTAGATTAATATTATTCTATGTTACATAGACTCTACGTATCAAACATTTCGATAAGTAATACAAATAATGACGATTAAACTCGGAATGTCTCATATTTTTTAATAAATTTAAATTATCAAAAATACTGAATTAATCTAACTCGATTTAACAAATTTTAATAATTATTTCTATAAATATTCAATATATAATATATTAAATATATATCATTAAATAATATAGCTATTGTTTTAATTTATATCATACACTAATTAATATAAATATACATTTAAATAATTATTAGAAAATTATATTTATAAATAATATAGATAGTTGGTAATAAATAAAAAAATATCATTTAAAAATGTAAAATAGACTTATTAATTTATGAGTTATCAAATTAATTGTGGAAACAAATCGTAATTAATTTAGATTAATATTAGTCTATGTATCACACATTTAGATATTTAATATATTTAGTAATACAAATAATGACGATTAAACTCGGAATGTCTCATATTTTTTAATACATTTGTATTATCAAATATACTAAATTAATTTTACTATAATATAAAATATACTAAATATATATCATTACCTAGTATAGCTATGGTATAAAGATTTTTTATATACTAATACATATAAATATATATATATATATTTATATAATAATAATCTTATTTATTTTATATTTAATATAATATTACTGTTTAAATTCCTTACAGTATATTTAAAATGACAACGAAGTTTCTAGAAAAGTACCGCTGCCCTCTCGCAAACATCAAAGTTGGTAATGTTTTATACCTTATTAAGAATGGTATGTGTGTTGCTGACTGTTTACAAAAACTAACATTAAATCGTAGTTTCCGTGTAACTGAAATAGGATTATCACGTAGACTATGCAGGACATATAACATGCACAGGAATAATGTTGGATTTATATTTTTCGATTAGTGTGAATAATTAATTCTGTAAGCATGACAGAAAGATTCACTAAAATACCTCTACGGTATAATGAACAGTTAATTTCATTTCGAGTTACAAATTTACAGAAGGCATTAATATTTTTGAATACTAAAATAAACAATTGGAAAGTGATAATTTAAATTTAGTTGAAAAATTAAATAATATAGTTCATGAAAAAATCACGCTACTGGATAAATAAAATTCCAATATCTCATATTACTAATGTATGTTGTAATTCGAAAAGACTATTGAAAAATAAAGCAAATTTTAAATTTTGTAAATTATCGATCCATCAATAATCTAATAATGTTGTATATATAATTGTCTATTATCTGTCTACATAGTGAATTATCATACTAATAATATCTATGATTTACCTTTAACTTCAATTTTATTCATTACAGATAGACGATGTATTCCATTTGAGACTAAAGAGTATATCGATATAACTACTGCTGCTATTGGAGACTTGGTATGAAAAGATAACAGTTTTAAATTCAACTCTGAGTACTTCTTCATATGGTAATTATTATTATATTATTTAAAATTTTATATTTACCCATATTAATTTATTAATATTATATAGAGATGATATACTTGCTTATTGGAGTTGGTTCTGAATACTGATGTTCAAGATATATTTCAAATTCGTAGGAAATCGTGGAAATTTCGTATATAGCTATGAATTCTATGTACAAATCTATGTAATGTCGTTATATCATTATGTTGTTGTATTCACATATTATAACTAAACGTATATATTTATAAACCAAAATAAATATTGAAACACCTTTAGTAATCATATATCTTATTTATTTATTTTTATTTAAGAAAAAAATATAATTGAATAAAGTAAATAATGTAAAGTATATTTTCTAAACTATAACATGCACCTTTGTCATAAATAATGTATAACATACTCTATGTAAATATACAGATAAAATGTAAAAAGATGTAAAAAATAAATATGATATAGTTAAATATACACAGCAGTGAAATATTTTGAAAAACTTTAGCAGCTTAACATACATTGATTCTTCTTGGCTCTGTAATCTGTAATAATAAATATATTATAATAGAATTAATTTTTGAAGTTAAAAATATTGAATATTAGTTGATCAAAATATTTGTAACTTTTACTTTTATGTAATAGCTGTCTTAATTATTACCCTCAAATCTGGCCATTCTTAACCATAACTTTTTTATTATTAATTATATCAAAAAAGTAAAATATGAAACTTATATTACTTTTTCATCCTCTTTCCAATGGTATTAATAATTTTATTCTAGCTAGAAAATAAAAATATCATTGCTATGCCTATATAATTATAATTTAATTAGTTTTTTTCACTAATAATTAATGTTTAAATTTAACGTCTAATGTTTAAATATATTCACTTTATAATAATATACCCCGATTGTATAATTATTATATAATATGTATACAACCATAGATTTAGAATACCAAGTGATACTTCCGATTATATAATTATTAATATAATACCCTCACACATGGGTTATCAATATATGTAGTTATGATAAAGATTTTGCGAAGCAAAGATATAACACTCCCTATGCATGCAACGTAATTTAGTAATATCCCCACCCGCTGCTAGCAGCAGTATCGAAATCACTGAAATAGATTTAGGTTCGGCTCTGTTTGCATACAACAATGTTTTCATTGCTCTATTAAATTACATGCAATATAAATTAACTTTTACTTACTAAATATATACTTATAGCATTTAAAACATAAATATCATATTCGTTTGTTATATATTAGTAATGAACACTTAGTTTTCATCATATAAATATTAATTTAAAGCATATTATTTAACATTTTAAAAGTGTATAGTTAAATACGAATTTACATTATAATATCTAACAACGCATAGTTCCTAAAAGTAACCCGCTATAGGTGGCACCAGGGTATTTTGTATACAAATTCGAATTACACGATTTCGCGTAAGTGTTATATCTTTCCTTCGGAAAATCTTTGGTTATAATGTTATTAAATTTGTTATTAAATAGTTTAAATATTTCCATTTATATATAATATATGTTATCGGCTTTATTTATTTGAATGTATTCAATTTTTTTAAATTTATATATTTCTATAACTTAAATTCTATATATTTCTATACTATATCTATATCAAATTTCCTATAATTTGTTATACTTGTTATATAAATGACACCTTACATTAGTGTTCCAAATGAACCCAACTACTGGTGCTTCGAAGCTTCACTTAAAAAAATGTATAGTTCAAAGTTCATGCAAAGTTCATTTGTTATTAAAATAATGCTAAAGTTTGAACCAGCTTCATAAATAAGGGGAATAGTTTTAACTTGCTTCAAAATTCTAAAAATAATAGTAAAGCTTCGAAGCCATATTAATAATATTGTTATTCTATTTAGTGGAGTCCTTCTATTTCATCCAGAAACTTATATAACGTTTTCACTTATAACCATATAGCTCTATAGATACATTATAATGTCCCTTCGAAGCCGTTCCCATGTTAAGACATCCATAATGTTAATGAGAGCTGGTCATTTATGTATACAAAATTATATAAGATCACTTCTAAATATTATTCTAATACCTATATTAATATCACAACGGTATCTACACCCACAAACTAATACTGGTTATTTGTTTTAGTCAATTTACCGTGTGATACTGGCTTCTAATACTATAATACATATTTGTTTTGATAAATAAAGGTAAGATGCATATACATATTTGATCTGTAAATGTTTCGAATGTTTCGAAGCATGCTAAAAATTGTTTCAAATGTTTCGAAACATCTATATTGGAAAAAATGTTTCGTTTCATATGTTTCGAAACATGAGAAGTGGATGTTTCAAATGTTTCGAAACATCAAAAAGTGTACCCGTTTACATCCCTAATGTGTATAAATAAACTAATTATCAATTATATAAAATACTATCAATAAGGAAATGCTTATCTTTTATAATTTCTAAAATGTTAATATAATCATTAGTTATGTCACGTATACAATATACATTTTTGGAAATACGAGAAGGAGATATAATCATGTTGTTTAGCATATATAACCAAGTTAAAATATGTATTAGAAGTAGATATGTAAAGTAAACTAATATTTAAGGAATTAACAGCAGTTTATTATAGAATATCCATAATATTATGTTTGCACACTCGATTAATTCAGTGTTAATGGTATTATGGGAATTTATTGTGACAAGGTGAATGCGAAAAGATGAGTGCCATCAACAAAAATATGGTAGTTTATGTTCAACCATTTTTAATTATATAATAAGGCAGTCATATATATATATATATTAAATATGAATGACATACCACTGGTTATCAAGGAATATCGTGGCTAAACTTATAAAAAGGAGTTTAATATTTATCTATCATAATATATATACATATATATATATATATATATATATATATATATATATATGTATATATATATATATATATATATATATATATATATATATAAATATAGATATATAAATGTATCGCATTGTAAGATAAGAAATAAAACATACTAATGCTATATCAGACATTCCCATCGTAGTAAACCGATATATTAGTATATTATGGTTGATGGGTAAAATTCGATGAAGGTAAAGTAGGATTATATGGAAAATAAATGTGCTATTTAATGTAGGTAACCTTGTGTCAACAAAACCTAAGAGAGCTGTTTCAGTTTACTCATTAGACTCTAATGGCTTAACTAAATTCGCTTTAAACAGATACAATTATTATATTTACTTATATGAGCGATACGTTGTTTGGTGACAATACTTTATAATCCCAGTACATTTTTGTGTTTTTTGTCCGTGTTATAACTCGTGTAAAATCTGGAAATTGTACATAATTATAAGTTAATATATGATATAGAAATTAAAATCACATTAGATATAATAATGTATTTACATTTATTATACACAAAAAATAATTGTTTTATATAAATATCAATACATTTCTAAGGTGACTAATTTCTGTGTTTTACTAAATATCCGTATTTTACACCAAAATAAATCACTATATCTAAAAATAAGTAATGTAGTTTAATTTAACATATGATTTATAATAGTAGTAATTATACTCTTTATTAAAACATATTTTAGAAAAATGTGGGTAATGTTCGTGTAAATTACAGACTAAATGTCCGTGTTTAAAACATACTAAATGTCCGTGTGTTAAACAGACTAAAGATCCATTTTTTTCACGGAAAAATTGTCGTGTATTACACCTAAATAAATCACTATATATAAAAATAATTAACATAGTTTAATTTAACATAGGTTGTATACTAGTATTAATGATACTCTTTATTATATATTATTTATATAATTAAAATATAATAAAATACATTATATATATGACTTACTTGAATTAAATGCGTAGAATTAGCGTCCCTTTGCTTTGCAAATGAATACCTAGTTTCCGAAGGCATCTCGTCGTTTGGTGTGTCTCTCTATATCTAATAGTTACTCACCGCACTGTTCCCTTATGCCTTATATCATATTTTTGACGGGCGTCATCCTGGTCTCTTTTTTTTGAAATGCAGCTTGTAGCTGGAATTTAGTGTTGACGTATTTCTAACAACATAACCAAACCGGCGAAGTCTTCTTTTAAGAACTATGTCTTCTATCGTTTTGCTTATATTTAGTTTCTTTCATATCATGATGTTTCTGATCATAATATTCCGGAATATAGCTCTAAGGCATTTCATTTCAAACACTAGTAGCGCATCGATTTCCTTTCGTATTGTAGTCCATGACTTTGAACCGTGTGTGGCAATCGGCAGAATGACTGCTCCGTAGATTCTAATATTAAGATTTATTGATACATCTTTGGATGACTATGGTCATATGCATATCATTCTTAATCGACCAAATGCTTGTAATACCATTGATATTAGGTGTTGAACATATGAATAGCAGTCTGTAACAAGACAACCCAGAAATGTGAACTTGGAATCTTTGGGAGGCATGTTGTTATCGATTTCAATTTCAACTTTGCTATCTGGTGTCATTATTGCGCATTTAAGAGGATTGATCTTCAAACCAAATTGTTGACAAGCTTATTCAAGTTATAATGTAGATAGTTACAGTTTTTCTAATACAGCATATATGAGTGTCGTATATGAGCAAGTATATATCTATAACTCTTGCCTTCTAGTTAACGAACTTGTTAGAATAATGTATGTGTGTTATTCTTTTTAAAATTGTCTTCCATTTCAGATATGTTTTTAATTAAATTATTATTATTTTGTTTTTAACTTCTGCTTTTACTATTTTATTTAATTCTCTACAATTATTTGTATACTCTTCATTATACTGGTTTTGTAACATAATTATTTTAGCGGTTTATCTTTGTGCACATAGGTCTTTTACCTCGCTTGAGATACCGGTGATTTAATTATGTCGTTTATATCCAATTTCTTTTTCAGCTGTTTTATGTACGATTTATTTTAATTTTATATAAAATTCATCTGAAGTCATCTCATCATCTTCGTCTAATAGGTTAGCAATTCATTCTACTGTTATCGATGCACATTTTTTTTGCTGTTTCCTCGCTTTGCAGTTTATCGGTGTCATACTGTTTCGGTGTGTTGTGTCTTTTTTAGTATTTTCATAACTAAGTTTGCAATAGTGAGTGATCTGACCATATTTCGGCAGAGTTATAGGTTCTGTAGTTTAAGAGTATATTTTAGTTTCTTATGCATTATAATAAAATCAATTCGCATCTCGGTACGTTTTGGTGAAGTCCATGTATATATTCGCCTTTATTTGTGCTTGAATATTGTGTTAGCTATAAATAGTTTGTTTATTGCATAACATTGAAGTAGTTTAATACCTCTTTCATTGTATTTTCCTGCACCATAACTCTAAACTACATCACTTCAGATGTATTGCATGTGGCTTCCTACTGATGCATTAACATCATATAGTAGTACAATAGTGTCGCTTGATGGAATGATGTTAATCTCATCTTGTAACGTTCCGAAAAATTCTTATATATATATATATATATATGTATTCGTATCTAGATTCTGGGGAGTACACAGCGAAGTATATTATTCTATCTTATCTAAACTCTATGCTAACCTTCAATAATCTGCATGTTAAACACTCATAGTTAATATTATGCTCAATTAGTTGTTTATTCAGTATTAAAGTGACACCTTGTCTGTATATGCCGTATTGTCGTGGTGAGTTAACTATGTCGTGTTCATCTTTCTCCCACATCGTAGGTATATCTCTTGTATAATGGGTCTCTGTTATATCAATTATATCAATTTCCATTCGTTCAATTTGTTTATTAAGTAAACAATAATTTAATTATCAATTAGTGTTCTAGTGTTTCAGTATCCATCCTAACCGGGAGATTATTGATAACCTATATTTGCCCGGGACTGTGGACCATTCTTTTCTTTATATTTGTAGTATTATTGAGATTTACATTGTAGTCATTATTGCCTACTATATATATACTTAACTAACCCAGTCCGGAGGTTCCTCATATTGTAGTAAGTAGTTAAGCGTAAGGGTATATATATAAATATATATATATATATATGTTTATATATATATATATATATATATATATATATGTTTATATAAGGTGCTGCTTATAGGTGAATTATTAAGTAAGTGATATATATCTTTATCAGATATTAGTGGGCGTGGCTTAGTCACGCTATATGATTATAGTAGGCGGATTCAATAATAATAAATCCCTCTACTAAGTATATAATAATAGTATAATAAAAGTAAACATACCATTAAGTATAAATTAGGTATAACATTATATTTCCGCCACCACTTTATGACTTAATTATTATTAAGCCTCAATAAATCGATCTGGTGTTTTCACCTGCCTGCCAGATCTAGTGGTGTATGGAGATCCATTTGTGGGTATGAGCTGGCATCCTTCTCACATTATGTTTCTCCGTTACGATATTATAAGATCTTGAACTCTCAGTTATTGTATTAATAACAGTAGCCATTCTATCCAGGTCTCTTATATACACTTCTTCACCATCTTCTATCTTTCGTAAGGTTTTAGAATACATCATTTGTTCTTTGTTTCTTTTAATCTCTACTTTCTTCTTTTCGTTCTTCTCCCTAAATATACAGTGGTCTTCTTTCTCATGTAATTATCTAATTTAAGATCAAGTACTGTTGTTCTAAGTTTTCTGTTCATCAGAAGTTCCGCTGGTTATCGTTCAAATCTGAGGGGTGTTCTTCTATATGATAGTAGTCCTAGATATGTATCTGCTTCTTTTTATATAATACTCTTTATCGTTTTTATCGCTCTTTCAGCTACAGAATTACCTTGTGGATGTTTATAAGAGGAGGTTAATGATTGGAACCCGTATTTCTTTTGAAATTCTTTGAAATTTGGACTAATATATTGACTACCTTTATCTGATACTACGGTCTCGGGAATACCATGTCTAGCGAAAATCGATTTTAAAGCATTTATTATGTCTATTGATTTTCGCTTCTTAGAAGCATCGTTTCAAAATATATTGAATTATAATCTACTACGATTATATACTTATTTCGTTCGTGAGTATACATATCTTTCCGACTATTTCCCAAGCATGTTTAGGTGTAATGATGATCTCTAAAGGTTCTCGGATCTTTGGCCCATATATTTGACAAGTCGAGCATTAGATTTATGACCATATTTTCTATTTCTTTATTAATGTCTATACACCATACGCTGTTTCTAGCCCTTGCCTGGTATTTGTTAATACATTGATATCCTCTATGAATCTCCTTCATAACCTCTTGTATATGATTCCTAGGTATAATAAGTATATTTTCAGTATCTTGAAAGAGCGTCCGCTCCAATTTTTGTTTTTCCTTGTATATATTTTATGTAAATAACATATATCATGAGTCTTAATCTATACCTTTATATTCTAATTGGTATTTGTTCGACTTCTTTCTTTCCTAATAGAGTTATCAATGGTTTATGATCTGCTTCTATGGCTATAGTTGCTCCATGTACGTAATAGTTAAATTTGTCTAGTCCCCAAACAACTTCTAAGGCTTCCTTTTCAATTACATAATAGTTATTTTTTGTTTCAGTCAGATATCGGCTCGCCGCTGCTATCATTCGTCTATTTCCTTTGTCATCCTATTTGTGAGAGTATATCACCTATACCCTGGTTTGATGAATCTGTTGTAATGATACTTTTTATTTATGTCAACAAATGCTAATATTGTCGGTTTCTGAAAAATCTCTTTCAGTTTTCTAAAGCTGTTTTCATGTGCTTCTTCCCATATCCAAACTATGTTTTTCTTAAGTAGCTCTCTAATGAGATCTCTCCGATATTTCAGCACTGCATCTAGCGTATTGATTTATCAAGCCAAGAAATCTTCGTACGCCTTTGACGTTAGTTAGTATTGGAAAATCTCTTAAACCTTGTATCTTCTCTCCCACTTTAATGCTATTCTTTCCATCTAATAGCCTAAGAATTCTACTTCTTATTTTCAAAATTTACATTTATCTTTATTTAGTGTCATTCCATCTTCTATACGGTTGAGTACTTCGTTTAAATTATTGTCATGTTCTTCTAGGTCATTACCCATTATTAGTACATCGTCCATGTGTATAACGACACCTTTACAATTATTCAGTATTTTATCCATTTCTCTACAGAATATTTCTGGAGCAGATGTTAATCCGAATGGTAATTTCGTGTATATATATATATCTTCCCCATGGTGTTAGGAAGGTAGTTAATTATTGTAATTACTCTTCCAGTAGAATCTGCCAAAATCCTGATTTAGCGTCGAGTTTACTGAAAATGTGTACATCTATCTTGGCCAGGCATACTTCTACAGTGGTCATAGGGCTCACGCTTTACAGCTTTATTTAATTTCGTCATTATACTGCATATTCTAATCCTTCCCTGTGACTTCATAGCCACTACCATAGGACAACACCATTCTGTTGGGTAAATAGCTTCTTCTATTACCCCTAAGTTTATAATATTATCAAGTTCTTTCTTAACTCGCCCTTGTAAATGTATTGGTACAGGTATTGGTACATAGATAGAATATGGTTTAATATTCCTATTGATTTGGATATTCTGATGATATTCAGCTTATCATTAAACTTCCTATTAAATCGCCTACTTTTAATTTGGAACTCATAGAGTATAGTTCAGAAATTATGAATTGGCTTCTTATAAACGATCTTCTAGTGAATACATCGAAAACTGAATTACTGAATGTATCTCGAATACCGACTATTTTCTCATCTGTTATTATTGATGGTAAATTAGTACTACCTTCTGATTCAGTCCGTAACCTATATATCATTATGAACAGTAATTTATCTTTTCAATACATGAATTATATATTTAAGACCGAAAATTACCATTTACGTAGAATCGCCCATATTAGAAAATAGTTAATCTTCGCTAATAAACTAATTAATGCTGTGGTATCATCTAGAATAGATTACATTGGATCACCTCTTAGTGACATAAATAGCACTGATATGAAAAAAAAGTAGAAAGAATTATTCGCGCTTCATCCGCGACCAAACACTTACAGATATGTACCAATATAATCTTAAGTGGATTTATTTAGAAATCGATGCAACAACAGTTAACTATGATTAGAAGAACAAACTTTATAAATAGGTAAGCCTGGAAATCTAAATCTCTTTAAACATCGAGCTATATTCTGCCAAGTCATAACATCGGATTATATTCTATTATACGGAGTTACTCCTATAAGCGTATTCATCTATCGAGCCTTCTACTCCGTTATTCCTCGTATATGGAATATATTACCAGATGATCTACGTAAGATCCAATCATCCTATTTTTTTAAAATGAAATTGAAAAATTATTTAAACTCTGTATAGGTATATAATACCTTTTTATATATTGTAATATTTTTTTCTTAACTACAATTTATAGAACCAATTCATTTTATTTTATTATTTGTTTGTTCGTTACGTTACATACCAGTGAGGGATCCCGCCATATTCGGTGTTTTTTAAAATAAACCAATTGATTGATTCATTCATTCATATAAATATATATGAATTAGATTATATATAGTATTATTGTATACTAATATTGATATTAATAAAAATTAATATATATATATATATATATATATATATATTTATATAAAAATATCTGGATAAATTATAAATATAAATCATTAATGCATATGTAGGAAGTGTATATTGAAATTACTGTATTTGATGAAGATTCGTTCTACATTTATGATGACATAATTGCCGAATATAACTTAACATATTATACGGATGGTAACACAACAAAAATATATACGAAGAAATATCAATCAAAAGAGTTATATTATTATGTAACCGATTAAATAATTATATATTATTATAGAAATATAAAATATTAATATATTTCTCTGGATTAATATGTCTATGATGCTGAATATTAAAAACAAATTATTATAAGTTTAAATCAAAAATAAAATATGTATATTATAATAAGTATACGTATATTATTAATTATTATTAATTTTCTAATTATACATATCATTTATAAACTCCAGGAATGTAATATACATGTAAATAATTATTATATACACGATCAGAATTAGATTCTCAATTACAAGGACATGTAATGATTACTACTACACACTGAATACGGGATGTAATGTATATTGTAAAACTAGACTTTCGTATAAATGCAATAAAAATGGAACTAAAATATGCAATCATGGTAAATAATTTTAACTAGATATACATACATCATATTTTGGTTATCTTTTCTACAATAACTGTATTTTTATCATCTATATTATATTATTCATTGATTTTTTTTAATTAAATATAATTTGTTAATATTTATTCTACTAACTTTTATTAAATTTAATATGTATATAGGGGAAAGTAACCGAATACGGACAATGCTCGAATATGGACACTCTCTGTATCGCAGATACCATACATCCTACAAAAAAATATGTAATTAATAAAATATTCATAATTATAAAATAAATAGTCTAAAAAGTATTTTTTATTTTTTAATTATTCAAAATATTGCTGATATATCCAATAAACTAATTTTTTTATTACAATTTTAAATTTATGAAAAAAAATATCTACTTAAAATCTTCTCAAGAATATATAAATATATCGATATCAAATATAACACTATATTATTAAGAAATAAATCATTCTAAAATTACATATAATTTTTGTATTTGTTATAAAATATTCATTAAGTTATAAGAATATATCTAGAGGTCATATAAGTTCATAATAAATATACTCTAGATGTCTTAATACAGACACCCTATAATCAATCAGCATGAAACGTATGATCTATTCTGATTTTCATAAAAATTGCGTGTGTTATAATAGTAATACCACCAATAAAGCTACATTTAAAAATTGTATTATTTAGATACTTAAAGTAATTTATTAATTAAAAAATAATAAAAATAAATAAATTATTAACTAATTAAATTAAAATAAATTGTTCATAACATTAATTATAACTAATGTAATTGTAATTTGTCTGATTGATTCATAAATAATATACAGTTTATCTAGATAGTGGAATATAGGGAGTCCGTATTATAACACAGGGTGTCCGTATTAGGAAATGGGTACCGAATATGGACACCCCCGTTAAATACGGAATAAAAGATTAAATAAAATTTTAAAATCACAATAATATCTATAATCATATAATATTAATATATTGTATTTTTGAATACAAATAATTAGTCATAAATGTTAAGACCATGTATTGTTAAAGTGTCCGTATTAGGTTACTTTCCCCTATGTATATAAATTCTTTAATATATTTATAAAATTATATTTAATAATTTATTATATTGTAAACTACATATTTTATTAATATTTATATGTGACCTAAATCAACAATATATTAATGTTGTACAAATATAAAATAATATATATATATATATATATATATATATGATAGTGGATATTGCTATAAAGACTTGAAAAATAAAAATCTTGACCTCCCAATATATAATATAACTAAACTTAAAACAATTATACTTAATAACTTAAATGAAACTAAAATAAGTAAAATAAATATAAAAAAATATAAATAGATATGTTGATGCATTGTAAAATATAAATTAGGAATCCATCCTAAATAAAATAATTCTGAAAATTCTATAAAAAATGTCATATCATGTATACAATAATAATTAACAAATTGATAACATTTTCTACAACTATGTCATAAAATATGTCATATTAATACAGATAATATTTAAAATAATAAGATACATTAAAAAAATAAACTATAATGACTATTTAAAAAAAAATTTAATTAGGTAATATGTACTATTTAAATGTATTATTTAAAAGACGCTATTCAATAGTATTTTAATTATTTTTATTTTATTTTTTAATAGGTATTATTTTTTTTATTTTTTAATAGTAACTATTTAAAAAAAAATTTAATTAATTAATATGTATTATTTAAATGTATTATTTAAAATACACTATTCAATAGTATAATTATTTAATAGTTAATTATTTTAATTTTATTTGTTAATAGTTATTATTTTAAATTCTTAAATTTAATATTTATTTATTAGTCAATATTAAATAGGATTTAATTTTAATAGTAACTATTTTTAAACAATTTTTAAATTTTAAATATTTTTTAATATTTAGCTAGATAATAAAAATTAAATTAAATTATGTTACTATAAACATTTATAAATCGAATAAAAAAATAAATATTAAAAAAGTAAAGCAATTATATATAAATATATAGTTTGAAATAAAAATATTATATCAACTATATAAAACTTATCTAACGTTATCTAATAAATGATATTATAATTAAAGAGAAAATTATATAATTACTAAATTATATAATAGATAAATTAAAAATAAATTCAATAATGATAAACAAATATCTAAAGAATTTAAATCTTATTATATAAATATAAATCAATCAAAAATATAATTCACAAGTCATATTAACAACCTCAAACCAATGATCATTATCAATATAACTAAATATATAAATCGTCATCGAACATCAATATATGATATAAATTCTATAATACAAAATAATTCTCAAACACAAATACATCTCTAGATATAAATTAGCTAAATATGAAATTATTATACATTTCAAAAGATTATAATAACTCCACTAATTCATATTTGTAATACATACTCATTAAGTGGAAATTAACGTATACAATTTAAACTAGCTTCCATTATACCCATCATAAACGAAATAATATCATAGATATAACTAACTATAGACGAATATCAATTAAGTCAACTATACAATTATCTCACACAAAAAATAGATTAATATTATTCATATAAAATAATAACAAAATAAATTCCACCTAATATGGTGTTCTTAAAAAAACAATGATATAGTAGATAGATATATATATATAGATAAGTATATAATGTATTGAATTAATATGAATATATTAGTATGTATATAAAATTATGAAATGAAATAATATGCAAAAAAGACACGAAACAAAAATGTAATAATTTAACTAAATTGTTAAATTAAAAATTTATAAAATGTTCCTTAGAGGTAACATATTTATTGAAAAACTCACCAACCACTTTTCAACTAATCTGACTGAAGGTCTCTGGTTAGTTAGCCCCATATAGGGTTGGCTGGTCTCAGGGATTGACCAAGCCCCATACAATAGAATTTGTGACGTCTCCTGTCGTCGAAATCAGGTACTAAGTAGTGATGAATTCCAGTCAATTCAATAAATAGGTATAACATAAAAAGTAAAGTAAATAATAATAATTCATTTAAATAAACACATTAAAGTGTTTATCTAGCCTAGATATAAATACGTGTAATGGTACATAATCATACACATGGTTTTGAGATTTATTCCATGCCATAGGTATTTCGTTCCCAAAGAAAGTATGCAAGATATTATACAACCATATGATTTAAATTAAAAAGAAAATAAAGTTATAAATAATTTATTTTTAGATTTTGTTGCAATTTATCTCTCTATTTTATTTAGTACACATTTTAATTAGATATTCAACTTAAACTATTAATATAATTCTATTTATATAATATAATAACAAGTAAATATAAAAGAATATGATATATAATATTGGATTACCTCAACACTACATAATAGGTCAATCAAACTAATATTAATAATCTATCATTATATATAAATGACAATGGTGTAAAATGTAAATTATAATAATCTAGATTTCAACAACTTTTTTAAAAAACTTAATAAAAATAATAATCATAATATTTATATTTATATTTATTTAAAATATTGAATATTTTTCTGTTCATATGTTAGTATAGTTATATAATTTAACCAAAAGAGCTTCAAATAAAAAAATATATTTTCTGTTTTTGTTACCCATATAAGTAATATTAATTGAAGAATGATATAAATTTAATAAATTAAAACTAAATAATAATATAAAATATATAGTAAATTTCAATTCAAATAAATTTTAAATCTACAAAAAAATATGATTTAATTAAATTATATACTAATAAATAACATTTATACTTATAAATATATTAGTATTAATCTCGATATAAATATAATGTTATTAATTTCAATATATAATACACTATAAAAATTAATTTTAATATCAAAGTTGAACAAATCCATTACAACAATTCCTTATAATAATATACAATAATATTTTCCTACCACACTTAAATTATTAAAATATATTACGGGAAAATGAATTTTCAAATAATATTACGAATACAACTATTATTTAATAAATTACCATAATAATAAAATATTAAAATAAATGTCTAGATCATATAAATATCATATAGATCATATATATATATATATATACAAAATATAAAAATCAATTTCTAATAATCTTAATATAAAAAAATAATAAATATAATGTAAGAAACAATAAAACATATCCAATTTCAAATTCCAAATCAACTTCAATATACATTATAATAATCAATGGTTCAACAATTGGAATCTATTTCCAACGAATATATAAAATATAAAAAATGAAAATGTGTTCAAGAAAATAATCTAAAATAAGTTACATAATGATGAATTGATTGATTGATAATTTATTTAAGCAAATACATAGCCGAAAATATAATCGAAAATATAAAGTATAAATATTTGCTAACGATAACATACGTTATAGAAATAAACAAAGAATAATACGAAATTAAAAAATTAAAGAAATTAAAACGTTTTACAGTTACCGTAAAAATAAACGAAAAACAATCGAAAGTAGAAATAAATCATATAGTAAAAATAAACGAAAAATGATCAAAATAGAAATAAAAGATAGCGTAAAAATAATCGAAAATAGAAATAAAATACATTATTTTGTAAGTGGCATCGAAATATTCAATTTCTACTTTAACGTTATAGAAGTCTTCTTATCTTGTTACCCTGTTTTAGTAATACATTATTAGTTATATAGTTAAATATTTCAATGTTACATTTTAAATATATTATAAACAGAACATGTTAAAAATTAAATAAACCAATACTAGAATAACACAAATACTAGAATGAAACAAACAAATAATGTAATACTTACCAAAATATGTAATAATAGTAGGTAGTACTTTATTAATTTTATATTTTAATTGTAGGTACCTATAATAAATTTGAAACATATATATATATATAAACAAAGCAAGTTACAAATAAAATAAACCAATATACCTATACAAAAACAGTTAATAACAAACATACCAATAATATTACGAAACAAACAATATAATACTTATCACTATAATCTGAAATAATAGAAAATTATTAATATTGTAGTTTAGTAATATAATACATTTGAAACATATTTACAAAATATATATAAAACAAACATAGAATACCGAACAAACAAAAATAAAATAATACTTCCCACTTTATCTGTAATAATAATGAATTATTAATTTTATATTATAGTATATTTGAAATATAGATATAAAAAACCCAAATTTTCTATAACAAAAACACATAAAAAAAACCAGAAGAGATAATGCAATAATTAAGATACAAAATGAAACATAAATCAAAATAAAATTATAAATTTCTGTTAAAAAAAAGTTGTTTGTCAAAACAGATTTTGTTTATTTTATTTTTAAAAGATGAAACAGATACAGATTTTATTATATCATTATTTAATGAATTCCATATATTAACTGATCAATTATTAATTATATTTTTAATTGTATTATCAGAATTATGTATTACATTTAATTTTTTACAATTACCTCTAGTTCTACAATTATTCGAAATGTTAAGAATATCAGATATATTTATATCTGTATAATTATTTGAAATTTTAAAAATTGTAGTTAGATCTATTTTTAATCTTCAAGTGATTCTAATTTAAAATATACCAATCTCTCTATATATGTTTTATAATTAATATTTAATGAATTTGTATATCCTACGCATCTTGTAATTAATCGTCTAGTAAATAATCTTTGCACCCTTTCAATTTGGTCTATGAGACTACGAAATTTACTAACCTTTGAAAAAGGTGACTAAATTATGGATGCATATTCTAAAATTGGTCTGCAATAAATTGTCTATGCATTTAATAATGCTCTAGGGGATTTTGTAGTAATGCATCTAAAAATTGAATTTGAGAAAAATAAGCTTTTTTACAAATATAATCAATATGTTTATTAAATAAAAGGTTATTTTCAAATATTATTCCTAAATCTTTATAAAAAGTAACGTTTTCTAATTGAATATTATTTATAAAATATGTTGATGGAGTTACCTTCCCTAAAGTCATAACTGCACATTTTGATAATGAAATATTTAATTGCCATTTATTTGCCCATTGTGAAAATAAATTTAAATTATTTTGTAAAAGAAATCTTTCACTCTCAGATGCGTAAGAAAAATATAATTTTGTATCATCGGCAAATAAATCAATATGAATTTTTGAAGAGAATATACTAGGAAGATCATTAATATATAATAAAAATAAAATTGGACCTAAAACCAATCCTTGTGGTACTCCAGATTTTACAATAGAACTATTTGAAAAAGAATTTTCAACCCGTGTAATTTGAGATCTATTCGATAAAAAATTATAAAACCATTTTATTATTTTATTTAGATATACCGTATGATTTTAATTTAAATAATAGTTTTTCATGAGAAACAACATCAAAAGCTTTTGCAAAATCAATATATATTATATCTACACATTTTTTATTATTCAATTCATTATACCAACATTTAAACATTTTGTTAATTGTAATTCTGTGGATTTTCCACTTATAAAACCATATTGATATTTTGTTAATAAATTATTAGATTTTAAATAAAAAATTAATTGTTTATAAATAATACGTTCTAATACTCAACACATTACACATGTTATTGAAATAGGCCTATAGTTATTTGAATTTGATGGTTCACCCTTTTTAAAAATTGGTGTGATTATATATTTTTTCCAAATTTTCGGTATATTACCCGATAATAAAGATGAATTAAAAATAATATATAAAGGCCTACATAATTCATTAGATAATAATTTTAACATTGAAGATGGCATACCATCAGTTCCGAAAGTATGTGTAATTTTTAATCTATTTAAAAATATTTTAATTATTTCAAGATTTAAATCAATATTATCAAATTTTTGTTTAGTTAAATTATAAAATTCGGGTAAATTTCCATTATCATTTTGTTGAATTGAACTAAAATATGAATTTAACGTATTTGCTTTATCGAGATCTGAAAATAAAATATTATTATTTGATATATCAATTAGAGGAGATACTCCAGATTTTAAATTTTGTCTTTTTTTCATAAATTTATAAAACTTTAATTTATTTTTTGAATTAATTGCATTAATCTCTCTCTTAAAATTGAAAGATTCTAATTCTTTGGATAATTTGTTTTTGCTTCTATCCAATTATATTTATATTGTAAATTAGTTTTAGATTTTCTAAATAATTTTTTTACTTGCTTCTTCAATTTCAATATATTCTTCGGAAGTACCTGTTTTATTGTATTATTTATATTAGGAATATGTGATATAAATAATTTATTTAGAACATTATTAAAATATTCTACTTTTTGATCGATATTATAATCATTTGAATTTAGATATTCCCAATTAAATCTAGAAAGATGATATTTAATCAATTTTATATTAGCATTATTGAAATCAAAATTGTTTGATTTTAAAATCTGTTTACATGGGTATTTTTCAATATTTACATTAAATGAAACAGAATAGTGGTCACTTATATTTTTGTATAATCCGAAATAGTCTCCAACATTTATATTATATAGTAATTGTTTTTCATTAGTAAAAAGTAAATCAATTATATTATTATTACGAGTTGGCTTATTTATTAATTGTGAAAATGAATTTTTAATAATCGAATCGTAAAGTAATGCATAACTTTTTGGGTAACTAGGAAATGTATATTCTTTCCAATTAAAATTTGGTAAATTAAAATCTCCTATAATTATAGATGAATTATAATTTTGTTGGGTTATATCAAATAATTTACATATCTGTTCATGAGATACTTCATTACAATTTGGAGGTCTATAAACACATATAATATTAAATGGAATTTTTGAATTAATTTTTAAATATATATATTGAACATCTATGTGTGAAATACAATTTCTTACAGGACATAAACTAGATTTACAAAATATCGCAACACCTCCTCTATGAATTAATTTATCGTATCTAAATAGTGTATAATTTTTTCCACCGATTAAATATAGAGAATCTCTATCATCTACCGTTAAGAATGTTTCAACTAAACATATAATGTCATATTTATCAGATGAAAGTAAAAATTCCAAAAAAATCATTTTATTTCTAATACTACGAGCATTAGCATAATATATATTTAAATTGTTATTTTTAATATTTTCATCTGTATTGCCGGTTAGTCATCTAGAACCTGTAGTTTTATTTTTATTTTTATTAATAATGGAATTTTTATAAGTAATATATGACAATTTCCATACACAAAAATTATCTTCACCAATTCCAGTCAATTTTATTATTTATAATATATCTTAGTTCATAGGAACTACTTCTAGAATTATAAATACATTTGATAATTTTTTTACTTTTAATTAATTTATTTGTAACTACATGGTATAATATCTTATGTCGTTCTAGTGATATTTCATCTAGAGATGTTGTAATGAATACATTTTGTAGATCTCGTAATTTACATAATCGGTTAATGTTTGATAAAATAAATTTTTTGAGACCACATTATCTAAAATTAATTTTAATTTATTAAATGATAATTGAACTATTGATAATACACACGATTTATTAATATCTACTGTTTTACAAATAATATTTACTAAGTATTTAAATTAATTAATTTTATCATTATTAGGAATATTTATATTGTGTATAATTATTTCATTATTTCTATCTATATTATTTTTAATAATATTTACTGATTTTACCAAATTGTCAGTAAAGGTATCAGAAGTAGTTACAGTAGAGGTTACATATATATATGTATTATAATAATATAATTATAGATGAATAAATATAGTAAATTAAAAAAAAATCTTACTAAAAGATTTATAACATAAATAAATAAAATAAAAAATTAAATAATAAATAAAAATACAAATTATTAATACAATATTAAAAAAAATTGAATAATATATATATATATTAGTTGTATTTATGTCAAATTATGTATAAATATACTTATTTAGTATAAATATAGTATGCAATGTATATTAATCGGATAAATCATATACGTATATATTTAAATTTAATTATGTATTTAATTACTTATGAAATTAATAATTATAATATAACATATATAAACGTATATATTATACATCATGTAATTATTATAATAGAGTTCGTATTATATAATCCTGCTATTGGATGTAATTATTAATAAATTATATACTATTATATATATTCAATTAAAGTTGATAATCAAGTTAATAGTCAAATATATACACATTTATTATGCCATCTTTTACAAACAAATCAGTAATAATAATAAATATACATGTATTTACAATGATATTTAAAATGTAATAAAAATTATATTTTTAATATATGTAAATATTATATCTGGTTATAGGTGTACATTTCTTAAAGCTGCGGGTTGGATCTGATAGAGGTCATGTATATTAGTATAGTACTCCAAATATGTATTTATGTGTATTATGTATTTTTCTTGAGTAGGTATTATGCAATAATTTCTAGATTATGTTATTAATAGTTACAGATATAGGCATTTTTTTCATCATTTGTTTTAATTGAAATAATAATATAATATTAATAAATAATATGGTGATCTATATGTCATTAGTTGTGTCTGCCAAATAGGTATTATTATTCAATCCTAATATATCTACTAATACTATAAAATGTACATAACATAAGATTTGCTAGACACTATGGTTATAATTAAATTATGTAATCTATTTTATCAAAATAAAAGAAATTATAATACATTAATATCATATAAATTAAAAAATAATATAAATTATATGAACTATTTTCTATTACATATATATATATATATATATACAAATAATAAATTCTAAATTGACTACAATAGTCATAAACGTTATAAAAAATATAATATAATACATACTAATTATCTATTAAGAAACATAAACTTTAATATATAACATCTTCTATACATATAAAAGAAAGTCTATTTAAATATTTATTTATTTATTTATTTATTTATATATATGCGTTCTATGTTTAAGAAAATGGCTCGACGGATTTACAAAATTTAAATTGCTACTAATTCTCTAGGAAAATAGTATTGTGGTTATTCGGATGAATTTTTTATAACCTCTACACCGATCATAATTACGTAAAACTGTCATTTATCGACCTATTTCCCTCTATCATTACATCTTTTGATTTTAGAAGAAAATATTTCACACATGAAATTTATGCGAATGTGAGGCGATTCGTAAAAATATAGTTATATTCACTTTACCATAAATAATGCATTCGTAAATGGCAATAAACGGTGATAACGTTTACGTTTTCGATATATTTAACGAAGAAATTTTAAATTTTTAAATAAACACTTAAAATTAAGTGCTTTGTTATTAATAAATAAATTGTTTTCTATAAAAAAATCTTTGTTTACATTTACGTTGATAACGATTAGTTACTATTATACCCGGGCAACTCAGGGAAGTAGCCCGGAAAATTATCGAACAAATGAAATTAAATTGAATGATGATAAATAATAGTTTATAACAAAATCTTACTAAGTGTAAATAATGAAGATGGAAAATTGTTTTTCCTAGATACCCCCGCAGGAACTGGAAAAACTTTTTTGATTAATTTATTGCTAGCTAAAATGAAAATGGCAAATAATGAACATATTGCCGTAGCATCATCAGGAATAGCAGAAACTATATTATTGAACTGTAGAACAGCCCGTTCCATTTTTAATATTCCAATACAGTTAAACGAAGATTCCATTTGCAGTATAAAGAATAATTCAAAATCAGGGAAACTATTTAGAAGCTGTAGATTTATTGTTTGGGATGAATGCACAATGAATCACAATCATGCATTATAAGCCGTCGATAGAATCGTAAGAGACATAGTAAACAAAGATAAGCCGATAGGAGGATAGACATTAATACTTAGCGGAGATTTTACTAAATAAATGTCCAGGAGAGATGAAAGTATATAGGTCCATATACAGAGTACAAAAGAAAAGAAGTTGTAGATTATCCCATAGAATTTTGAATTTCATTAAACTTTCCGAATTACCAGACCATAAATTAGCACTAAACTGGGAGCGCCAATCATGCTACTAAGAAATTTAAATCCCCCAAAATTATGTAATGGATACAGATTGATCATAACTAATTTACAAAATAATTTGATAGAAGCCAAAATACTAAAGAGTCAATATAAGGGAGAAGAAGTCATTTTTCCAAAAATGCCACTGATACCATCAGATTATCTATTTAATTTTAGTAGACACCAATTTTCAATAAAACATTGTTTTTCCATGATAATAAAAAATCTCAAGGACAATCATTTAAAGTCGTGGGCTTAGATCTTGAAACCGAATGCTTAGCCTACGTTCAATTGTATGTAGGCTGTTCAAGAGCACGCAAAAAAAAAATGATATATACTGGCCAAAGATTTCATATATATATGAAAATCTTATATGAAAAACATATATGTTTTATAAATAAGTAAATATAAATAAAATTCGTGATAGTTATAATGTCATTCAAATTTTGATATATTCATGTAAATAGGCAGGGCAACATTTCAGACATTATCATTTCCCACTACAAGTATAATACCCGGGCAAGCCGGGCCCTAACCAGCTAGTCTATACATATAAAAGAAAGTCTATTTAATTATATAAATATATATATATATATATATATATATGTGTGTGTGTATCTGGTGAAGTAACTCGGGAACCGGGTACGTGGCGAATTATTTTATACCCGATCTTAATACATTTTTAACTGTATGGTCTTGGTCCGGAAAATGTTTTGAATTTGTTACCGCGTACCCCAGAAAAACTGTATCAAAAAGTTATTGTAAAAAAAGTTATTGTATATTCTAATAAGGCAGAATACTGAATAGCCATAAATAATAAATAATATATAGGCAAACTATCAAACGATAAGTAAAGCAGAGTTGGGTAAGGCAAGAAATTCCAAATCAGGAATAGTTATAATTAATAAATGACAGATAGGCAAATAATAAAAAAACCGAGCAACGCCGATTTGGAACGGTTTGCGTTTAGATTTTCAACATATTTTTGAATATTATAAATATTTGTTATATTTTTTAATATATTTTTTAAAATATGTGTTCACTAATTTTTTAAATATTAAAAAAAATATGTTTCTACATTAGTTTGTATTTTAGATAAACTTTATTTAATTAATTAATATACAAATGTATATACTATTTTTACATTTTTACAATTATATATACTATAAATTTAGAATCAGGAATAGCTCTAATTATTAAATAATAAATAGGCAAACAATTAAAAACCGATAAATGTCGGTACAGTTTGGGTTTGGGTTTAGGTTTGAGTTTTCAACAATTTTTTAAAACATATTTTGTAATATTTGAAATATTTGTTGTTTTTTTTATTATTAAATATTTGTCCACTAATTTTTTAAATATTAAAATTTTCTACATTTGTTTGTATGTCAGCTAACATCTATTTTATTTTATATATAGAAATGAAGTATCAGGAATAGCTATAAGTAATAAATAATAGATAAGAAAATAATCAAAACAGAGAAACGCCGGCCATGGAAAGTCAGCTATGGTTTTGATTTGGTTTTCGGCATCATTTTACGTCATATTTTATAATATTGGAAATATTTGTTGTATTTTTTGAAATATTAAAAAAAAAATTTCACTTAATTTTTTAAATATTTTAAACAAATATTTGTCTAAATTTGTTTGTATTTTATCATAAATGTATGTTATTGTATAGAAATGTAGAATCATGAATTGCTATAATTAATAAATAATAAATAGGCAAACAATCAAAATCTAGCAACGCCGGTGTCATATAATACTTCGTCCCCATCCCAAAAATCGTCCCCGATTGTCACGTGACAACAAAATCGATGATATTTCACTAAATACACATACGAATCGCTTCAAATGTAAACCACATATAACTAGTATGTATATACACACATGTGGAAAAAATCAACGTCTAATTATGCTTTAAAATAAGTAATACTCAAATATATAAAGTAGAATAAAGATGACTTTAAAAATACCAGATTAAACGATAATAAATTAATATTTTAAAATTCTGAATCGACAGAAGTTATTATTTTTCAATTTTAAGTTTAATACTATAAGATCGTATTATAAAATTGTCTCTATATACCATTTTAATTAAAAAACATTATACGCATTTATATTCGTGAATATAAACATTTACCAAAGGGCGTTACATATACTCTATTTATAACTTAATGCGGGTGTCGCGCGCTCAACACCCGCATTAAATTCAAATTACAACTATTTCAATAATTAACTGAAAATGCGTATAATGTTTTTTAATTAAAATGGTATATTGAGACAATTTTATAATACGATCTTATAGTATTATACTTAAAATTGAAAAATAATAACTTCTGTCGATTCAGAATTTTAAAATATTAATTTATTATCGTTTAATCTGGTATTTTTAAAGTCATCTCTATTCTACTTTATATATTTGAGTATTACTTATTTTAAAGCATAATTAGACATTGATTTTTCCCACATGTGTGTATATATATACTAGTTATATGTGGTTTACATTTGAAGCGATTCGTATGTGTATTTAGTGAAATATCATCGATTTTGTTGTCACGTGACAATCGGGGACGATTTTTGGGATGGGGACGAAGTATTATATGACACCGGGTCTGGTATGGCTACTAATATGTTAAAATATTTTTTATATTAAAAAAAATATTTGTAGACACCTTTTTAAAATATATTTTGTAATATTTAGTTATTTATTTATAAATTTATAAATTTATAAATTTATAAATTAAATGATGATTTCATAATTTTATGGCAAGTTCAAACAATGTATATTATTTTTCTATGTTATTCATTGTATCTATGTAAACAGGAAGTAATCTAATATTTTATAATATTTTATTTATATAGTTTATTTAGACTTGCTTTAAAATTAAGTGTAATAGTCTCGATAAGCTTTAGCTTCTAATATCTTCTGAAACTCTGGTGTAAACCTAAATCTGATAATAATCAAATCTGATAATAATATTTTAAATTATTTTTTGTATTTTTACCAAATATTTTACGAATAAATCTTAAAAATGAACAAAGCACATCGGTATAGTAAGAATTAGTAAATATTAGTTAGAAAAAAAATTTAAGATTAGACATGTATAATTAGGAATAGCTATAATTAATAATAGATATGCAAATAATCAAAAACCGAGAAACGCCGGGTCGGGTACGGCTAGTAGATATATATATATATATATATATATATATATATATATATATATGTGTGTGTGTATCTGGTGAGCTAACTCGAGAACCGGGTTACGTCGCGAAAATATGTTATACCCGATCTTAATAAATTTTCACATGTATGGTCTTGTTCCGAAAAATGTTTTGAATTTTTTACCCCGTACACCAGTAAAACCCGAAAAATTTACTATTTGCCATTCAAATAATTTGTTGTCATCAAAAATCTTCGGCGTCGCTTTTTTGAAACAAATTTTTTACATATTTTCAAAATATTTTTTTGAAATTTTTTGAATTTTTTTTGAAAATATCGAAATATTTTTGAATTTTTTTTGAAATATTTGAAATATTTTTTTGATATATTTTTAACATTTTTTTGAAATATTTATAATATAGGAAATATTTGTTGTATTTTAAAAATATTTTTTGAAATATTAAAAACAAAAATTTGTCTAAATTTGTTAGTATTTTAGCAAATATTTATGTTATTTTATATTCTAGAAAGGCAGAATCATGAATAGCCATAATTAATAAATAATGGATGGGTACGGCAATAAATTCCAAATCAGGAATAGTTATAATTATTAAATGATAGATAGGCAAATAATAAAAAATCGAGTAACGCCGGTTTGGGACGGTTTGGGTTTGGGTTTTCATTTATTTGAAATATTTGTTGTATTTTTTAATATATTTTTTGAAATATTTGTTTACTAATTTAAAAAAAAAATTATTTAAAAAAATATGTTTCTACATTTGTTTGTATTTTAGGTAAACTTTATTTTATTGTATATACTAGAAATGTAGAATCAGGAATAGCTCTAATTAATAAATAATAAATAGGCAAACAATCAAAAACAGATAAATTTCGGGTAGGTTACGGTTTGGATTTAGGTTTAGGTTTTAGTTTTAGAAATTTTTTTAAAACATATATTTTAAATATTTGTATGTATTTGTTAGCAATAATATATTTTATCATAATCAGGAAGAGCTATAATTGGTAAAAAATAATTAGGCACACAATCAAAAACCTAGCAACGCCGGGTCGGTTATAGCTACTAATTGTTGAAATATTTTTTATATTTTTTATAATATTTGTAGACACTTTTTAAAAATATATATTTTGTATTATTTTGAATTATTTGTTGTATTTTTACCACATATTTTACGAATAAATCTTAAATACGAACAACACTAGATCTAATTCGGATACAGTTAGAATTAGTAAATATTATAATATTTACAAAATATAGTTAGAAAAAAAATTAAATAATATCTATGCATAATCAGGAATAGCAATAATTAATAATAGATAGGAAAATAATCAAAAACCTAGCAACGCCGGGTAGAGTACGGTTTGGGTTTAGGTTTGTGTTTTCGACTTTTTTTTTAAAACATATTTTGTAATATTTGAAATATTTGTTGTTTTTTTTAATATATAGTTTTGAACTCATTTTTTAAATATTAAAATATTTTTCTACATTTTTTTATATGTCAGTTAAATTATAGATAGGAAAATATTAAATATCAGCAATGCAGAATTAGTAATATCTATAATTAGTAAATAATAGATATGCAAACAATCAAACATCGAGAAACGCCGGGTCGGATGCGGTTTGGGTTTATGTTTTCGACATTTTTTTAAAACATATATTGATATATTTAAATATTTGTTGTATTTTTTAATATATTTTTTGAAATATTTGTCCACTAATTTTTGAAAAACAAAAACAATTGTTATTTCAAAAACATATTATACTACATTTTTTGTATATTAGCTAATATTTATGTTATTGTATATATAGAAATACATAAACAGGAATAGCTATAATTAATAAATAATAGATTCATAATAATAGATTCATCTAAATACCGAGCAACGCCGGGTCGGGTACGGCTAGTATTAATATAAAATACAATCACACATACACAGGATATGTGTTAAACACCATGTATAAACACATAAAAGCGTACTGCGTGAGGAATCCTGAATGTCAATTGAACCCATGCCAGAATAATGCCACGTGCGGAAACTACATAGATACCAAATCCAAGAATGTAATATATAAATGTAATTGTACTCGTGGCTACACGGGTATCGACTGCGCACTTATTATCGACTACTGCGAGAGTGAACCGTGCCAGTACGATTCACCGTGTACCAGCGGTATCGGCCAATACACTTGTGATTGTGTTAATGGAACGCTAGGTCATGACTGTGAAATAAATCTCAACAATTGTATGAATAATGAACAGTGTGGCAATGGGATATGCGTATATATCATAAATGGTGATAAATGCAAATTTAATAAAGGTTAGTTATCGATATGCATATATATATATATATATAATACTATTTAATAAGTAATATATATTGAATATATATATATATATATATATATATATATATTAAAATATTATATCACAATTAAATTATATATGTGTATATTTTAATTTTCTTTTAAATCAGTTTTCTGTCAAATTAAATTATGATATATATATATAAATATATATTACCTAAACTATGTAATATATATGTTTTCTAATATGTTAATTATTTCTCTATATAAATTCACATATTTATTAATTAAGATACATGTTTGTATGTTTGGTATTATAATATTATGTATTCTATAAATCGAAAAAATGTCTTAATTATAAAAATTAAAATAATATTAAAAAGTATAATATATTTTCCATTTAAATATTGAAGGTAAGACTCTTTATGTTATATTATAATAACAAATATAGAATAACCATGTTAGATATTGGTTATGAATTATTATTATCTAAAGGAAAGATCACATGAACAATCCATTTTTAAATAAATACGAAATATTAAAATTATATTTTTTTTAATTTATAAACTATTTAAAAGGTAAACAAATAACAAAATATGTAATTTGAATTTATATTTGATTTTCAGTTATATCGACTAAACATAACTTAACTCTTAAATACACTTTTAAATATAATTATATTATAAATATAAATATTATTAAGTAAGCATACCGCTATCATTAACTTATAAAAGATTAAAAAAACATACCAAATTATTAAAATATATACGAATATATTATAATGATAAACTTTATCATAACGCCTAGATTATATATATATATATAAAAATGCATATATTATATTTAGAGGATTCGGGTATATGTATATAGTTATTAAATATAGTTATATTATATAGGTGATGTATCACTAACGTATTAAGCTTAACTGGTTACTTCTCGGATGTGTTAGCCAGTACTAAAGCAGCCATGCATATCACAGTATTGTAATTAGTGATGCATATCACGATATTATACTTAGTGATGGTTATCACAATATTCATCCATCACTATTTTAAACCGTACTTATATAAAAAATAATCATAATTAATCGTAAAAAACATAACCGTTACCATATATACAATCGTCTACATCTCTAACTTTTCTCCTTACCTGACCTGATCTAAGGTAAGGTTTCCTATGGGAGAAGTTTTTCTTCCAAACATATTCTCCCCGTGTAATCTTTTCTTTATTCATGCATACACATTTCGTCTACCGAGTAATATCTTCCTTATATAGACATACTCATCTTCTTCTTAGTATTACCGACGTCTTCTTTCTTGCGAACTTCTAAATTCTTCGTTTTACATTTCTTATTTTTTACAACCTCTTTCTTCACTTATCTCTTTTTTAATAGCAGCTTCTTATGCCTAGATGTCTTTTAGCGATATCATTCCTCCTATATTTACTATCATGTTATTAATGGGAAGTTTACACTCTCCCAAACATCAAGTGATAAGGCGAAATTACTTTTGTTTCATGTGGTGTTACATTATAAGACAATTTTTATTCGCTCATGTGTTTTGATCAATCTTTCTTCTGTCTTCTTCTAGTAATCTTATTAAATTTAGTATGGTCTTGTTGAATATTTCAACGATTCTATTCCAGGATGGGTGAGACTTATGTATACCATAGTACTAACAATTGTCTTCTACTACACTCGATAAGAAATTATTCCCGTGATCAGGGTGTATTCTTGCTGGAAATCCATATTTATTAAATCATTAGTTTATCAGTTTAACAAAAACAGTCTTTGGAATATAGCTGGTGCATTACGAAGTCCGAATGTAATTCTGTTGTACTGGGATAGTCCGAATGGAGTACATAAGGTAGTCTTTTCTTTATCATATTTTCCTATTTCAATTTGATTATATGCTGATTGTAAATCAAGAGTAGTGAAATATTAAATTCCACTTAATGATTCAAAGGAATCTATTATCCGTGGTAATATATATGCATATTTACCGTATTTGTGTTCAACTCACTTTAGTCTATGCTTAGCCTTGACTCTCCTGATGTCTTTCTAATTAAATCTACTTGACTAGCAAAATGGCTTCTAATTTCTTCAATTACTTTGGCTTCAAATAACTTCTCAATATATTATCTTACTTCTTCTAGTTATTTTGGTGGTATTCTTCTATAAGAATTATTTATTGATAAATCATTATCAATTCAATAAGGTATTTTATTCTATCTGTTCAACTAATATATATAATTCTATGCAATTATTTCTTTTTCATCTTCTAATTCTTCATATAGTTTCTTTATCTGTTCTATATTCAAGTTTCTCGTACTCAACATATTTTCAAATTTTAATTGCCATTTTTTAACATATTTATAAATTGTCCCTCTATATATTAATTTATGATTACAGCTTGATTTTTAATTTCTTCTCCTTTTATAGTGATACCTATTTTACAATAACCTATGATATTTAATTCTGATACATTAACGGTTTTTATTTTTAAATTATTTAGTAAATTTAGTATGTTAATCTATTTATCTTCGTTCAATAACTTGAATATTTCAACTTTAATTATGGAAACTTGAATTCCAGTATATATCAGGTTCTACACCTTCCTTATCCCCATTATGTATTATATAATACTTTTCCTACCTGCTAACATACCCATTACACTAGACTCCTCCCTACCATTTCGAGAGGAGCTTAGCAGTTTAAATGGGCCTGTCTACAGTAACGACGTATATGTCCTCTTTCACAACATTTGTAAAATATAACTTATCTATTAGATACATTTGGTTCTTAAAATATTACTTTCGGTTGCTTTTTTACATAATGCTCTTCAGTTCTTCTTGGACTATAATATCGTGATAGTATTCTGTTGTTATATTCTCGTTCTGTTATTCTGGTGATGTATTCGTTAGTTTCTGTAGGTCTGAAATCTGTTTCTATTTTTGTTGGTAATATTCTATAGCTGCTCTCACAGGACTAACTTCTTATTCAGATCCATTCTTTGTTATTGATAAACTGTCAACCTTCTTCTCTAGAATTGCATTGTTCTGTAACTCTACCTGTCTTTCTAATCTTTCTATTCTATATGTATAGGTTTTCGTCATTGATAATTACATTTTTTATGTATCAATGTAATTGTCGTCATCTTCATCTTTTGTCATTACTGGAAACTCATTTTATATTTTTTTCTATAAGTCGACTTATCTGACAGATCTGTTGATATCCCATTTCAGCTTTGCACATATCAGCCCTTCTAAAAAATAATCTCTCATTTTCATGTCATGTCCCACCATCTCCATTTTTTACAATAGTACGCATACGTACCAAAATATAATCTTTTGAACTGTATTCTATTCATCAGTCTTCTAGTAATCTGTCTCTATTTTCCCAAACAAATTCTCTAAAACTTCTAATAGTTTATCAGCATTATTTATAACTTTATCCGACTGTAATTTCATTTCTTTATAGGCCCTCCCCTGTAGATGTTGACGTATGAAGCTTTCTCTATGTTCATTTGTAATCTATTCAGTACAATATATGGCCTTTTCTACCCATACTTAAATATCGTTTACTGAAAACATACTCAGTTTTAGTTCGGTTCTATATTCTGTCATTTATTTTATATATGTATTTTCTGGTATTCTTGATTCTTCCGTAAGTTGTAATTTCCTTATTATTCATTTAGAGCGAACTATAACAATTCGTATAATAACGAAGAAGAAGCATGACAAATAAAAATTTGAAAAATGTAATCACAATGTAATCAAATTTATTATGAATTAAAAAGAGGTTGTCATAGCAAGAGAGCTTATAATACTATTAAAGCAATAATTACTCCAACAAATAGGAAAATATTAAATATTGAAGATGCTAACGGTATTGAAGATGCTAACGGTACAGAATATTGCAAATATTTATATAACTACCCAATTAAAACCGACCGAGCCAAAGTAGATACAGAAAATATCTGTGATTATGCTGAACAGCCACTACCAATATAACAAATTACTAACTGCACACTAATAATAGAAAAACACATCGACCAACAATGTCAAGCTTATCACAATGTCATTGATTACAAGAAATCCTTTGATAGAGTATGTCATGAAGATTTATGGCACGTGATGTCATCTTTTAGAATAGGCAATGATATAATTCAATGTATTACATCACTTTATAATTCTTCTAAAAGCAACGTACTGCTAAATAATAATATTGGAACAAAGTTGAATACACCTAGTAGTTGGTAGGTAAGGGTGATTTGTATTGTCTGTTATGTTCAATATATTCCTGGAAAAAATAATGCTGGACTCGATACAAAACCAACTATCTAGTATATCTATAGGAGTCAGAACTTGTAATACCCTAATATTTGCAGACGATAATGATCTTATAGCATGTTCCGAAAGTGAACTACAAACTATAATTGATTCACTAGAAAAAAACATAGATAGCATTCGGCATGGAAATTAATCATGATAAATGTAAAATTATTGTCAATGGAGAAGGTCCAACACCAATGAGTTATATGTACGATAAACAGATTGAAAGTGTGGAACATTATAAATACATCGGAGAAATGCTTACGAATTCCGGCAACTCAAAAAATGCATACAAGATTAGCTACGGGGCAGTTTCAGCACTATAGTGCTGAAACTACTATAGTAAAACTGGAAAATATCTGGCGTAGCAGAGATATCGAATTCAAACTTAGTATTAGATTATATAACTCATTAGTTCTTTCAAAATTTATTTATGGCTGTGAAACATGTACTCTGCTAAAAGAATCAAAGAAGAAGATCCGAGGTTTTGAGTCTAAAGCTCACATGGAGTCTCCTGAATATAAGCTATAAAGAAAGAAAGACGAATGTATTAGTCAATAATTTAATAAATGAAAATGTCGGCTCGTATGTACCTCTTCTTGATATAATTATGCGAAGAAAAATAACCATATTCGGACATATAACTCGACATGATTCCATGTCCCAAACAATTCAAGAATATAGAATAAATAAAATAAAATATTAATTAAGGTATAAACATATATCTAGAGGTCATATAATTCCATAATACGGAAACTCTAGATATATTAATACGGATAGTGTCCGTCGGACACCCTATAACTAACCAGCGCGCATTGTGTGAATTATTCTGATTTTAAATAAAATAGATTGCGTTATAAAATTAATACCACCAATGAAGCTAAATCGTAATGTTATTATTTAGATACTTAACTTGTATTATTAATTAATAAAATAATAAAATTAATTATAATTACTATTTACATTATATTAAATTATTCGTATAGTTTATCTAGTGGTATATATGGTGTCCGTATTATAACACAGTATATCCGTCGGAAATCCCCGTTATCTATTGAATACAAATATTAAATCAAATTTAAAAATCACAAAATCCTAAAATAATATCTATAATCATATAATATTAATATTTTGTAATTTTTGAATAAAAATAATGAGTCATATAATGTTAAGACAATTTATAACACTCTAAATATATTGGATTCATAAGTATAACTATTTTATAGACACCAATTGCAAATGAAATATGTATATATATATATATTCTATAGTATGTATATTTAACTATATATGTATAGAGTGTTGTTACATATTGATGTATATTACATATGGATAATATATATTATATCAAAATAAAAGTTTACATTCATAATAAATATATATATTTTATTAGTTGATTAATTAATTAATTAATTTATATGTTTACAAATAATTGTACATGCGCATACTTTTTATTTATCATTCAATATAAAAAATGTCTTAACAAATAGTAAATTTATAGCAAATGCTCTATACAAAGTGTAAATACATAATATATTATTTATTAATACATATTAATATTGTAGACAAAGTCATTAAATGTTAAATAATATATATATATATATATATATAGTTTACATTATTATTATTCTTATTATTATATTTGATTATAGGCAAACTAAATGCTGATTGTGCATCTAATATGACTTGGCGTACGTGTAAATGTAAAAGCGGATATACCGGATTGCAGTGTGAAACTAATATTAACGAATGTAGTAGTAATCCTTGTACTAATAATGGTTTGTAAACTTATTATAATTATCAATTACACTTCTCAATACTGATGTCGGTATACTGGTGTTAATTTTAAACATATATATATATATATATATATATATATATAACCTATAACTATAAAATATATCTATAAAATATATCTATATAACATATACATTATATATAATATAAGTATTGATATTAATGATGGTGTTTATTGGATTATTAAACGCACGCATTCAAATACTGTAATATAATATATTTAGATTATTTCTTATTGAGATATAATACAACTATTATTTAACTTATACCTTTATCTATTATTTATGGTTAAATATATCCTAAATAAGTTTATGAAATATAGCTAATATTATACCATAACTTCTTCAGGTATATGTGAGGACCAGATATACATGTACTTTTGCAATTGTACCCATGTCTGGAAAGGACCCCGATGTCAGTATCGCAAGAGTGGTTGCGAACTAGGTTATAACTGTACAACTAAAAGTGTATAGTTTGATATGTTTTTGAATTTATGTTTTGTATACGAAATTGTATTACACAATATAAAGTAATTTTTATTTATATTTTGTTTATATATATATATATATATATTTATTTATTAAAATTAATAAATTAAAAATGTGAATAGAAAGAAGATTTTACATTAATAATTATGTTGGATATAGTGCTGTGTTTTGTATGTGTTATATTGGGTATGTGTATCATTCATCTTAAAATATATCCGTTAGTTACGTAATAGTTATATTATTATAATTAATTATGTCATTATTTTAATAAATTTATATATATATATATATGAATTTATGTATATAAATATATAACTTGATATCCCCATAGAATAATAGTGACAACAATACATGCATCTATAAACTATAATATCATGTACATTATATTTATTTATATAAAATTCTATTACGTCATATTATCAATTTTATATTGATATAAGAATGTGTATAAATTTATATATTATAATTTCGGGTTTATTCATTTTTAACTGCTTTGTGATGTGTTAAATATTATCATACTTTTTTTAAATAATGATATAAAACTAATTATAGTATTTAAAACAAACTTATTTGATACTGATTTACTTTGTAAGAATGTTATCTAATATCACATATATTCTAAAATGAATTGTTTATAGAACGAGTACTGTTGGTTTTATTAATTATCAATTGTATTATACAAGTAAAACACAGAGTAGGTTATATAGTTAAAAATTAAAATATGTTCATACATACCTATAGCATGATATGCATATATGTATCTACAAGGAGAAAGCTTATAATTTAACTTATCGAAGTTATTTGACAGATATATAATAACCATGTATTAATCATTATTATACATAGGTATTATAATACAATATAAACAAAAGTGGCGCGAAACTATGAATTTCATCAGAGTATCATATAACAATAGACATTGATGATAATTAATAAAACCGAAACTGGGTGATAGGTGTATTGTATGTACGGACCAAGTGTATTATTCTTAAATCTCTTTGTGATGTAGGCATACTTCATTGGTTGTATATTGTAAGAATATTGTGATAAGTGCATCCAATAATTAATAGTACGAATGATATGGGGGAGATATGATATGAAGTACATTACACGTAGTTTGGTAAAATTTATGTGTTGATTTAAAATAAGAAGTCAGAGAGAACGGGCCCCAACTTAAGGCTTATTATATATTATCAAACTTTATTGTGAACATTTAGCAAATAAAAATCAAAGATTAACATCAAATAGAATATTTTATTGTAGAAGCTACATGCTTTCAAAGTGTCTTATATTATAATATGTGTATATATAACCATATATATATATAAGCTTGAGCATATTCAGCGTCGTACTCTGAATGAGATGGCACGGTTATTGCTCCGAAAATCTGGAATTCACTGCCATATGATATTCATTTATAAATGTAAAATCTATGTTCATTTTATAATTGTAATCCTCCTATATCGTCTATAATCGCTATATGTTTTTGAAGTCATAATAAACTATATTTTATTATTATTTATTAAAAACATTAATTAACAAATAACAATATGTGTTATAATGGGTGTTAGCGTAAATCGATAACAAAACTTAAATAATCGTGAAACATAAATAATGTATATACACTGTAATATACATTGTAAATAATAATAATACGGATAATATTGAATGGGAAATAATAAATAAACATAGAATAAAAGAAATAATATGATGAGGATATACCCTATAGAATTGTGTTTAGATTTATAATAAGTAACACATTATTTTTTTCTTGTGATGTATTAAAACTAGTAATAAATATACATTATAAAATTAAAAGAATTATTAAAATAAAAATAAAAAATAATTAATTTTAAATTAAATTAATTAAATTGTAAAATTGTTTCGTTTAAAATTAGAATTATATTATCATATTTTTTTCTATAAATATTTTACTTTTATAAATCCAGGTAGCTATTATCTTACGGAATTTTTTATAAGTGCGAGATATATAAAATAGATTATTAATATATTAATATATATTTCGATAAATCTTGAATATATAAATTAGTATTTTCAAAATTTACATTATTACGTAATAATTTAGATTTTAATGTAATATCACTTTGTTTTGTAATATGATATGTATGTTTATAGTATAAACTTTATAATATAAACTTTATATCAGTTGATTATTTTATATTTTATTGTTGTATATCAAATATATTATTATCAGATATAGGTATATCAGCTATATCTTTAAACAATTCAATTAATATATACCTGGAAGAATGATCAATTGAATATATTGAAATATTATTATCAGTTAAAATAATTTAAATGTTGATTTTAGAAGAATTAATGTTATTATTACTAATAATTTTAATATAATCAATAATTTAATTATAATCAATTTTATTACCAATGTTATTAAATCAACCACTAGTCTTATTATTGAGTTTGACATAATTTAATTGTTCTATAATTATTTCTAAGGAAATAAAAAATTAGCACGAAATCAAATATACTAATGATTATAATAATGATATATATTACATAATTATAATAATAACTATATTTTAATATATATATACAACAAATAAGATTAAATAGTAAGCATTTACTGAACATGGACATTCCTTCAAATATACATAAAAGTATAATACGAGGTTTATATATATATTACTAATATTATATTATAACATTATTTAATTTATAGTATTAGGAGTAACTTAACTAATAGAAATTAATATGTTCATTTTAATTATCTATTTTAATTTAATCTTCTACATTACCTATACAATATGGCATTCCTCAAGGTTCGGTGTTAGGACCTATATTATTCTTAGTATTTATTAATGATTTATCAAAATACTATATCCTTGTCATTTTACACTTTTTGCAGATGATACAACTATTGTCATCCATAGTTCATTGAACTGGAGATCTCATTTTCAATTGCTAAAGGATAAATTAAACATATATTGGATAATAATAATATATCATTCTGCCTTAATGAAACAGTTATGATTAAAAATGATTATGCACTTTTTTATCTCCATTAAATTTATTGTTTAGAAATATGGGGGCATACATGTAAATCTAATATAAAATGTATTCATGTTATAAAAAAAAAAGTATAGAAATTAGTTTTTTCTAAACTTAGTTCAAAAAAACTATTTATAGATCATAAGTTATTAAATATATTTAATTTGTGTAAATATAAAACACTAATATAAAATATAAAACACTAATATTTATTCATAGAATATATTATAAAACTTGTTTTCCATTTATTTATAAACATTATAAAGAATAACTAAAAAATAATACGCGAAGTACTTTTAATTTCATACAACCTTATAATAACAATACATATATGAATAATCTTTAATTTCATATGGACGAATACTTCGGATTGAATTAAATATTGATGAAATAAAATTAGTTTCTATTTCCCTTTTTAGTAATAATATTTTAAATTATTTTGTAACTTGTGATTTTTTGTTTTACTATTATTTTCAACCTCAAATTATATTTTTAATATTTTAAATTATTTAATAAGTTTAATATTAATAATACATCTTTTCTTAACTCATACTTTTACATTTATTTCATATTTTTATTAAAAATTCTCAAATTCGTTATTATTTCATAGAAATTATAAAAAAAACGTAAACTAATTTTTTGAATTTTGTGTACATCGAGATTAGAAAAAATATCATATTTATATGAACTATTTTTCGAGCTCGTATTTATAAATGCTTATTAATGTCACTTTTAAGTAATTTTATGCACTATGAGATATACCATTTTAAAGAGAAATAATCAAATATTATGATTATTATATAAAAAATATAAAAAAAAATAATATTTTATTTTCAATACCAGTGTTACGCTTTATTAAGTTAAGTTATTAACGTTTTTATTAAGCGAAACCCTTTGATAATATATAAAATAAAGGGTTTTGAATTCTATCATTTGTAACAGTATAGGTAAATAAGTATAAGTATCGCATGATATAATGACAGAATAGTTATACAACTAAAATAATAATATTTGTTTTAAAGATATATGAGTTCAAATATTTAATTTTATTGTATTATTCATAAATTTCAATTATTAAATATTAAATATTTAAAATACATTAATATTTATACACATTTTTAATTATTTGTAAAAAAAATATACAATAATCTATTTAAAAACCTATCACACGTATTTATGTTATTATAAAAATAATATATATATATATATATATATATATATATATATAATAGTAGTTTATTTTATTGTATCATATATAAATATAAATAAATGCATATACCTATTTAAAAATATTCAGATTAGATTTCTGCTATAATACTTTCCTCTAAATCATATCATATCATCCATAATTATCATAATATATAAATGTAATACTATAAAATAATGTAATACTCTTTACATAATGTATCTACATAAGTATATATATATATATATATATATATCAATGCCTTTTACTAATCCCATCGTCGTTGTTATCTTATTTAGTTAGTAGCATTCATATTGCCGTATAAATCGTTATTTGTCATGTGGTTTCTCCATGTTTTATTCATTGCTGGGCTTATCATTATTGTGTATGCGCCATCAAACTTTTTTTTCTAAAGATACAGTTAAAGTCCATATGAGCCATATACAAGAACTGATTCAACTGCAGCTCTAAAGAAGGTTTTATTCAGCTTGTCTTTGAGATTTGACTTCCATATCGTATTCATACTATTTAATCGGTAATTAGGTTTCAAGATATCTACTGCTCTTTCGTTTTCTATGGTTAGTCCAAGGTGTTTATCATGATCAATTGCTTTGCGCAGTACAAAATCAAGATATATTATGAAAAGGAAAAGGAATATCGTATCTCCTTGTATTACACATGTTATAATATCGAAAAGTTGAGTGTATCTATCTGGCGATCTTACCATATAACACGCATTTTGATATAGTATCATACTAGCGTTTACCATCTTAAGTAAGAATCATTCTAATTTGTTCACGATGTATATATACATCGTGAACAAATTAGAATGATTCTTACTTAATTTTATAAAATTAAATACTTTAGCAAAATCTATAATTAATAGTGTTGCTGATAGATTTGTTAACTTTATTACTCCTAATATTCGCCAGATAGTGAAGATCTGTTAATTTATGACTGGTTTATATGAAAGCCGTTTTGGTTTTTGCGTAATACGTTGTATATTTCTAGTATTATCCGATTTAGTAGCATTAAGTTGTATATTTTTGCCTCTGTAAATATGTGCATTATCTCTCGATAATTTGTTACTATTGAGAGATTTCCCTTTTTTTAGCAATGGGAGTATACAATCTTCGGTCCATCTCTCTATATTATGTTGATCATATACGCATTACAAAAATATAGTAGTTTGCTTTGAAAGTTTGCTAGTTTCCATACTTCAGCAGGAATTTCGTATAGTCCACATGATTTTCTATTGTTTATATGCTTGCTCGCTGTTAATAGTTCATCTGATGTGAAAATACCCTTTTGAATATTTAGCTCTTCGTTTATTTGTGGTATTTCTTCTTCATCTGCAGTTATTGTAACACATCCGATTAATTTTTGGAAATGTTTTTGCCATAATGATATTAGCTCTTTTTGGTTTGATGCTTTTAAATTAGCTTTATATGAGATTTTCCTGCCACTTACGTCATTTACAATTGTCCATGTCATGTCTGACTTTGTGTTCGTTGCTGCGTTTTCGATATCTTTAATTTTTGTTTTAAAATATTCGACTTGTTCTTGTTCATATGATAGGTTCAGAACTTGTTGTGCCTTGTTGAAATGCATAATGTTGTAGGTCGCTGATTGAGCGTATTTACGTTCAGCGGTTTCATGTAGTAGCTTGCGTTATACATATATATCATATGTTTCCCAATTAAGCCTTTTTTTTCATCTTTTACTTTGGAGGTATTATTTTTGCAGCTGATTCTTTACATGCAGTTTCAAAATAGGTATATGCTGTATTAGTAGATATGATATCTGATGATTTTTGTAGTGTTTCAAATCGGTTGTTAACTTCCGTGATAAAATTATTTCTTATTTATACATTACTATTTATATGTATCCAATTATATGGTTCAATTGTGTGGGTTTTCTTTTTGTTAGCCCGGAGGGTCAGACGAATACCAGCTGTAACAATACGGTGATCTGATGAGACGCTGACAAAGGAATTGAAATCTCTACACTTTTTGGCACCGTTTTTCCATTTTTTGTTTATGAGACATAGTCAACTTGTGATAAATAATCAATTGATGATTTATGTGTCCATAACTGTGCAGATTTATTCTGAAAGTGCGTATTTAGTCTGAGTAAGTTATTTTTAGTTATGAAATCTTTAAGAATATTACTATTTCTATTTGTTTCGTTGTGATAAGAAAATATTAATATATATATATAGTTTTCCCAGATATGCATTGAAATCATCACCTATTAATAGTAGAGTATACTTCGGTATTTATCTTACGAGATATGATAAATCATAGTAAAAACTTGAGTACGAGTAGTGAAAGTTGAGATGTTAATATATATTTTTCCTTTTAATAGTTTGTTATATTTCTTATTCTTAGTAGTAGATTTTTCGATTACAGCCTAATGTATTTCTGTAGGATGCGATCTTTGTACGAAGTGACGATCGATGGAGGATGACATTTGGTTTTTGTGTGTTATGTTTTGCTTTCAATAGCTGGTTGAAACTTGTGGTCGATACTCCATACAATAGTAAGCAGTACTCTATGTCAGAGATAATGTACCTCGCCGAAAACTCATTTTAGCTTGTAATCGCCTAATTACATCCTACACCCTGCTACCAATGTATTCGCGTATTGGTAACATATGTATCCATAATTATTAATTTCAGAAAGTAAAAATCAACTTTAATAAATATTGATATAGAAAATTGATACACAAAATTATAATTCATAATCAAGATAACTATTATTCTGTTTATAATTATCTAATGATTCATTTTATTTGTATTATTTCATTTAGGTTTTAATTTGTGCAACAATTTGTATATTTATATATATATTTGTATATATATATATATATATATATATATATATATATATATATATATATACTAATATATAAATTACATCTGTAGATAGAAAACGTGAAAATAGAAAATCTATTGGAAAATCATCAATTAACACGAATTTAAATTATAACTATAACAAATAAAATATATTGAGTATAAATAAACCTTATGTATATTATTAATTAATATAAATTTACTTTAATTATTACATCATACATGAAATTAGGTTAATTAATTATATGTAATTTGCTTTAAATGGCTAACTAGTATATGTTAGTATTTTATAAAGATACTCCGTTTTCCTCATCGTCATATATCGTATACTCTTTATTTATTATCTACTGCAATACGCCCTTCTTTGTAATGTTTTACCTTATGTTTTATTTAATATATATATTCCATTATTAAATAATATATTCTATAATGTTATTCTAACTATTTAATGTTAACTATTATATGTTTGTTTATATTTGTTATAATTCTTATTTTTTTTATTATAAAAATCAAATTGTATTTGAATTGCATTTAATATATCATTCAATTATAATCAGTTTAAAACATATTCCAAACTTAGATATAATTCAACTTTTATGATACTATTGCACTGTCATTTTCTATAGCAATAATCATGTTGTCTGAGGGCTTTTATTATTCATCTCCTGATTATTATAACATATATTAGAAATTTAAAAAATATAAAACAAAAACATATAATTATATATATGATAAAAATAAAAATAAATCAAGGAATTTAATATTTAATAAAGTTATTTATAATAATCTTATAGTATTATAAATAGATACATAGGGGAAAGTAACATAATACTGACAATTTAACAATAAATGGTCTTAAAATTATATAACTCATTATTTGTATTCAATAAGTATAATATATTAATATTATATAATTATAGATAGTATTGTGATTTTAATTTTTTATTTAATCTTTTAACTCCATAGATATCAATAATATATAGTTTATATAGTGGTGTATAGGGTGTCCGTATTAGGTACACATGTCCGACACCCTATCTTATAATACGGACACCCTATACACCACTATATAAACTATATATTATTGATGAATCAATAAGACAAATTACAATTACATTATTTATAATTAATTTGATGAACAATTTATTCTAATTGAATTAGTTAATAATTTATTTATTTTATTATTTTTTAATTAATACAATTTAAGTATCTAAATAATACAGTATTTAGATTTAGCTTTATTAGTGGTATTAATATTATAACGCATGCGATTTTTATGAAAATCAGAATAGTTCATACGCTGCGCGCTGATTAGTTATAGGGTATCAGTATTAAGACATCAATAGTATCCGTATTAGGGACTAATATGACTTATAGATATATGCTTATAACTTAATGAATATTTTATAACAAATATAGAAATTACATAATAATTTTAGAATGATTTATTTTTTAATAATATATTGTTATATTTTATATCAATACATTTGTATATTCTTGAGGAGGTTTTAAGTTGAAATTTGTGTTCATAAATTTAAAAACGTAATACAAAAATCAGTTTATTGGATATATCAGCAATATTTTGAATAATTCAAAAATAAAAAAATACTTTTCTAGACTATTTATATAATTATGAATATATTATTAATTACACATTTTGTTGTAGGATTTATGGTTTCTGAGATACCGAGAGTGTCCGTATTCGGTTACTTTCCCCTAATACAGATCATTAAAATTAGATTTAATTATATATTTAATTTAAAATATATGCTATATTATATATTTACATTTAGTAGAATACTATCTATGTTTATCTAATCTTCATATACATATTCGATTTAATTGAATATTGAAAATAATTATTTGATATTTTCGAATAATTGAATATTTATTTTTAAATTATTTGAAATTTTCGAAAGTTCGATTATTCGATATTCTATCCGAAAAACCAAATAGTTAACTTAGTGATTTACATTTTACTTGAAATATATTATTAACAATACATTAACATATCTCATATAATTTAGAATTTAACATAATTGTTATATATATATATATATATAAAAAATATCAAATAATTATGTTCACTATTCAATTAAATCGAATATGTATATGAAAATTAATAGATAAATAAATATGTTAAATAGTTAACAAAATATATACTAATAATATAATATGCAATATTATTATATATTTGTTGATATATTAAAAGTTTGAAGCATTTGAAAGATCGTAGTTCCAAACTATGTAATCTATATCCCAATCAACCAGAATCTAGTTGCCGCAACGTAACATTATAGGTCAAATAATATGTTCCACTAGATGGTCGAATCATAGGTAGTTTGTGAGCTGAGAAACGGTTTCCTTTTACATACAAAAAATCAATAGTGGAACGTATTATTTTACCCATAAATAAACACCTAGTGGAACGTATATTTTTACCCATAAATAACACTTAGTGGAACGTATATTTTTACCCATAAATAAACACCTAGTGGAACGTATATTTTTACCCATGATTAAACACCTAGTGGAACGTATATTTTTACCCTTAATAAACACCTAGTGGAACGTATATTTTTACCCATAAATAAACACCTAGTGGAACGTATATTTTTACCGATACACAATAAAAAAGAAACGTAAAACAATTCATTCATTTATTACAAGGAACAATACACAAAATACGGATATGATATAATACGTGAATAATATATATAATAATAAACTGGGAATGCAAGGGTATATTTATAATGATAATAATATAAGTATGTATACATATATGATCATATATGATTATAATATACATATATAGTATATAGTATGCGAATATAGAAGTTTCTGTTCATTAAATAGCACAGTGTATAATTCCAGATATATATATATATATATATATATATACGAAATTCACGAAGACGATACCGGATCCTAGAGATGATCTTTAACATATTCATGGAGATATTCACCATAGCCAAGCAGGAAGATCATCTTGTTTATTCTGAAATTATAAATTGTATATTAATATAAATCAATTATGATGACACAATCATATGTATATGTGTATACTGTAACTAGTTGTATATAATGAATAATAGACTAGCTGGACCATACAAGTGCAAACAGGTGCAAGGTATCGCGTGGTACATTTATCCCTTAGCCAATCAGGGAGACCTGCGTTCCCTAGGCACACACGCAGTGCGTGCGTCAACCTAATTCCTAAAGCAGTAAACATGTTACATATTGGGACGTCCGATATATAGTTCGTTAGCATAATATGGAACGTTCCATTATGCTAAGCTGTACAGACTGGTCCATTACGGATAGCAACATGATATATATATATATATATATATATATGTATATATGGCTATACATGACGGTCGGCATACTTTATAAATGAACATCGTGTGTAGGAGGTAATTTACAACTGAATATAGGTGTATGTTGAACCAATGGTGTTTTTAGGTAGAGGTGTGACTATTACAGGAATCAGGGGTGAAGATGAGGGCATCATTGGTAATGTCACGGTCGTCATTTTATACTATAACTTACATATATGCGAATTTATATATACTTAGGCATATCATGTACACCCTATTACTAAATATATATACGAATATAATTATATCAACATAACAATATTTAACATGTGTACTATATTCATAGAGCTAGAGAGAAACTTTCTCTCTAGTTCTGTGACTATATTGCATCATATTGTATATTAATCTAGGACATCAGGGGATTAAAATTAGACAAAGGCCGGTAATAGTTTATATATAGATTTTACATAATTACACACACATACATGCATGACGTATGCATTGTACGTACTATGTATAGTTATATAAGTATATATATATATGTATGGATGTATACATTAAATACTAACTTATGTATCTTGACTATTCAATTTGTCGGACTAGAAGCTGACCAACAAGTTTAGATACATGGCATTCACGAAGAGGATACCGGAGGCGATCCCGGATAGCATACGGAGGACGTCTAGGGCGGTAACGGAGATGATCTTGAACATATTCATGAAGATATTCATCTAGCCAAGCAGGAAGAAAACTACTGATGATCTTAATTATCCTGAAATTATAAATTGTATATTAATAAGTCAATTATAATGACACTATAATATTTATATGTGTATACTAACTTCTAACTTATGCATCTTGACTATTCAATTTGTCGGACTAGAAGCTGGCCAATAAGTTTAGATACATGGCATTCACGAAGAGGATACCGGAGGAGATCCCGGATAGCATACGGAGGACGTCTAGTGCGGTAACGGAGATGATCTTGAACATATTCATGAAGATATTCATCTAGCTAAGCAGGAAGAAAACTACTGATGATCTTAATTATCCTGAAATTATAAATTGTATATTAATAAATCAATTATCATGACACTATAATATTTATATGTGTATACTAACTTCTGCATCTTGACTATTCAATTTGTCGGACTAAAAGATGGCCAACAAGTTTAGATACATGCCATTCACGAAGACAATACCGGAGGCGATCCCGGATAGCATACGTAGGACGTCTAGGGCGGTAACGGAGATGATCTTGAATATATTCATGAAGATATTCATCTAGCCAAGCAGGAAGAAAACTACTTATGATCTTAATTATCCTGAAATTATAAATTGTATATTAATAAATCAATTATAATGACACTATAATATTTATATGTGTATACTAACTTCTAACTTATGCATCTTGACTATTCAATTTGTCGGACTAGAAGCTGGCCAACAAGTTTAGATACATGGCATTCACGAAGACAATACCGGAGGAGATCCCGGATAGCATACGGAGGACATCTAGAGCTATAATGGAGATGATCTTGAACATATTTACATGTAAATATTGGCGTTATTTTTGATGATACTAGGATGCCCTTAAATATTGTTAAACATTTTTCAAAGTTTTAAAATATATTTTATTTATAATAATTAAGTGGCGGTATACTGGTATATAATGATACTAAATAAATCGTGTATATATATATATATATATATATATATATATATATATATATGTATATTAATGCTGTAAAATTTAAAATACTATATTAATTAATAATTATAAAAATAAAATATAATTAATAATTAATAATATACAATTAATTGTTATTAATTAATAATAAGTATTGATAAATAATTATTAATTAGTAAATTATAATTGAATAATTATTAGAATAATATATAAATAATAATTAATAATATACAATTAATTATTATTACTTAATAATTATAATTGAATAATAGTATACATAGTATAATATTTATTTGTATATTATATACTTAATATACCATATATGGTTACACGTATATATGTGTATGTACGACGTACACTGTACACATGTTTTTATATGTGAATATAAATGCATAGTAATCAAGCAAGCATTGTATAATTATAATCCCTTGCTGACCTAGATAACTGTGTGCATAGTAAATTATCTTATGATCATTATTCATGTTTCGTGAGTCGACTATGATCATAGTTAAATATAGAATATTCACCTAACTTAGCACGTAATAATTATTATAATAATATATAAATAATAATTACTAATATACAATTAATTATTATTACTAACAAATTATTATTGATAAATAATTATTAAGATAATATATAATTAATAATTATTAATATATAATTAAGTGTTATTAGTTAATAATAAGTATTAATAAATAATTATTAATTAGTAAATTAAAATTGAATAATTATTAAAATAATGTATAATTAATAATTATTAATATATACTTAATTGTTATTAATAATACGTATTGGTATATAATTATTAAAATAATATATAATTAATAATAAGTATTGATAAATAATTATTAATTAGTAAATTAGAATTGAATAATTAATAATTATTAAAATACTATATAATTAATAAGTAATAATTTTACAGCACTAATGTATATACATATATATATATATAATCATATTATTAATAGTTGTATGTTATCTATAGATATTATAATTATAACTTATACACATATTCCCATATACTAATATTTATATTATATATTTATACATATTATAATATTTATTTGTATATAATATACTTAATTTAATATTTGTATACTATATATATATAATATATATTATATATTATAATAAATAAGTTATATTAAATGATTAAAATAATAATGTATTTATTGTAAAATTCTAGGTTTTAAAGATTGTTATTAATTTGTATTTGCCTAGTTGTAAACCAGTTGTAATTTTATAATAATGCATAATACATATTTACCCATGTTAAACATAATTTGACACTTTGATATTATATAATATATAGTATAATATGGTAAGTCACTTTCTTTATATCCATGAACACACTTACCTGCGCACTGGGTGTGGTGGGTGACGCAATTAGCGTGACTTTTCGTAATGCTTCATTTCATACAGTATTTACGACATGTATGATATAATACATTCGTGGAATGCTATGAACCTCTATTTATAGATATATAGTAGAACAACTAGAAAATATCTAATATTTATTGCGTATTAATCATATTATTTATAGTTATTTTACCTAATTATATCTTATATACATATTCCATTATAATAATGTATATTTACAAACTAATGAACTAATTAGTTCATTAGTGCATTAGTACTTTAATGTGGGATGTGAAATAAATCACAGAAATATTAAACAGAAATAAGTGTATAAATTAACACTAAAAGATGGTATATATATATATATATATATATATATATATGTTTGTGTATGTGTGTGTATGTGTGTGCGTATGTATATATAATACAATTATATTGATATATAATTCTATTAATAATAATTCTTATTGATAAGAGATATATTTTATAAAATATAATATTTCACTATAGATATCACTGTTGTAATATCCAATGTATTTATTTGACTTATACTATTGTATATATTAATATACAAATTTGAATATATATTGAATACATAAATTAATGATATCCAAAGTGTTTATTTGACCTATAAAATATACAAAATTGGAACATACATTGAATACATAATATATTCATATCTAAAGTGTTTATTTGACCTATAAAATATACAAAATTGGAACATACATTGAATACATAATATATTCATATCCAAAGTGTTTATTTGACCCATAATATATACACTGGTGGAACGTTGTTATATATTTTACGTTGACGCGCAACGCGTTTGGTTGCTTGGGATGTAGCGCGGAGGGTGGTGACGCATGATTTATTTTAATGTGTAAACACGAATCTATTAATAGATAATTGAAGAGCTAAGTACATATCCTAAAATATGATTTATAATACTCACGAATATATGTGTATATGATATAGTGTATGATTCATAACTCGATGTATAGAAATAGGTGTATATAGTAACTATCTTAGTGCATGTATGTATTTGTATTTGTATATATATATATATATATATATATATATATATATATATGTATATATATATATGTGTGTATGTATGTATGTATAGTTATGTATGTAATAATTCATGCATACATACATATGTGTATGTATATATATATATATATATATATATATATATATGTGTGTAATTATTTATGTATGTATTAATATAGTAGATACGTTTTTATTTCGTAATCTATAGTATTTAAGATTCCCTTAACCCGTTAATACGTTTCTCTAGTATTATTTATCGCTTTCTAGTTTATCAATTAATTATTTATAAATTCGTTTCATATTATTTCATCTAATAATCTTATATGTGTGAGGTGGTCTATTATTATCTCTATTATAATGTAATCAAACATGTTCATCTACTTGTTTAATTAAAATGGAATTCCACTATATCTAGATACGTAGCTACGTATACATATCGAACATTTTGTAAAATCTACTTAAATCACTCATATGTTTATGTTTATAATTAGAATTAATAATATATAATAAAATAGAATGTATAAGAATAATTAATTTTCTTTACATAAATACTACATTTTTCTCTAATAATTCATGGGCCCAGAGAAATTTCTCAATTTACCCCCCCCCCCCTTAAGCTGGCCCTGATCCGACCTGTTCGAATTCAATAAAGAAACATACCTAATGGTTGTAGATAAATACACCAAGCTCCCAATCCTAAGAAAGATAAGAAGCACACATAGCCAGAGCATTATACACGCATTAAAGGAGATATTCTCGAAACACGGTATCCCGAAATACCTACACGCAGACAACGGACCACAATTCTCAGCATCATCTTTCAGTCAGTTTTCTAAAAGATGGGATTTCCAACATAATAAAAGTTTACCACACTATCCATAAATACATAGATACATAGAGCGACACATCCAGACTGTAAAGAGAATCTTAACGAAAACCGACGACCTAGAAAAAGCATTATTACTATGGAGAACCACGCTGTTAGAAATTAACTACCATTACCCGGCCGAACTACTATATGGCAGAATCATCAAGACCATACTCCTGAAAAATCAAGAATATAGAAATACCACTTAATATATTACTCAGCGACCACCAAAATAAATTAACCAAGTACAATACAATGTCACGAAGAAACAAATAATACTTGAACGACGAAGATATTCAGCAGAAACTTCATCACCACTACATGGAACCCTGGAATAACCCTGGAAAAACTACAGTCCGACGAAACCTGACAGATATCCGCAGAGAAAACGTCGCCACTTCCGAATAACCCAATACCACCCCGCCCCTATCGCATACGAGCGACCATCACGTCATAGGCGCCCACACGATCGCATTGATCTATGACATGTGCAACAGCACATCACTCATACTATGTATCCCTCACATTAAAACAGCATTGAGATTGAGTATTATTATACTTACATTGGTGTTGCTAAGACAACCTACAATGTATCACGGAAAAACACAGTCCTGATGTTGAATACCACGATTCTTACATCGGTATCGATATGAAAACCTCGAATTTACCTTCCATAGCATAACATAGACCTGACTTTTACTAACAAAGGGGAATGTTGTATTATTATTAATTGTCATTGATTATGACCTACGACCCTTGTCATACTCAACTTAACTTTCTATTCTAAATAAATATATACCCAGCAAGTCGTGACTTAATTAATATATCCGATATGGAGCTTAAACTCAGAACTCAGCCATCTATACGTATAAAGATTGATACCCTAGATAGTTAGATTAATGAACAAACATAACAGTTTATTTAAATAACTAATTAGTACACTGTTGTACAGCATAGGAGACTAGACTAATCTGGATAGCAATACATGTTTGCACAATTATAAGTATATGTAAGTATGTTACCTCTACCTAGGTAACCAACAATGGTATTTGTCTGATACGTACTTTATTTAGAAGGGTTATTGAATGGGATAACCTGGGATATTTATCCCATTGGTACAAAGCCCCTTCATATACCATAAAATGTAACTATGGGTTATTGTTACCATAAAATAACCTGGGTCAGATATCCCATCTCGTACCATCATATATCCCATTGGTACAAAGCCCCTTCATGTACCATATAATGTACCAATGGGTTATTGGTACCATAAAATAACCTGGGTCAGATATCCCATCTCGTACCATCATATATCCCATTGGTACAAAGCCCCTTCATGTACCATATAATGTACCAATGGGTTATTGGTACCATAAAATAACCTGGGTCAGATATCCCATCTCGTACCATCATATATCCCATTGGTACAAAGCCCCTTCATGTACCATATAATGTACCAATGGGTTATTGGTACCATAAAATAACCTGGGTCAGATATCCCATCTCGTACCATCATATATCCCATTGGTATAAAGGATATATAAAAGCCCCTTCATGTACCATATAATGTACCAAATCAAAATTAAAATAATGATTTTCTGCCAGTAATTAATTAATTTATAATGATATTAGTTTTTATATTCTATAAAATGACATTTAATTAAAATTATAAAATGAATTTTGTTGAAATAAATCAATTATAATTGTATAATCAAAAAATAATCTTATAATCCCCACCCCCTAAGTTATTGTAAATAGCAATTCAAATATATATATTCATTATACGACGAAGAACTGCTAAAACATATACAAACACTGAACGCTTAATTATCTACATTTGAAATGTTAGTTGCAATAGTTATATATGTTAATATGTATATATTACCTTACATATATATATATATATATATATATATATATATATATATATATATATATATATAATTAATATGTATTACATATCATATATATATATATATTTTAATAATAATACAATTATTTATATCATCAAATTATTTAAATAACTTAATGATGTAAATAATTGTAAAAATATAAATAATTACATATTATTGCATATAATATATATATATATATATGCATATAATGTATATATTTTATTTAAGCTTATTATACTTAATGCTTAATACTTATATTATTTAGAGATGTACTAAACGTCAGTAGTAAACCAGTATATATATATATAGCCTAGTTGTATCCACGTATTAAGGATATATAAGTACTATAGTTGTTAGTATACTTTTTTTATGTATGTATGTATGTATGTATATATATATGTATGTATGTATGTATGCATGTTTGTATGTATGTATGTATGTATTTATGTATATATGAATGTATGTATGTGTATATGTATGTATATATATATATATATATATATAGTTATGTATGTATATATATACTCTATAGTTATGTATTTAAAGAAATATATAAATTTTAATATTTATTCATGAATTTATCAATATACCAGGATGACATTTATTTTATTTGTTTACATATTTCATAAGTTTGCATTGGAAGATAGGGAGTGAGAGCGCTTGGATATACACATGATTTTCATATATATATATACATATACATTTTAAAATGAATATATATATATATATATAATTTAATATTTTACTTAATATATATTATTATTATTTACAGATACCATAGAATAAGAATTGAGGAAATGTTTTATAGTATTTTATCTTATTTTCTATTTATATATATTTTTCTATTTCTATTTCTCCTCATTTCTTTATTTCATATTAATAAATAATATATTACATTATAAATGTGTTCATGTTAAATAAAATCAATATATAAATATGTAATATAAATATATATATACATTACCTCTGGCATAAATCAGTACTTCTATGGGATATCTGACCCAGGTTATTGTATGGTACATAATTCCCTATGGCATAAAGCAGTACTTCTATGGGATATATGACCCAGGTTATCGTATGGTACATAATTCCCTATGGCATAAAGCAGTACTTCTATGGGATATCTGACCCAGGTTATTGTATGGTACATAATTCCCTCTGGCATAAAGCAGTACTTCTCTGGGATATATAACCCAGGTTATTGTATGGTACATAATTCCCTCTGGTATAAATCAGTACTTCTCTGGGATATCTGACCCAGGTTATTATATGGTACATAATTCCCTATGGCATAAATCAGTACTTCTCTGGGATAGCTGACCTGGTACAAACTGCTCACTGAGCCCCATAATATAATATGGTTCACATTACCCAGGTCATACCAGTGTTATAACCCATGCTTTGGTTACCTGGGCAGAGAGCGGCATCGATTCATCGTTTATTTATAGTTTTAAATACAATTATTATATAATATACTAGTTTTAATACTCTTTAAATATATTTATTATGAATAAATAAATAAATGACGTATATTTAAATAATATTTTTATTTTAAAATAGTTACGATTTCAGAATTTCATTTAAGAATATCTTTATTCCTTTTCTTTATATTCACAACTGTAATTACTGTGTATTAATATATATATATATATATATATATATATATATATATATATATATATATACATTATTTAATACTTATAAAGAATATGTATTGGATATCTTAACACGAATATGTATAGAATTTACTAGATAACTAAATGGAAGTTATTGATATAAATTATACAAATATATAACAGGTACGAGTAACATGGATTCATTGATTATAAATTACAAGAATCGGACATTCTAATATTAATTTTATAAATGAAAACTCTGTATTGTATAATCTATATAATAGTGTATTACAACTCTCAGGTTTACTATGATGTTTTGTAATTAATACAATAAATACATTTGGAGGTTTAGAGTAAACGTTAATGAGATATACAGGAAAATTATACAGTAGGGTAATCATATTATAATGAAACTAATATAATAATATTAATATAACAGTAGATCAATTGTGCATTTACAGTTTTATAATTAGAACATGTTATAATTATTTTTTACCTCCTTAAATTCTTCCGCCTTGCCGTGGTGAGGAGGCTTGCGTACTCTAATGAACTAGAGAGCTATGGTGATGAGGATTTATTCCTTGGTAGCTTCAAGCATATCACTCAGGTCTAAAGCGAAGAGTCAGACTAAATGGAAGAAGAAGACAAGAATTGTATGTGGGTTCTTGTATTCATACGATAGCGATGAATGATTGACTTTCTCCACGGTATCATATGGTTCGCTTTGTACGACTGTACATTGGGAAATCGCCCAAAACTGGGAACCACGTCATTAGTAGAAGTAGCGATCGCTAATGTATCCAGCAAACGAAAACTCAACTATGCCAATCACAACCAACAGCACCAGGGTTAAAGCCCCTGCCAACAACAACACCTTACTCATAAACGGAGCAGATAATAATAATATCTACAATGACAGGACACTTTTAAAGCCGAAAGGAGGGAGTGTTCTCGACAGCAAAGTTTCATGCAGTAAACTGCTTAGTTGCAAGCAGTCTATAAAAATAGCAACAATGAACGTAAGAACTATCAGGATGGAAGACAGAAAGAATGAATTAATATATAACGCATCCAAAAAAGGCATTAACATACTAGGAATAGTAGATCATAAAATATGCCATGACGACACTATAAAATACGAAAGAATAGATAAACATACATTGATTACAACATCTGCATGGAGAAACCAAAATCAAGCATCTGCAGGAGGTATAGGAATTTTATTAGACTCAAAAGCAGAACAAGCCCTGAGAGAAATAATTAAGTGGACTGAAAGAATAATGATTGTACATTTCAACGGAAACCCACTCACTACAGTAATAATTCATTATTCACCATGTGAAGGGAGCAATGAAGCAGAAGTTCATTATAAAAACCTACTCGACGCAACCACTACGATACCAAGGCACAATGTATTACTGACGATAGGAGACTTCAACGCACATGTAGGAACAAATGACACTTTCAAGTACACATATCATAGAAACAGTAATCAAAACGGCAGACTTCTAATAGACTACGCCGAAGAAACTAACATGATGATAGCCAACACATTCTTCAGAAAGAGGACCGGTAAACTATGGACATTTATGTCAGACTCTACTGGTGCCAAAACTCAAGTGGACTACATTTTGATTAGACGAAAGTGGAAGAACAGCTTACATAACTGTGAAGCCTACAACAGTTTCAGCAGTGTTGGATCCGACCATCGAATTCTGACAGCAAAGTTAAAATTAAGTTTAAGAAAGAACTCAACTCAAGCTAAGAAAACACAATATGACTGGTCAATACTGAAGAATAAAGACGCTAGTACTGAATATAGCAAAGCTGTCAGAGAAAAATTTAACGAACTTCAATCTGAAAACACAACTGCAACAGAACTATATGAAAACTTTATAGAAGCTAATAATATCATATCAAAGAAGATGATTCCTAGAATAAGAGCAAACCGAAAAACTAACACTACTTATGATCATAGAATTCAAGAATTGAGAGAGAAAGTAGAAATTGCATACAGTAAACACACACTTTCAAATACAAATGAAAGCTATGAAGAACTAGTAAAAGCAAAAGATAACTTACGTAATATGTACATGAACATCGAGAGTAACGCACTACAAAAAGCCACAGAACAGGTAGAATTAACAAACCAAGAATCTAAACATTCTAAATGCTGGAAGTTAATTAACGAAATAACAGGCCGTAAAAACACCAAAAAAGGAATTATAAAGGCGAAAAGCAAAGAAGATAGAGTCAAGATATGGTACGAACACTTCAAAAAATTACTGGGCAGTGACAGAAAAGGCGATGAAAACATATTAGTTAATACAGATCTCAATTTGGTTTTGAATGAAACACATAATATAGCTATAACAGCTTTTACTCTGGAAGAATATAGAAAAGTGACAGATAATCTTAAAGATGGTAAGGCTGCAGGACCTGATGATATAAGTCCAGAGATACTAAAGTACTGCAAATTTGACGACATCATACTAAACTTTGCAAATAATATACTATTTTTACAAGAAACACCAGCTCAATGGACATCAAGCAACATAAAGCCACTACCTAAATCTGGAGATCTAAGCGATGTAAATAACTACAGAGGAATAAGCTTATCAAGTATTGCTTCAAAGATAACAAACAAGATGATTCTGAACAGAATTCAACCTACAGTCGATAAATTGTTGAGGAATAACCAAAATGGATTTCGACCAGGTAGAGGAACCATTGCACATATATTAGCAATAAGACGACTCATAGAAGGAATTAAGACCAAAAATATTCAATCTATCATAACATTTGTGGATTTTAAAAAGGCTTTCGACAGCATCGACAGAGCAGTTCTATTCAAAATTCTCAAGATTTATGGAATTCCAGAAATACTAATAAGAGCTATAAAATCTCTTCACAGTAACTCAAAAGCGCAAGTAATAACGCCTGATGGAATCACTGAAACTTTCCTTATTCAAAACGGAGTACTGCAAGGAGACACTCTAGCTCCATTCCTATTCATTATAGCTTTAGACTATGCTATGCGACTAGCAATAGATGGACGAGAGAGCGAAATAGGTTTTGAAATAGCAAGAAAGAAAAGTAGGAGACATCCAGCAGTAAATGTTACAGATTTCAGCTATGCAGACGACGTAGCTCTTATTAGTAAAAATATTGAAGAAGCACAAATACTGCTTCAGAGAGTAGAAGAAGAATGTGGAAATATAGGTCTAAAGATAAACTGTAAAAAGACAGAAGCCATGTATTTCGGTATAGACAATAACCAACATATACACACCATACTCAATAATGAAATCAAAATAGTAGATAACTTTAAATATCTAGGGTCATGGATGCAAAGCTCAGAAAAAGACTTCAATATTCGTAAAGCACTAGCCTGGTCAGCCGCTAATAAGATGAAGAAATTATGGAAATCAAGCATAAGAGACTCACTTAAAGTTAGAATATTCAGGGCTACGATTGAAACAATATACACATATGGTGCTGAAACATGGACAACTACAAAAACTATGAATAAACGAATAGATGGATGTTACACCAGACTTCTCCGAATGGCTTTAAACATATCCTGGAAAGATAAAATCAATAACATAACGCTATATAATGGACTCTCAAGAATATCTGAAGTAATAAAAGAAAGAAGACTAAAACTTGCAGGTCATTTTATGAGACACGACAACGAAATGGCTCATAAACTTGTCCTATGGGAACCGACAAATGGTAGTGCAAGAAGAGGTCGCAAAACCATCACTTTTGTAGATAATCTAAGAGAAGACATAGGACTAGACGATATAAATGAGATAAAGACGATGATGTTGGACAGAGATGTTTGGAGAGATAAGGCAAAGAAGAGTCGAGCGAGAGCTCGACATAAGTAAGTAAGTATAATTATTATCCTTAACTATAAAGACAATTTGAAAGATATCAAATCATTTTGTTTATCAATGTAAAGACATACGTAATTCATAGGTAAAACATAGGTATACATACTTAGACATAAGTATATGGTTTCAGTATTATATTATAACATTAATATAATTTGATGGTTATATAAGAGATTATTAAATTAAATAAAATCAATTTAGGTTATACATATAATTATAAATGTTAAATGTTATAATATTAAATGTTAACTTATGATTATATTATGATTATGATTAACTTATATATATATATATATATATATATATATATGTATATGTACAATAAATTAATATTTAATATAAAAACCTTATTAAGTATATAATTTTCTCATTTGACTACTTTTTTATTAATTTTTTTATTAACTATGGTTGATTGGCTTATTTTCGGAATATGATATGATCTAACTTTACGCTTTAACCTGTATTTAACATAGTAAAATATATTATCGGTAATTCTAACTTTATAATATTTATATTATAAATATATATATATATATATATATATATATATATATATTTATATAATATTAATGTGTAAATATTAAAATATATTTCATTATCTTTAAAGTGATGTATACGATATTAAAAAGTAAAAATAAGACATCTAGATTTTAGATATATAAAATATTTAATTATGTGTAACTTTAACTATTATATTTATATGCAATACTTTCCCATACTACATAAAATAAAATGCTGCATTTATAAAATAATAGTATATACAAATTACCCCATATTCATATAATGCCATATAATGATATAATATTGTAAACTATAATAATAATTATATAACTAACGGATTAATGTTCAGATGAATTATAAACATACTTAACTGAATCGCTATTATGAATAGAAATACATCTAGTACAATTATTAATGTAAAATCTTCTCTCTATTTGTATTAATAATTATTAATTTTTCTGAATAAATAATACACTTACAAATATATATATATAATATTACAAATATATTATATATATAATATTACACAATATACATATTATATGAATAATCTATGCTACATAATATATGTAATATTATATTTCAATTATAATTTATTTATAATTGAATATGTTAACTAATAATAAAGTATCGATTTTTATATAATTATAAATTATTATAAAGTATATTATGTTACTTTATAAATTAAAAATGCAATGTTAACTAATTAATTCAAACTATTTATTATTATCTTATATTCAATTTGCTACATTGAATTAAATTAAAACATATATTGAATACCCAATATTTAAAGTTTATACATTCAAATAATATTTAATTATCTATATATTATATATTTGTATATTTGTTAGGTGGAAATGTATATGTATAATTAGCCTAAAACATATCCTATATGTAGGCCATATATAGCATACGAAGTACTATGTACATTACAATTTAGACAACATGAATATAAACGCGTGCTATATGGTATATATATATTTATATATATATATATATATATATATATATATATATATATATATATATATATATATATATACTATATACATATAATACAATATGTTATATTACTTACAGGGCCTCGGTCATCTACCAACTCATCTGTTGGAAATACGCTGAAGTCACATGTTTCGGATTCTACCATGTCATCGAAATCAGTGTACTGTTCGCGGTACATCTCAAGGGCATTCCTCAACTTCTGGCAGAGGACGTGATATCTTAGTTTTCCTGGTTCGTTGATGCAGTTTGTGCTGAAATTCTTAGAAGTCAAGTCGAATATTAGCGTATCCTCGAGTCTATTTCAGTAGGGGGAATAGTTTAAGGGAGTTTCAGTGCATATGAGTATTTACATATAGTTATAAAGCATTGAAATATGCGCATTTATTTATATATTTAGTATATTGTAATGCTTCTTAAATGATGATTATTTGTATCAACAAGAATAATCATGAACGCATAGATAACTGAGTTATTGTATTTTATAATATATATATATATATATATATATATATATATATAAAGGGTAATTGTCTCGACAAGTAGCAATGCTTATACAATTACCAAGGTACTTGTACCTACATCTGATAATAATAATAATATATATATATATATATATATATATATATAACTATACACGTGTATATAGGGATACATATTAGAAAATATTTTTTTTAAATGACATACTCATATTAAAACATATTATATATCTATAGATATCATATATGAACCTAGGTTAATTATCACTTTTGAAAATAATATTTTAGTTAATATCAACTATTACAGATTTACTATTATTTCTATATTTAGAAAATGTATGTAAAATAATATACTTCATCTGGATATTTATATTTTAAATATGGACCTATAGGACATATCGGACATATGTGCATATAGGCCTAAGCAGATATTATGTATATATATATATATATATATATATATATATATATCTTTAAATAAATATTTCATACTTTTCTTTATATATATTAGATTAGTCGTATACAAATATCCATGAAATAAACGCCTAATTATAATATTTAATTATAATTTTTTTAAATTGAATAATTAATAAAAAGTGTTAAAATAGATATACATGATTTGTATCTATAATTATATTAAAATATATGTAGATATAAATATTAAAACAATTTACAAATACAAAATATGGGCAAAGAAATATTTAACTTAGCGTTGAAATAAAAATAAAGTATTTGATGAATTTATGAACTATGCGTTCACAAATTTGGTATTATGTCATCAAGTAATTACGAACACACATGTTTTCGTGAAATCATGCATACAATTATAACCCTAGTGACGTATTGCATTTAGATTTATTTATGTTGACTTCTATATCCGGTTCATCTACAATGTATTCCAGTGTTTTTAGGAATTTTATTAATCTGTTACTTGGGATATTTGTACTGTCGACAATTAGAGTGAAATATTGCCTGGAGACTGCAAACATCATAATAAATGAAATTGTTAATCATTGTATATATATATATATATATATATATATATATATATATATATATATATATATATGTATTAACGTTCATTTAACATATATTATACTGTGATACTTAGAGATATTATTTAAAATCTATAGATATTCAAAATGAATAAATATAAATTCGGAGATATCGTACAAATAAAACAACTATTTAATTAGTCTAAAGCGATAATATTAATTATATTACTCTATAAATGACTAATATGTATAATAAATGATTATCTAAAGTAGGCATATATATATTGGCTATACTAATGATAACGTACATCTGATCTCTTCACATGTAGAACCGTAATATCTTCCGGAGCAGAGACACATCTGTCTATTATTGCGAATCACACACGTTCCCCCGTGGCGGCAAAATTTATAGCATACTGATTTGTGTATGTGTATGTGTATTAAATAATTATGTATAGTATATATTGGCGTAATACATATGATATGCTAAATTATATTGCTGTACTTGTTATGTTTTACTTGTTATCTTATTTGAAGCATTTATTAGAATGAGAAAATAACAACAGTTGAATACAACAACAACAAATATATAAATAAATATTGATTAGTATTATATATATATATATATATATATTTATTTATTAATTAAGTATATTATTATGTATTCTGTATTTAAATTAATTGGTTTAAGATAAATAGGAATAATATATAATATATATAAAAAAGTAGTAATTGTTATATAATGTATGGTTTGTAATAAAGTGCGCGATAAAACTTATACATAATGTATAACTTTCAAATGTTTCATAGTGATGAAAATACATAAAAATTAAAACAATAGAAATTTCGTAATATGTATATAAAATTTGTATTATAATACTTAAATGTATATATGAAAAATATTCTGTAAGATGGATAAGTAGGCTTATATTATAAACAACGTTATATCGAAATGTAGATTATTGTTTGTTAATAATGGTAAAAAATAAATATATTATATAATAAATACAGTATAATAAACTGATATACTAATCTATGAAAAAGCATATAATTTAAAATGTAATAATAGTATAGTAAGGGAAATAAAGTGATGTGGTTTAAATGGACGAATATAGGATATTTATAGGGAATGCATGTTAAGTAACTATAGTATTACTATATTAATATATGAAACTATAATACTAGATATATAGATATAATATTACAGAAATAAAAGGGAAAATAAATGAAATAAATACATTAATTTAGATAAATTAAAAGTATTACTTTTTATTAATTAGTAGGATTAATAATTATACTGTATTGGCGATTAGATGTTTTAGATATTAATAACGATAACGACTTATTATTTATCATTATTTTTTTTGTATCTACAATATTATTATAGTATCAATGAACAGCTGTCAACTTAATATAATATGCCAATAAACCTATTACAAACGATCACTCGACATACGTGTGTATCACTGACCCAGTTCTTCTTCACAGTAGATACCGGTATACACTCCGATAGGGCACGAGCAGTAGTGGAAATGACCTTGAAGTTGGTAGCAGGAAGCTCCGTTCTTACAGGGTTCCTGTTTACTACAGAAATGTTTGTACTTGCACGTCTCTCCGTAGTATCCTGTATACCGCGACATTCATTCAAATAGGTTACGTTTTGTCATATTTTATGTACAATCTTATTTTTATTTTTAAATATAACAAACTAGTATTATATTTTAAAATTATGTGTATATTACATGTCTATATATATTGTATATGTAACAAGTATAAAGATATACGTTTGATATAGGCGACTTAATATTTACCTTTCCTACAATTGCATCTATACGTGTTATTATGTAAAGGGATACACAAAGAAATATTTGAACATTCATTAGCGATCTCGCATCTATTTTTACGAATATTACATCTCGATCCTTTCCAAATATTGGTACAATTACAAAAGTATTTATAAACTAGGTCAACACATCTTGCTGCGTGGTAGAGATTAACATAACATGTAGGTACACCATGCGTTGATATATACATATATATATATATATATATATATATATATACATATATATATATATATATACATATATATATATATATACATATATATATATATATATATATATATATATATATATTATTAATGGTATCCGATCATAACGGACGAGTTGAGAATGAAAATAAGTGAGTATGGTAAAATATTTGTTATATATATACAATATTAATATATAATATATGTATAATATATATATATATATATATATATATATATATATATATATATTTATATATATATATATATATATATATATATATATATATATACAATATTTAATATATATATATATATATATATATATATATATATATATATTATACATATATTTTCGGAATGGCATTTGTGGCATATATATATATATATATATATTAATTAATTATGAACAATAATCTTAATCCACACTGTATTACTACCATATGATATTAATTATAATAATATATATAATCTAACTATAATTAACGTAATTATTAATTAATTTAATAAATAATTGATTACATTACTATTTTAATGAAGTACAACAATACTGTATATGTATAGATTTGAATGTATACTACAATATGGATATATTAAATATATATATATATATATATATACATTAAAATTATTATGATTTAACAAAAAACGTATACACATTATATAGCTTATGTAAACGGTAGTACATAAGCTATATATAAAAATTAAATATATGTATTATTTTTGAACGTCCTCCTAGTACATAAATACGATCTGTTTATATATCAAATGTATATTTATTAATATATTTATTTAGCAATTCTACGTATACATTTATTATATAAAGAAGCAATCAGTTTACATATAAGTGATACACTAAGTAGAGCACCCGTCAATAATATAGATGTGAATAATATAGATGTGAATCAAATCTTAGAATTAAAGCATACAATACCGTTAGTATATGTTTCCCTTCAGAGATACATAGTTTAAAACCTGAAATAACTAATGATATAATAAGGCAAACGTTATAAGATATAAAATATACGTATTGATCTAAACAGAATAAAATACTTGAGGCCGTAAATAATAAATTTCCTGGATATCAACAATACATTAGAGTGAGGATTAATCTACAGAAAATATAGACTGATAATATATATATATATATATATATATATATATATATTTGTATATATATATATATTTTTATTGTTATTTGGTGGAGTCATTTCATCCCATCCAGGAACTTAGATGAAGTTTTCACTTATAACCATATATATGGTTCTAATGTCCCTTCGAAGCCGCTCTCATGTTAAGGCATCCATGGTTTTAACGAGAGCCGATCATTTATTTATACACAATTATAAGATCACTTCTAAATAATATTTTAAGACCAATTTTATCAAATTAATTAATGGTCCGGACGAGGGTCGAACCCGTGGCCTACTGCTTGTGTGTCTGACGCCTTAGCCACTGAGCCACACAGGCAGTTTATATATATATATATATATATATATATATATATATATATATAGGTACAACTAGAAATATTAATACAAAGGTTATACTAAGTTATTAATTATTCGTTAACTAACCATTATTTTGACACGGGTTACTAAGGCATTCATTAATATTAGTTTCACAATATATTCCGAAATAACCCTTGTTGCAAATACACCTATACTTAATCATTATAGATTCGCATGTTGAACTATGTTTACCTATAACCAAGTACATGTACATAAATATATGCACTTTCATATATATATATATATATATATATATATATAATATATGTATGTATAATTATATTTGTACTATATTATTTAGAATATATTTAGTAAATATATATAAATAAAAGTTTGTGAAAATCTCAGGTTATAATAAAATAAATACTATCAAATTACTCAAATATAATTTAAATTACACATGTATAACATAATCATAAAAGCATCCATACGATCTATTTTAATATTATACTATCTGACCAATCCAATACTCCTTCAACTTTTAGCTAAATGGTTGTCTAATTCGACTCCTTTATATTACCTATAAATTCCTATATATTCATCCACGCCTGTATAAATATATATATATATATATATATATATGTGATTTTATCTTAATTCGCTCCACCTCATTGGCTACACGTTCAACATTCAGTATATATATCGTTCTCCCATAGCCATCATCCCTAATTCTAGAAACGTCCATTATCATGCATTATCCCATATTTATGCGTCGCGCCTACTTCATATATATTACCCATTCAATCGCATACCTATTTTAATACTCATTTCAAATCATATATATCCTTATTCTAATTTCATTATATTATTGTTATTGTTTATAGTTGTTTATTATTTGTATACACTTATAATGAGTATTATCACTTTATAAAGGTGTATAATAAACCATACTTACATATAAATAATGTAAAAGTAGAATATAAAAAAGTAATCAAATCATGTTATCCACGGGTAAATAAAGATATACAAGCAAATTATAGAAATATCAATTAAAATTCTCATAAAATGTGTAGTATTATTATTATTATGAGAACACATTTACAAGTTTACATCGCGTACGATACTACTCCGGCTATACAATACATCGTGAGATGGAGTGATGTACTTTAAAATGATTCATTTAGATATTTTACAAAATTATTGATAACATATAACTGTTGGCACTTTCACATTTATTTTATAAGGCAACGTTTTCCTCCACAACCAATTTAACAAAATTAACCTATAGGTTATATATATATATATATATATATATAAATATATATATTTCCATATTATTTTAAATATATATATTTCCATATTATTTTAAATATATATTTCCATATTATTTTAAATATTTTATTATTAGTAATTAATTTTTATATATTTTTTGTCAATATATGTATAGTTTACATAATAAATTTAGATATTTTTAATAATATAAAAAATAGTAACATAAAATATATTAAAAAAATAAATCATTCAAGAAATAATAATTCCTCCTTGGAAATTAATTTATAATTAATTTTAAAGATATTTAAAAAATATAAATGTTAATAATGAATTATTGAAATACAATATGTATTTAATAATAATTCAGATTATTTTTGTATTGTAAATATTATTGGTATATCATAATAAATATATATTAATATAATAAGTGATATTTATTATATATGATACTCCATTATGGAATATTTATCTCCCCATGTTACATATCTAAGGGATATCGAAATGCTTCAAGTGGACCAATATTTTTAATTTGTTGAAATAATTAAATATATATATAATTATTATTACAAATAAATAAGTCATTTTATATTGATTACAACCCTTATTACACTCGGGTATAGCAGGGCCGAATCCGTCTATTATATATATATATACACATACTAGTATATACTACTAATTATATTATTATAATATACTAAACCACTAATCATCATATTAACTGGGTAGTATTGTTAGTAACTATTAATTATTATGGTGATTTTAAACAGTTACCTATACTTTTCTGATGGATAGTGATCTTCGTTATAGAATAATCGTTAGGTAATAATATTCTACCGTAGATAATATTGTTCGTACTAGCATAGTAGTACTACTACGACTACACTATAATATACTAAAATACTAAGTTATCATAATATAAAATATAATGTATATTATATTAATTAGTATAATCATAAATATATATATATATATATTATGTTATCTTAAATAATGAAATAATTAGATTCTATCTATTCCAAAATATTGGAAAAAATTAATATTTATTAGAAATACATTTATTTGTACGATAAAGAGTTTTGATGATATACTTTATGTGAGAAGTTTTTGTGTGAAATTATACATAGCGGAATATAGATAATTAATGTAGTTGTCAATTATTTAATATATTTAAATATATTTATAATTGGAGTATAGTATACTATATATGTAATATACTAGTGGTTATATATGAATACTAACATTTATTTGCAATGCAGAAGTCTTTAAGATACTCACAGTGTATACCCACGTAGGAAATCGAACAGTTGCATAGGTACTTATTTCGGAGATTAGTACATACTTGTTTATTCTGACAGGGATTACTTTCGCATTCGTCGATATCGTAATTACAAAGAACACCAGTTAAACCTATTGGTATTTTTATTAATAGTAGTAATAGTAGTAAGGTCACATAATTGTACTTGTGAAGGACGATACAATGATAATAATCATAATGTAATTAAAAAAATAAAAATAAACATTAAAAAACTAAAACTACAAAAAAAACTAAAAAAAGACAAGAAATGTTAAGAAAAGTATATATTTGAAAATTTAATATAAATAATAATATATATATATTGGCAAATATTAAAAAATAAATATATATATATATATATATTATCTACATAAAGTAACAAGTATTTAGATAGTTTTCAAGTTAAGAATTGAACGAGAATATATAGAGATAAATTATGTTACTTATTTAATATAATACATATTAGTTTTTTTATGTAGATAAATTAAGCGTAATTATAGTATACAATATAAATAATATGAAAAGAAGAAATAAATGTAAAAGTTTGAGTAAATAAAAATTGTATTAATAATTTTAAACTTATTAAATAATTTAAAATATTAAAAATATAATGTGAGGATGAAATAATAATAGAACAAAAAAATCACAATGTTTAAAAATAATTAAAAGTATTATTACTAAAAATGGAAATATATACTAATTTTCTTTTATCAATATTGAATTCATTACAAATTATTGGTCCATATTACATTAACAAATTATTCATATAGTACTATTCATATAACGTTATATGTATTATAAAGTTATATGAAATACAAATTATTTCTTGTATTCATTTTTTTAGTTATTATTTTATAATTTTTATAAATACATTGAATACAAGTTTTATAATATATGCTATGCATAAATATTAATGTTTTATATCTACAAAAATCAAAGATATTTATTAAATTATGATCTAAAAATAGTTTTTTTTGAACTAAAATCTATATGTTTAGAAAATTCTAATTTAAATTCTTTTTGTGTATAACATGAATACAATATATATTATATGTATATGTATGCCCCCATATTTCTAAACAATAAATTAAATGGGGATAAAAAAGTGCACGATAAAGTGTAATCATAGCTGATTCATTAGGGCAGAATGATACATTTTTATAATCCAATATATTTTTAATAATTTATTCTTTAGATATTGAAAAAGAGTTTTCCAGTTCAATAAACTATCAATGATTAGCACAAGGAACTTTGTTTCAGACACTTGAATAAAATCTTATTTTTAATACTATTTCAAATTATATATAATTTCTAATGGACATGCAGTGAGTTTTATCAATGTTAATTTGCTTACTGTTTTTCTTAATTAACTTATTTACACTTACCCATAACATTATATCATTAATTGTCAACTGTAATTTAATTTTCAGTTTTTTGGCTGAACAATCACTAATTATAATATTTGTGTCATCAGCAAATAGTATAAAAGTATTATTAATAGAGCAGGTGGCATGTAATTAATAAATAAAAGAAAAATAATCTGCCCAAGAATCGATCCTTGGGGGAAAGCGATATATATATATATATATATATATATATTAGTAGTATTAGACCTACAATTATTTTAATTTATAAACTTTTAGATTTAAAAAAAAAAAATTGGAAAAGTGCCTGTTAAAAAATAAAGATTAAAATGTATGATAAAGGTTTAGCTATAGTGGACATATTAATTGTACGAGTTCCAAAGATATATCAAGTTTATTCTTAGATAGGATATTTTTGATACAAATTATCAATAGTTGTAATGACTTCACTAATTGTGATAGGAGATACAAATAATGAATAATAATTACTATTTTTAAGGTAGTCGCTACTGTTTCATCTTTTATTTCATTTCCATTGATATCAAGTACTGATATTTTTGAATGATTCTTTTGTATGGGATTTATCAATGTATCTAAAATTGAATATGTAGTTTTAATGGATTTACTGTTATCCAAAGATTTAGCATACAAATCCTTTTTATACTTTCATATAATATTCATGAGGTCATTTTTATATTTTTTATATAACCTAAGATTATTATCATTTCTATTATTTATGAATTTTACATATAGCTTTTGTATTTTTGTACATGCTTTCATTGAAATTGTTGTAAACCAATGAATATATTTTTTGCGAAAACTATTGTTAGATTTATATTTTTATATATGTTTTATCATATATGTTACTAAAATGTATAATAAAAAGTTCAAGAGAAATATGTATATCTTCAGATTTTATAAATTTCCAGTTGTCTTATAAGTTCCTACATTAATTCATTAATATTGTTAGTGTTATTTATATTGTGAGCTATAATTGGAACATTTTATTTACATTTGAAACTTAAAAAAACTAAAAAATTGCCATTATGAAAAATATTGTCAATCAATGTAGAGCTATTATTACTGATACGTGTTGGTTGATGTATAGATTAAATATGTTTTTTAATTGCAATGTGCTTATTAAATAACCTGTAATAGTATTGGAATTAAGTAGGTCTATATTATAGTCCCCACAAAGAAATATATGTTTACTATTATATATTTTTCAATACAATTATTTAGATAAACAAAATAATCTTTTTCCAATGTGGGAGATCTATAAATTTAACTGATTATAATATTTCTAGTATCAAGTTTAATTTCTATAGTAATTGTATCAATGTAAATGTTACTAAGAGATAGAATTACAATTGTATTTGTAGAAAATTAACTATTACTATAAATAGAGACGCCACCAGCTTTTTTTATGATTTATAATAGTACGATGTATATCCCTGTAATTCAAATATATTAATATTAAATTCATTGAACCAAGTTTCACATATTGAAATAAGATCACATTTATTATGTATAGATTAAGTAATAACTTTACATTATAAAAGTTTTTAATTATACTTCTACCATTTAATTGTAGTACTGATAAAGTATTTAAGTTGTATTTTAATGTATTAAGTTTATTCATCGAAATATAAGTAGAAACCTAGTTAAACGTATAATTACGATTCGCTGGATCATGGACAAGAGTTGGATCATCATGACATTATTTATTAATCATGGTCAGATGTAAAAAGTAAAAGTAAACTTTTTTCGTACTAGGTAGATAATATAACTTACTGAACGTTTATTAAAGCGAATTAGCGTAGTTGATAACTTACTCTTGTTAGGTATATTATGCGCTATACTGGTGTATGCATGTACAATATGAACTTACAGTTGGGATCCAAATTATATTATAGCGTGAGTATATGATACATTATTTTCGACTATAAGACCAACAATTTTTAAGTTTTCTCTACTTATATACTGATCAATATAATCAGATCTAATACTGGCAGAAATAAGGCTATTTACTAATGTCTCAATTTAGTTTTGAGATAATCAACCTCAGCTTTGACTGTTATGAGAGCCTCAGTTACAGCATTTTCAACTATATGTTTAATGTCTAGGGTAACTTTTTATATTACATTAGCTACTATTAATTGATCCTTTTTATATAGTTGATCTGCTATTATAACATAATATTTTAATTATTGCAGATATAATTTAATAATAATTATATATTACTTTATATACTTTTTAGAAATATATTTGACAAATTAATAAATGAATTATAAAAATAATTATATGAATATATAAAAAAACTATATTTCAATATATTTTATGTATATATATATATATATTTATGTTATAGTATATTGATTATATTTCAATTAGGTGTAAAACCCCTTTTACGGAGATTTTAATAATATAGTTAAACGTTAACCTCTAATAATTAGAGTTAATAATTGCGTTCGAGTTGGTGTGAAACCCCTTTAAGGATATATTATAGGAGTATAAGATATTAAAAATAAACACGTCTTACAATTTGTTTAGTGTAAATAGGAAGTGATATATATATATATATATATATATATATTATAATATATTTTACACCATAACTAACCGGGGACACAAGTGCATTTGAACATATTGATAAGATTGATACATGTACTACCGTTTAGGCAGGGGGAAGAAGCACACTCGTCGATATCTTCATGGCAATATCGACCAGTGTAGCCATCTCCGCAGGAACAGGTGAAGTCGAGAACGTTATTAATACACGTGGAGTTATTCTTACAATCAGTAGGGGAAAGCGCGCAGTAATCAATTGCCTTATCACAAAACTCTCCTTCAAAACCTGCATATTGTATTAGTTTTAAACATAAATAATATATGACATTTATTTTAGTAATTACTAATTACTAAATCATTAACTACTACATTAAACCAAGTAGAAATATTATTTAACCATAGGTATACATAAAATACGGATCAAAATAGATAGAAATTATCATATAGAAATTATAATGTACAAATATATAACAATGATTATAATACATATAGAACAGACTATTTATAATTATTATTGTTTTACTGTATTGAACCTTACTCGAGTACTCGTACCACTAACCGGCATCGCATTTACATTCGAATCCGTTCAATTTATCCGCGCACCGGCCGCGTTCACCGCACACCGTGACGCCAACGCAATCGTCTACGTTTATTTCACAGTTATCCCCTAGCGTTCCATTCACGCAATCACACTTGTAATAACCGAAATGGCTGTTACACGGTGAGTCATACTGGCACGGCTGACTATCGCAGTAGTCGATAGTATCGGCGCAGTGGATACCCGTGTATCCCGTTACGCAAGTACACGTGTACCTACTGTTGATGCCGTTCAGAGAGTCCGTGCACGTAGCATTGTGTTTACAGGGATTCGTGTCGCACTTAGGAGTTTGCACGCATTTGGTATTCTTATCATTCGACGCGGTACTCGTCAAATGATATCCTGTATTAGTGTATTAGTGTATTGTATAGTATACTATCATATATGTAAGATTATGTATCATGAATCGAGATATGATATGTATTATATTGTACTTTTTATAACGTATATTACTATAGCATACAATTTACAATTTATTATTAATATTTCTTGTGATTTAAATATTAATATTCGTACTCTAAAGCAATATAATTTATTTGTATTTGAATAATTTAGGTTATTGATTAACCTATTTATCTAAAAGTAATATATATATATATATATATATATATATGCATATTCACTATTGATCATATATTAATTAAATGTAGGCATCCACGAAGTACAACAATCTATTAATATGTGATATTATTTATATTATACTTTATAATTGTTGATCATTTTAAATTAATTATTCCTTCATGTAGTAAACTTGTTATATAGACTTAAGAGATCATTAAATAAAATATCATTACTGTTAATGAATTAGCATTACAATATTATTTATCGAATATGATTTTATTTACAACTGTAAATTATTCATACGAATTACATATATAGTTGTAAATTAAACTGTGTATACTATATTTACTATCCATTAAATAAAGTAGGATCAATTACAAACAACGAGAAAAACCACGTTAACTTACCAATTTTTAATGCAGAGTCGCGGCGAGATATAGTTGCTAAAGAAGCAGCGTCTCGCTACGTCTAGAAAATTATATATTAAATGTGTTTAATTAAATGTCTTATAATACGCATTTTATTAAATATACATACAAAATTAAATATGCATATATTTCAAATTAATATAATATTTCATATTATATCAAAATAACGTATAATTTTATATGTTTATTTATTGAGATATATTATATTATATATAAAAAATAATAATTAATAAAATAGTTTTAATTTTATATAATATAATGTACAAATAAAGCTGTGTTAGTTAAGTTGTTAATTGACATTTGATTACATAACTATCAATGGACGTTATCCATTTCATATTAATAATCGCTAGGTTAAATACTGAAAAATGTAATAAAAGTATAGTTTTATAAATAATTTAATTATTATTTATTATTAGTAAGTGGAAAATATTTCATAATAAAGTTAAACTATAATAATAGAAAAAAAATCATATAACCTTCTAAAACTAAAATTATAATTGTATGACCTATATTTCAATATTCAAATATGTTAAATCACTCATAAATAAATACATAGTAAATAGTACAAGTAATTTGAATTGTTAGTGTATTAGAGTATTTGATGATAGCCGATTAGAAATTTAAAAATGAATTAATTGGTCATATGTTTATATAGCTTTTGATGTATTAAATATAAATTTATAAACAAATATGATTATAGAGATAATTTATTTATCTAAATATTATAATATATAAATATATTTCAATTATAAATATGTATTTGTGTAGATTGATAATACATTTAATTAAATATGTAATTATATAAAATTAATTTTTAATAAAAAGTTCGATTATAATTTATTTTTTATATTTTACTAAATATTCACCTTCATAATTGTTGTTGTAATAGAAACAAAGATATAACCTATAACAAACAATTACCAATAATATATATAAATATTAGTTAATATAAGTTAATATGTCACAAGTTATATAGAGTTATATTAAACATATTTAAAATATATATTTTTCAAAATATTTTTCAATAAACATCTATAATATATGTTCTCGTTTATTTAAATTTTCATCTAGTTATTATTTTCTCAACATTTAAAAAACCAACCTAGAACTCTTTATATTATCTACATATTTCACAATGTATATATATATATAGTTTAAATTGATATTTCAATTAATAAAATAACAATATGTTTAAAATTATAGTAAACATATTTAAATATACATAACATATATATAAGTTGAATTTTTAAATATAATCAGTATATGAAGTATTAAATTATACTTAATATGATATTTACTTTTATATTCTTATTATATATAGTTTAAGTGTTAGAATCAAATTAATAAGTAAAAATTCGCGAAATAATATGATCATTATAGCCAAGTCATTAATAAACATTAAATTAAAAAGGGTGATGATTATTAAACATTATTAAAATGTATTAAACAAAATTGATATAATATTTTTTTTCATATGGATCAAAATATATAAATATATAAAATATATAAAATATATAAATATGTTCTAAATAAAACTCTAATGCCAAGTTAGAAATTATTTTTGTAAACTAAAAAATTCATCAACTAAACAAACTCGGATCTTGCTAAAATAGTTTAATAAATATAAAAAGATTCTTATTGTATAAAATTCTTGTATTGATAATGGTGAATTAGATTCATTCAATAATATTTAAATAAATGCAAATTATACTTGCTATTTTTAAAAAATTCGAATCATAATTCACATGATTGTCAATTTGTTTTAGTAAATTGTCTTCAACTGCTAGTGTACTGGTTAATTATAATAGTAATTTAAAATTATTGTGATACTAATATTAAGTGTTTATATATATATCAATAGTCTTACGTACAGGATTTACCATATTAAACCATAACATATTATTAAATAAACTATATAGGTATGATAAAAATTATAAATATATATATATACTTATATATATATATATATATACTAAATACATTTATACTAAATATTCTATGTACAAATAATATATTTAATAATACTATGTAGTTTACATATATATAAACATTACCAATCATGATATCAAAATAGCAACAAAGTTATATATTATATTTATAATCACAGAGAAATATTATTGTATTCAGTTACTAGGTACCCCTATTAATAACCATGATTGCAGATTTTATTTCCATTGTTACCGCAATTATATGTAATTTCTGATTTACAATAAATTCTACATCCAGTATGCACTGAGTAGTAATACTTATGACATGTCCTTGTAATAGATAAACTAATTCTGTGTGTGCACATTAAAATTATTTATATATATATATATATATATATATATATATATAAATTCTTACAGTTTATAAATACTGTTAACATAATATATTGTGACACTTCATATATGTATTACAATATGACATTAATAATAATTAATACTATACAGGATTACAAAATTAATAAATATATAAATGTGTATGTATATAACTAATATAATCTAATTTGCTTTTGAATATTTAACACATAGAACTATTAATCCATATATATATATTTATATTTTATATTCCTATAATAATATATAACTAATTTAATCGGTTAAATAATACTATAACTCTTTTTGGTTACTTTGCACTGTATATGTTTTTGTTGGTGTCACACGCGTATTATAGTTAAATGTATATTCGGCAATTTTATCATCGGAGGTTACCTTATCTTTATCCATTACAGTAATCACAATATACACAACCTAAATAGGAATCACTCGTATATATTTATATTTATATAATATATATAAAATATATATGATATATATATATATATATATATATATATATATATAATTATATGATTATATATTTAATTGTATCCACTTTTAATATATTTTTTTAATATTTTCTATTTACAATATATATATATATATGCACATATAATTTATATTATATTTATATTTATATTTCAATGCTTTTAAATATATATAAAATAGAACATTTATACAAGGTTATAAATAACATTTTTATCAAGTATATCGAAATGAAATTTTGCATTCATATCTGATGTGTCAGAAATAGTATTCATCTTTTCAACATCTGATTTTTCATAAAATATACATTTACCATTCCTGTCAATATATATATATATACATTAGTGTATACTATATAATGTTATTTATGTATTTATATACTTATTCATACTCTATCAAACACATATTATATATATAAATAGTATATTACTATAATTATATATTACTTTGAGTATTATTAATATATACAACATATATAAGGATTTAATATTGACGTAACATAACGTAACATAACATATAATATATAATTATTATATTTAAAATAAATTATATCAATCGATTAAATTAAAAATTTACCACTGATTAATTAATATTCCGTCGTCTGCCAAACCCTTATAATAACACTTTATATATATACCTGTAATATGATTATCACTAACATAATATATTTTACGCAAACAATGAAGTATGTATCGCATATATTATATTTAAATACAAATCCTGCAATAGATACACACATAACTCCATCAATGTCAGTTCCAGCATTATTTGTAAACTTCGTTATTGATAATTCAATATTGGTTTTTCCATAATCCTGTGCAAAATAAATATGTTGAGATAAATATATAAAAATAATAATGCACAAATATATATATATATAAAATTATAAAATTATAATAAAATAATAAAATTATATATTTTATCCGATTGATTAAAATAATTTCAAATTTTATTTTTTCCGACTTAAATAAAATTAGTTTTATTATTTTTACATTTATTACTTTCTGACATAATATAAAATTACAAAAATATAAATATAAATTAATATTATTAATTATAACATATCAGTATTAAAAAAAAAATTATTTAAAATATTTATTCAGTATTATATGTTTCATTTTTATTATATCATTTTACCTATTTATCTAATATATTTGTTTCTTTTTTCCCTTATTTCTTTTAGTTTATTTTATATTTAAATATTGGCTTTCTCCTATTTAGGTTCTTTATGTTTTATTTTATTTTATTTTATTTCATTCTTTATGTATTTTTTTGATTTTAATTTTAATATTTTATCATTTATTTATATTATTACATGATGATAACATTTAGTTACATGATAAGTTTCATTTTATTTTTTTTTATCATATATATGTAAAGAGGAAGTCATATTATTATAACATTATTATTTATTTATTATTCTTATCTATAATGAAACTTATCATGCTAATAAAGGGGTAATTGTCTCGATAAGCAACACTGCATAATCTATAATTACCCTAGCATTGCCTAAATCTGATAATAATAATAATAATAATATATATATATATATATATATATACAGTAAAACCTCTTTATAAGAAAACTTGTCACACATTTGGCAGAATTAAACCTTTTCCACATTAAAAAAACTCTTTATAAGAAAATCTTATATAAAAAAAACTTATTTATAAGGAAATTATTGTATACAAAATATAAAAAATAATTATATATAAAAATAAATAGAAATATTGTATATTGATGAAAATTATAGAAATTAATTAATAATTTTCTATCATAGTTTTTTTATTATATAAGATATTTTTTTCTCATAAAGAGGTTTAACACCAACTTGAACGCAATTATTAACTCTAATTATTAGAGGTTAGGTTTAACTATATTATTTAAATTTCCGTAAAAGGGGTTTTACACCTAATTATTAGAGTTAATAATTGCGTTCGAGTTGGTGTGAAAACCATTTTACAAATATTGTATATTACATAAATAGCTCAAATTGAATTAAAATTAATTAATACATTTTATTATATCCTTAAATTGTAACGATTATTAATCTGTTATCTAAACATTGTACAGATACAATTATTTTAAAGCAAAATATTATTAAAAACTATTTTAAATAAATCATATTTCTTAACTATACTTTTGATTACTACTTTTAAATAAATAAATATAATATATATAACCTATATGTTATATAATGCATTTTCAATTATAAATTAATTCTTAAAATCATTGGAAAAGTAAAAACCTCTTTATAAGAAACAAAATATTGAAAAAAACAAGTTTCTTATAGAGAGGTTTTACTGTATATATATATATATATATATATTTACAAGTTGTATGGTACTAATGGGTAGGAAAATGCATATCAAATATTATTTAGTTTTAATATGGGAATTGTTCATGAATAGTAATAATAATAACTATACATATTTATATTTATATAATACATATTTATTTCTAAAAATGTTAAATGTAAATTTGATAAATAGTATAAAATAGAAAATAACATTAAATTTATGAATACGAAATAATAAATATTGTATGAAAATAAATATTGTCAAATATAAAGCTTATTTGTAATCAATAAATCAATTATTAACTTAATAATATTATATTGCAATATAGTAATTAAGTATTAATAATTAGATATACTGAAATTTCAACTATATAAATTATAAAATATTATATATAAAAAAATATAATTATATATATATTATAATGAGTAAATACATAATAAAAATAATAAGTGCATTATTAAAAAAAGTTAAATAATATACATAATTTATATATATATATATATATATATATATATAAATTAAAAATATATGTACCATGTCTCTTGATAGGTAATGCGATGTTACTCAATCCATATATATATATATATAATATATATATATATATATATATATATATATATATATATATATATAACAATATGCATATATATTCAGTATTATTTACGAGTATACGCTAATATCTTTTTCATTATAGTGACAACGGTATTAAATATAAGTATTGATACGATATCTGAATTCAACCAGATATTATTAGTGTGTGGTTTATATGCGTTGTACATGCTTATCAAGCTTGACATGCAGTGTAAGTCAAATAATCAGGGTGATATACAGTGGTGTAATGAATGTATTAATATAATTGAGTTAATTCTCAAAAGACATATATTATATTGTGTGTGGTTTCCTATGCAGGTAATTTGCGGAGTTAATATTTTATCGGGATATTATGGTAGTATTTATATCATAATGGTATAGTCATAGTTCGAATTGCTAGGGGTTTTAGTAATAATAATTGGTATATTTTACTAATAACAATAAATAAAATGTCGTAATTTGTTTAGGATAGGGGACATTTGATTGAGGTTTATAAACATAACCTTACTAACTATAGTAACATATATAGTAAATATATATTATAGGTGTAATATTATATTGAGTCGCAGGGGAAATTTAATTCGCCACATATAATGTATAATTAGTATATATTTATATTAATGAATGAGGTGTGTTCATTATATTTATTAATTATATATTATCAATAGATTATAGAAAATTGTTTAAATTTTATTATTGTATGTTATTATACATTCCTCAATAAATTGTTATTGGATAATAAACATTCATGAATTCATGAAAGTCTAGGTAAATGAGTGTACATAGTATACTCTATTCTATTGAGTTGAATCATCATTCAGTATTTTTCTTAAATCATTAATAATTTAACAGACGATGATAATATAGTAATTGAAATTAATTGTGTATACTTGTAATTGAACGTATGAATGAATAAAGTACTTTTGCTCTATAGAATATATAAAATCTAAATTATTAATGATTTAAGAAAAATACACAATGATTATCCAACAGTAAATATGTTATATAATGTAATATCTATTTTGAAAATACTCAATTATTAGGCAGGAATTAATATATAATTAGGCTAACTGTGAATGTATTAATTCTACAAAATGTATCCATTGTATAAAATAAGTTCTTTAAAGTCATTAACACAATAACTTTCTCATATATCGATAACATATATTATTATTATATTAATATATTCTATAAATTCACTTATTTGAATAAGTAAATATGAGTTTCCTCACTTATTATTAGATCATATTTGTTAATTGTTAATGTTTTTTATGAATATTTAATTTATAAATTAAGACAATGACTAATATAAATAGTTTATATTATATTGTTGAATTATATTTATATTACAAATGTATTGCCATATAATTATTCTATTGGTGTACTATTATTAAACGAATGTTATAAAGCGATATTTAACTATATATATATATAAATATCATCAGACAAGTCCTCTGATATCCAATGTCCAATATATTTATAAGCTTTAACAATATTTAAAAGTTTATTACCTATGTATAACTTTACTGGATTATTTCTAGATGATCTATAATAGTTACGCAAAATGACAGATTTATCAATGATATATGTTATGAAGTTATGGCTAGCAAATTCTTCACAACAATTTATTAATAATTGCAGACCCTTCAGTGATGGTGAAAATAAATCCGTATCATCAGCATAGCATATATTATTAATTATATTCCCATTTAAACAATATCCTTACTCACTTTGATTTAATTTCACTTTTATAGGATTGGTATAAATATTGGTCACACATATAATCAAATGGATTTTAGTCTAACTCCTCAGAAGTTCAAATCAAGCATATACAAATCCTGGTGCTGTAATAAATAGTGATCACGATCTGGTTCTTTGTATTATGAGACTGAAATTATGTTCACAAAATATGAAAAAAGCAATAGAATAACTGAACAACACACATACAGGCAATGAATATAAAGATGAATTAGAAGCTAAACAGAAACATATTAATATAGATGAATTATCTAATGATAATGCTTATATACAAATCTCAAAGTCAATAACAGATACAGCACAAAATATTCTAGGAAAATACAGATTGAGAAAACAACCATGGATAACAGATGAGATTCTGGAATTATGTGATAAAAGACGAAGCTTGAAAGCAACAAAATATAAGAGTAGTAAGCATGCCGAAGAATACATATTAGTGCACAATATTATAATAAGAAGCATGAAAGATAAAAAGATGAATGGCTGAAATAAAAATGTAAATTTATTATGTATTAAAAAGAGGTGTTCATAGCAAGAGAGCTTATAATACTATAAAAGCAATCACTTATCCAAAAAAGGAAAATATCAAATATTGAAGATACTATCGGTATACAATTAGAAGACGATACTGCAAAATTAGTTAGATGGAAAGAATATTGAAAAGATTTATATAACTACCCAATAAAAACCGACCGAGCCAAAGTAGAAATAGATAATATCCGTGAAGATGATGTACAGCCACTACCAATACTGAAGTAAGAAGTGATCCACGTATAAAAAGTCTAAAAACTGGCAAGTCACCAGGAATTGACAATGTACCAAGCGAGATTTTAAAAGGAGGAGGTGAAGCGTTAAATGATATAATCACATAGCTTTATCTGAAAGTATGGTCCACTAACCAGTGGCCAGATTTATGGTATACCTCTCTAATCATCCCTATTCCAAAGAAAGGAGATCTCAAAAAATGCTCAAACTATCGTACAATAAGTCTTATCAGCCATACAAGCAAAATCTCCTGAGAATTATATTGAACAGATTAATTCCACAAGCCGAAGATATTCTAGCGGAAGAATATTCCGGTTTTAGAACAAATTGAAGCACAACTGAACAAATTCTTAACTGCAGACTAATAATGGAAAAAACACATCGATCAACAATGTCAAGTTTATCATAATTTCATTGACTACAAGAAAGCATTTGACAGAGTATGGCATAAGGGTTTATGGCACATGATATCTTCTTTTGGAATAGGCAATGATATAATTCAATGTATTAAATCACTCTATAATTCTTCTAAAAGCAGCGTACTGCTAAATAATAATATTGGAACAAAGTTTAATACAACAGTAGGTGGTAGGCAAGGGTGCTTATTATCGATTGTTCTGTTCAATTTATTCCTGGACAAAATAATTCTTGACTATGTAACAAACCAACCATCTAGTATATCTATAGGAGGCAACAAATTCAATAACCTGAGTTTGGAGGCGATATTGATCTTATAGCATATTACGAAAGTGGACTACAAACTATAACTGATGCACTAGAAAAAAAATCGACAGCATACGGCATGGAAATTAATCATGATAAATGCAAAATTCTTGTCAATGGAGAAGGTCCAACACCAATGATTTATATGTACGATAAACAGATTGAAAATGTGGAACATTTTAAATACCTCGTAGCTATGCTTACTAATTCCGGCAACTCAACAATTTAAATTCGTATAAGATTAGCTACAGCAGTTTCAGCATTAGTAATACTGGAAAAGATCTGGCATAGCGAATAATCGAATTCAAACTTAAATTTAGATTATACAACTCATTAGTTCTGTCAACATTGCTTTATGGCTGTGAAACATGGACTCTGTTAGAAGAATCAAAGAAGAAGATCCGAGGTTTCGAGTCAAAAGCTCACAGGCGTCTCATGCATATAATCTATAAAAAAGAAAGACGAATATATTGGTCAATAATTTAATAAATGAGATAGTCGGCTAGTATGTACCTCTTCTTGATATAATCATGCGAAAATGACCAAATTCGGACATATAACTAGACACGATTCCATGTCCAAAACAATTCTTCAAGTCTATGTCGAATTTAATAGAAAAACAGGAAGACCAAAGAAAAATTGGTTAAATGATATTTTTGAATACTATAATCTCCCTCTTCAGCAACTTTTAGTTATTGCAAAAGATCGTTATAAATCGAAAAAGTTATTAAACACATTGTCATGTTCTCCCCCTACAATGCCTACATCACGGGACAAAGTAACTAAGTAATAATCTACCGATACATATAAAATCATACAATAGTCAAACCACACTTAACCAATTTTGTTCAAAAATTAAATATTTAATATCATGTAATCTCTAATCTATATTAAAAATTCATATCTTTTATAATATTTTGTAATATATGTACATAAGTATTATTAATATGCGCACTATTATTATTTATATTATTATTATTATTATTATTATTATTATTATTATTATTATTATTATTATTATTATTATTATTATTATTATTATTATTATTATTATTATTATTATTATTATTATTATTATTATTATTATTATTATTATTATTATTATTATTATTATTATTATTATTATTATTATTATTATTATTATTATTATTATTATTATTATTAATTATTATTATTATTATTATTATTATTATTATTATTATTATTATTATTATTATTATTATTATTATTATTATTATTATTATTATTATTATTATTATTATTATTATTATTGAATTGAATTGAATTGAATGAATATTTATTATGAATTTTTCAAGTTCAATTTAGTAATAATTAACAATATGTAGTGATAAATTCACAAAACGACAACAAAACGTAGATAGTACACATATAAAAATAACAATAGTAAATTAGAAACGTATCACATGTGCCGGTGATAAAAACAATTAATAATTAAAATTAATAATTTATAAAATTATATATATATACATATATATATATATATATATGTATAAATAAATATTAAGTTATAATTTTTTTAATATGATTTTTAAAGGTATATAAACTATTTGCTAATACAATATGTTCATCAAGACCATTCCAAATTTTAGCTATTCGATTATTTAGTAGATTTTTTGTTACATTTAGTTTACATGTATTCATACTAATTTGCAGAGAATGGCCTCTGGTATTGTAGTTGGTCTTTTTGATATTAATAATAGATGATGTATTCATAGATACCAATCCGTTAAATAGCTTATATACCATAACAAGATCAAATCTAGTTCTTCTGATTTCTAGAGAATCTAGATTTAGGTATATTAATCTTTCATTATAAGGTTTATAAGGTAAACCGCATCTCTCGATTAATCTTCTCGTAAAGAATTGTTGGACCTTCTCTAGTTTTATCTTCAGTCCTTTGAATGTCCTGGCATCTAATCCCGGATTCCAGACTGTCGACGCATATTCAAGGTGGGGTCTAGCATATGATATATATGCTTTTCTAATAGCTGGCATATTATTAGTAATGAAACAGCGAAATATACGATTGATAACACAATATGCACTTGTACAGCACACACCAATATGTTCAGAGAAATGTAATGATGGATCAAATTTGATGCCAAGATCACGATACGATCTACAGTTTACTATTGAAACATTATTTATAGTATACAATGGTTTATTAGTATTACCTAATGTAAGAGCAGCTGATTTTTTTGCAGCGTTTTCTAATTGCCAAGAATTAGACCGTTCATAAAATTTATCAATATTATGTTGTAATTTATATCTATGATCTATGTCATTAGATATAAAACTCAATTTAGTGTCATCCGCGAAAAGATTAATGGATATATCTTTATCAATCACTTCGACTAAATCATTGATATATATTAGAAAGAGTAAAGGCCCTATTACAGATCCTTGTGGAACACCAGATATTATTTTAACTGTATCAGACATTTGATTGTTAACTCTTACTCTTTGAGATCTACCAGATAGAAAACTACTTATCCAAGAATGTATGTTACCACATATACCTAAATTAGTTAATTTGAAAAGTAATTTACTATGAGAGACCTTATCAAAAGCTTTAGCATAGTCAAGATATATGATATCAATAAAACTGCCTTTATCAATTGCAGTAATCCATTTAGTATAACAATTTAATAGTTGCAGTTCAACAGATTTTTTATGACGGAATCCAAATTGAGAATCAGAAATTAATGAGTTACGTTCTAGATAAAAATTAATTTCCTCAACTAATATACGCTCGAATACTCTAGACATAATTGAGGTAATTGAAATCGGCCTATAGTTTTCTCTATTTGAAGGGTCACCTTTTTTGAATATCGGAACTATATAACTTACTTTCGACATGTCAGGACATACACCAGCTGATAAAGTTTTATTAAATAATATTATAATTATTTTATATCGTAAGTGGAATAGATAGTTCATATGAGAATTGTTTGAAAAATATTGAAGGGATATTATCTGGTGGCAATGTACATGATAGTGAGAGATTTATTAGATGCTTTCTTATGTTATGCCTATAGAATAAAAAGTTATTTATAGTTGAATTATGTTTAGGTGGAGATAAATGAGGAATATTATCATTATCATTAATAAATACAGAAGAAAATTGATTATTGAGTATATTAGATTTAACTGTATCTGAAAAAATATATGTATTATCGTCTGATTTAATGGGACCTATAGTGGAAAAAGAGGAACATCTTGAATTAATATAATTATAAAATCGTGATTTGTCATTAGATGATAAAATTAATTTTTCTCTATCGATAGTTAATTTTTTAATGTTATAATCTAATAATTTTTTAATATTTTTCCAATTTATAAAATTATTATGTGAATCTAATCTAGTTTTATAATATTTTAAACATTTTACTTTTAAACGTAGAATATATTTTGGATACGTTTTTTTATTTTTGATATGTTTATAAGCTGGAACATTATCATTAATAATATTATATAAAGTATTATAAAAAATATTAAACATATTATTAATATCTGTTGAATTAGATAATAATAAATTCCAATCAATAGAAGAAAGGGATTGATGTATACTATATAAATTAGACTTTCTAAAATTTAGCCCAACTTTTTGATTTATTTTTAAATTAGCTTGGAAAGGTAGAGAAAATGATTATTAAATATATAAAATGATTATATAAAATATTATTATTATTATTATTATTATTATTATTATTATTATTATTATTATTATTATTATTATTATTATTATTATTATTATTATTATTATTATTATTATTATTATTATTATTATTATTATTATTATTATATTATTATTATTATTATTATTATTATTATTATTATTATTATTATTATTATATTATTATTATTATTATTATATTATTATTATTATTATTATTTATTATTATTTATTATTATTTATTATTATTATTATTAATATGTATACATATATATATTCGATATAAATATCTTGTATTACACCATTTTTGTTATTACATTTTCTTATTTCATAATTATTATTATATATTAAATATTTAATATTGTTGTTATAATGATATTCTTAATATAAGCTACGTATAGCTTCTGAATATCCTTCTGTATATTAATTAAATATTCAGTAATTAAATATTCATTCAATTATAAATAATAAAATCAAAGGTTAAATGATTCCTCCTTGACGGACATATTTTGAAACTGGAAAGCTATTTGATATATTATCATTACACTTAATATATATTATCTGATTACTGTACCAATAATTTAAAAAATGTATTATATAATATGGAACATTACTATCTTTTAATCTATGAAATACAATATTGTGATTAAGTTTATCAAAAGCTTTAGATGCACATAGAAAAGCTACTACTATATTGGTATTATTATTAGTGTCATCTTTTAAGTTTTACTTAAGTGAAAAAACACACATTTCGCTTCCAAGGTTTTTTTTAAACAAAATTGATTATCAAGAGTAACTAATAAAGAAAATATTCAATTATATCTCACCTTTTCAATTATCTTATAAATAATATTGGAAATACATATAGGACGATAGTTAGAAGAGTCATTCGATATTTTATTTATTTTTAATTATTTGTAGAATATAAGATAGTATTAAGATATAGTATTTTTGGAAAATAGGAGTGACGTAACATGTTATTAATGAGTTATATATATATATATGTAAAAATTATAATAAATTATATTAAATTAAAACTTACCACATGAAAACTAATCGATAAAATCATATAAAAATACAACTGATATATATGTTTAAACATTATTATAAATATTCAACACAATTTAATAGATAACTAATATTATTATATAAATAAATAAACTAAATTTAAGGATAATTTTTAATTCAGTAAATAAATAAATAATTTATATTTTAAATGTATTTAAATCTATTTAAAATAAATAATGTAATGTTATTTTCTAAAATATACATTAGAATATATATATATATATATATATATATATATATATATATATATATATGTTATAAAGTCAAAGTTGTAGATATATCGATTAATGTAATATAAATTTAAATGTATTTAGAAATAAGTAACATAAATCGATATCTCTTAAACTAGATTTCGGTGTCACGTTCTGTGTTAATTGCAAAGCCATAGCCATGTACATGTTTGCTTTTCTGGTATTTCATTTATTATCGTCTGTAAATTATATTTCATTATTTATCTATAGAATAAACTACACTCTGTGAGATTGCCTCATTCTTCATTCTGCATCTCATTGGGAAGGTACTATTAGTATAATTATGTTATATTATTATTATTATGTTCAACAGGTCTCTGCTTAGATTAAATAAACTGTATTAGAATATTCACTTTATTATATATATATATATATATATATATATATATATATATATATATATATATAACTGTGACACATAATTACTGTTCATTAAAAGTGAATGTATAAATTTTATTTACGACTAGAATGATAATTTATATTGTATGAATAACTTTATATACGAGTATTAATTATATAGATATACCGTTGACTATGCGGAATGATAGGGGAGTGGCCTCGTGTGGGCTGTATCGTAGCATATCAGCCATGTGTTTTAGCTAATACGTTGTTATACTCTAGATAACGTATAGGTAGTAGGTGCATATCGTACACAGGTCAGGGGCGTCCAATACTACACGATTACATATTAGTTCCGCGGGTCTATTATCAGAACCTCGGATGTCCGCGGGTGCGTCTGTTGGTGTATTCATCCAGTCTTTCTCGGTGTGTTATTATCCGATCAGCGAAGACGTTACCGCCGGGTGGTAGGTACAACCGATGATATGCGTGCATTCCTATTGAAGGGTAAATGTGTATTGTAATGTGACGATTAGTTTCGTACAGTGTTAACACTATGTACTACTAATTACCTATTAAATATTCTATTATTCGATAATATAATCTCTAGTCATTTTAATATCGCATAACTGTTAAAGGTGTTGTATTATATATATATAAATACATTTGGACTAGATGTTGCAGATTATATAAGTTTTCCTAAAAATTATAACTGATCCGTCCCGACGTTCTGACACGAATGAGAAGGCGGCTAAATTGGCATCAATGATTATATTCTCTGACAGACTGTTTATCCTGCTATTTGAGATAGTCCGTGTGATATCATGTCCTATAGCAGGCCAGTGAATGTGTGCTCGTACCCAAGTCAAGCTGTTTATGAGATCTGTGTAAATAATATTATTAATACAATTAAATACGTTACTTACAAATTATGTATTTTTTATTCAAATTTATTGTTATTCTATAATAATTAATTATATTAATAATAATAAATGTCCTATAAATTATAAAAGTAGGCATATTATATTATAAAATAGACTATATTATTTGTTCAAGCATCTTAATTAAATTACAAATGTGTTACTTATAGTTATATTTTCCAATGTATTAAATAAAGTAATGCCTAATTAATTATGTTATGCTATTTTGTTGTTTAAAATTAATACTTTTGTGCATGATAACACGTATATATTACAATATAACACAATATAACATATGACTACTGATAATAGAATTATAATATTAAAACATAGTTTAATATATATATTTATAGCGGATATATTATAGTTTATATATATATATATATATATATATATATATATATATATATATATATATATATGATACATGATTGGATATGATTGAGTCATTGGGTGTATTATGGATGTATAGTATACATCGGGGAATAAGGATATCAGCGTTTACACCTCTGGCAATGGTGTAATCCCTAATGATATATGATTTGGAGCACCCTTACCTGAAAGTTGTAATTGATGTTCTACGCATCCTGGGTATACTTGTGGCAATGGTAGTATCCTTTGTTGTACTTAATAGCAGCCTTATATCTTGTATTGTTTTAAATTTTTTTAAATTTGTGTTTATTTAAAAAAAAATTATGTTTATTTCATTTATATTTAATTTAATAGTATTATAGATTGATTGTTTGTAATATTGTATATTATATACACTTTATGTAATACATTTTTAATAAAATATTATATTTTTATATATTCTTATATATATATTTTATTTATATATTATCGTTTATTAATATACTTCTCGTAATTTCGTAAATAGGTGAATGACCAGACAAGCTTTTGCTTTTTCATTTATCTAGGCTTTTAAGCCATCTCTGCGTATTATGTATTATTATTATATATATATATTTCGTTAATATAAATAAACAAATAAGTTGGTGTATACAAACGAATAGTTGACATATGTGTGGGAGGAACTGCTACATACTGCAATCGATCCAGACTCCCTTTACTATTGTGTTTTCTTGCTATTATCATGACCCGACATATATATATATCTCATATTCTCACTGTTACTATCACATTATCATAGTATCTCACCGATTCATGCAGATTCATGCAGATTCTCAAATACTCGAATATTAAAGAATGCATATCTAGTTCTAGCTAATACATTATGCGTCAGGTGGGCGTGGTTAGCGCTTAGTAAGCGTGTCTATGACTCACCCTTAACTCTACTAACCAGTGGACATATAATAGTTATCTGTGTAGCCGGTATTGTCGGTGAGAACGGTGAAGGAGCCGGGTGTAGTAGCAACGATAGCTATTAATAGTGGGAGAGGTTAGCTAGGGGAGTTAGCTAGGGAGGTTAGCTAGGGAGGTTAACTAATGAGGTTATACTATAAGTACGTTTATTATATTGTATATACGGGTATGTGCCCATAAATTTAAGACTATAATAATATATACAGTTATACGATTATTACGATTATTATACGACAGTTAACGATTATTATTTCAGAATTCGTGGAGCACATTTAAAAATAAAAGTAAAACGAGTATATAAAAATGTATTACTTATATGTATTTACTTGTAAAAAGAATCATACACATAACAATCTATATACAAGTAATTATATATAGTTGTAGATATATAGTTATGGAGGAACAGTGTGAAAGAGAGAAACTAACGAGCGCACATGAATCCATCGCCTATGTACCCCGCGTTACAAGTACAAGTGAAGCTGCCCACCACATTAGCACATACGGCGTTAACATCGCATCTGTTCTCCGTACATTCGTTCACATCTAAAGTATGACGTCATTTCACTAGATATTGCGTCACCGTAATAGATATTGCGTCACCGTAATAGATATTGCGTCATCGTAATAGATATTGCGTCATCGTAATAGATATTGCGTCACCGTAATAGATTAATTATTGCGTAATATCTGTATATATAGCGCGATATGTGTGCAATTACAAATATGTTATTCAGTTAATTGAAATAGTTGAAACAAGTTATCTCGAATAGATGTACAATCTATTACAAGTAATAACTTTAACTATTTCTAGTGTTGCATAATAGTGAATATCGAATATTATGTTAATCTCATAATTTCAGTGGTTTTCAAGCTTTACTTACACACAACTAATCTAGTGCCATTCAAAATCATGAATTACATGTATGGCTAGGTATATTATAATAATAGGCATTTATTGAAATCACGTATATATATATATATATATATATATATGTATATATATAAATATAAATATATATTATATACAATATAAAAAGTGGATACCAACGAACCACTCAATAAGTCATAGAATTATAAATGTTAAAAGAACTGTGTGTTTTGAGTTATCATTTATGAAATTCTTGATAAATACAAGAGAAAAATAATAATTGCCTAGAGTCAAACTCGGGAACTCTCGATTTCCAGCTAGTGACTATTCCACTGAGCCAGTCATGGCACCAAGGCAATGAATACCGTACAACTCGACCTATGTTACCTACTACTACGTATACTAGCTGTTCACACTAACCCACGCAGGTGAGACCGTTTCCTTCATAGCCCACATTACACGTACAGGTGAACTTGTCTATTGTGTCGGTGCATTGTGCGTTTAGGTCGCAGTTGTGTAGTCCTTCAGTGCATTCATTTATCAGAATTCCTTTGTTTTATGGTATTTATATTAGTATGGTTATTGTTATTGTTATTGATGTTTCTATTGTTAGTTATTGTTATAGTTATTGTTATTATTATTATTATTAGGATTATTATTATCAGTATTATAATTAGTATCATTATTATAATTAGTATCATTATTATTATTAGTATTACCTCTATTAACATCATAACTATCACTACATACCTATCAACATTACCAGATATTACTAGAGTTGTACAAGAGATTACCTCACCACCACTACTAGCGCCACTAGGCGGGTAGTGGTGGCGTTACTAACTGTCACACGTGATGCCATCACCGGTATAGCCTTCGTTACAGGTGCACGAGAACGATCCAGGGTTGTTTATACATTCCGCGTTGCTATGACAACCGTGGTCGCTAGCTTGACATTCGTCTATATCTGTAACGGATCATCAATAGATTAGTGCCTGGCATTGTTATATTATTATGTATTGTATATTGTTCATTGTTATATTATTATATATTTATGTTGTAAATAACAATTAAAGTTGTGGTGTAGTATATATTCTAGAAAAAACTATTACTATCAATATCGGAGTAATGTATTTCTAGCTATATGTATCAATGGATTTAGGTATTTATATTAAAATTAATACTAAAATGTAAGGTTAAGTAATAATTATTAATTTACATTTATTTATAAAATATAACTATATTTAGAATATATTTATCTACACTAAAAATCATCACTAGACCACTAGACCACTTGATACAATACGTTTTTCACTCTACCAATTGACCACTCTAAAACTGGACAACTAGTACTGACCTGTACATATTTCACCGTCACCCGAGTATCCATTGTTACAGGTACACTCGTAAGCATCTATTGTGTCCGTGCAAGCAGCATGAGGTGAACATGTGTCAGTGTTCGTGTAGCATTCATCCACCAGGATAACTATTGTTAAGGGGGTGTTATTATTGAAGGGTGAAATTGTTAAGGGGTGACATTGTTGAGGGGTGATATTGTTAAGGGGTTGACATTGTTGTGGTGTGATATTTTTGAGGGGTGACATTGTTGAGGGGTGATATTATTATAGTAGTTAACTATATTTATAGGAAGTGGTATATAAAAAGGGTTTATCTATTGTCATATGGGTTGAAATAGTTAAATATATATATATAAAATCCTAGGTATCTCCGTTAAATCGATTACTCCCGTTATATTAAGTAACTAATTAAAGGAGTTAATATTGTTAAAGTGTTAACTATTATATATAGTATATAACTAACAATATATAGTGTATGCTTGTATAATAATCACCATATTATTAAAAAAGGGTGAATATTATCAGTGAGTGAGATAAAGGGTGTAACTATAGTTAAAGGGAGATATATTGGTAAAGGTGTAATTATGGTCAAAAGAGATAAATGTTTTAAAGTGGATATGTATTATTAAAGTAGGTAACTGTAGTTAAAACAGGTAATTATTGTTAAATCTACCTAACAAATCATATCTACTAGGTACACGCGTTACATCGGGTACACGCGTTACATTAAGTACATTGGCGAATACTAACTATCGCAGATGATTCCGTCCCCCGAGTACTTAGGTTTGCAGACACATTTGTAACTTCCGTGTGTATTTACGCAATCAGCATTATGGGAACAATCCACATCTCCCCCCGTAGTACATTCGTTAATGTCTATGTGTGTGTATGTGTATGTGTATGTATGTGTGTATGTGTGTGTGTATGTGTATGTATGTGTATGTGTATGTGTGTGTGTATGTGTATGTATGTGTGTGTATGTGTGTGTATGTGTGTATGTATGTGTATGTGGGTGTATATGTATGTGTGTGTGTATGTGTGTGTACATGCATCAGATACAATAGATACAATAGGCTATGTACATTCTCGCAGTAAATACGAGCGTATTTACGAAGTACAAATTTTGCAGAGTTCAAGTTTTGAAAATACATTCTAAAGACAGAATATAAGGGGATTCTAAAAAGAAATTCCAATTTGCATACTGATCGAACATAATCGAGGTTATATATGAGGTTATTCGTGAGAATTTTCTGTTTTGTAATGCTAATTTAATTTTTTTTAAATTAATTCATAAAATTGAATCTATCATTATATTATCTAACAATATTTAAAATATTGTTTTTAAATTAGGATTAATTTAATTTTAATATACGTTAGAAGTGATTATAATGTTAAATTTAATTAGGATAGTTAGTGACTTTTAGTGTAATTAATAATTGTTACTCTTTTTATACAATTATTTAAACATAAACGGCTATCTTAAAAAAAATATTGTACAAAATCAAAAACAAAAAATAACATACATCATTTAATTACCATATCTATTAAAGCATAATATGCATGAAAATAGATTATCCATATTAATATAATATGGTATAAATAAATATGAACTCTATTCATAAAATTTTGAAATAATTCTTATTTATACCAAAATAATGTGTTTTAATCAAAAAACGAAATATAAAACTGTGACGTCATAGTAGGATCCCAAATATAAATTCTAGGATATTTAAATTTTAAATTTAAAAAATATTTTATTCAATTTTTATTTTATATTATATATAGTTAAATAATTGATAATTATTTCGTAACTTTTGGATTCTATTTAAGTTATAAACAAACATTTAGAATTACAAAGGACAATAAAAATCGTAATATGTAGATAGGTTTAGTAATTTGAAATATATATGACGTATAATAATCAAAATAAATGAGGCTGTGAATTGTTCATTTTAATATAGTAAATTTAATGTGAATCCAAGTATATAAATGTTATTTATATATTATATAATGTACATATATATTAACTTAACTTAATATTAATAAGAATAACATAATATATGTACATAATGTTATTAATTAATCAAATTACTAAGTATGATCAAACTTGAAAATATCGTCATTTGTATGACCTAAATATATAGGTGTATATTTTAACTGCACGATATGCATATTGCTTGCGATATATATTTCAATTACAATTAGTAACTATGATCTATATTTAGATGGGAGTGACATATCATATATAATATTGTAAATTACTAGAGATAAGATATATATCGATCATATTTACTGCTGGCAATATAGTTTGATAAAATTATATAGAATGATCAATTATATTTTAAGATAGTAATATACATGATTAAATATAATATATAATCACTGAATAATGATATGGAATTATAATAATGAAATATTATTTAAAAATTAATGTGTTAAAAATATTAAAATCCTTTGATGTGTTTATAAATTAATTATAATTCTATTTACATAATTATACATTTTTTTTATATATTCATATATTTAATATATATATATTATGTGTATATTAAGATATTTATATATATAGTGTATATTATAAACTTATGTGTATTATAAATTTTATATAATTAAACATTTTATATATATATATTATAATATAACTTTATATCATAATCATTTATTATTTAATATAAGAATTTGTACTATGGTATTGTATATATGCAAACATTACTTATATAACAGAGTTGTACAGTTTTGTACAAAGTATTCTTCTCAAAGTAATTATCCATATGAAATTATTTAAAGTAGATTAAATCTTTAGTTATATGTGAACTATACAATAAATTAGTGCATAAGCAATGAGCATAAGCATAAGACATATGGTTAAATAGTTTTTTAATCACAATTTATGGTAAGTAAGCTATATAATTTAAAGTAAACTTTGATATTTTAATGAAGGCGAACTTGATGAAATAGTATATGAATATATAGAGGATAGTGATAATGATACAGGATTAACTGGATACAAGTTTCAAAAATGACAAAGCGTAATAGCATATAACCAAGAATATATAATATAAGAATTATAAAATTCAATTTAATCGTAGAAAATTTTCCAAGAACACAACAATTTTGCGAAGCATTTCATGAAGCAATATTTTGTGATATATCCTTCAGAAAACCTCTGATATGAAGTTAAAGTAGTCATATTTAATTAGAGTAAATACAAACACCCATGGACAACTATAAAATACTGAATATTAAAGTGCAGTTATTATTTAAAATATGTATATAATATTTCCATGAATGCAATACCACTTCTTATATGGATGATAGTGATGTGGAGAATATATATATATATATATATATATAACATTTCATATGTAAATAGAAACACTATTATTATAATATTTAATAATATCTATTATTATGTACATTCAAAAAAACCTAAGTAAGAAATATTCCTGATATGGTATTGGAAGTGTTGAAAATGGATATAAAGTATCTCACAGTCAATGAGATGATTGTGGTAAAATCATAGAAATTAGAGGTATAATTACCCCATACCCCACTCTATAGCTATGGGTAAATTACTACTTACAATATCACACTTATGTGTGTTTAAACAATCAATTATTTGTATAAATGAATATTTTTTTATAAACTATATTTTATATTTAGGTGATATGTATCATTACAATAAATCATAGATAAACCAGGTTCTTAATTAATATATTATATAATACTTATTACACTACATATACATTAGGAGAAGGGTTAGTCAGATAAATTGAAGAACCTGTTATTTATGGTATTTTTTTACTAATTTATATTTATTATATTATGCCGATATGAAATATGAAAAAATTTCTAAATCTATAAAACTGCTATTAGTTGATTAATATGAATAATTAATTAACAATCTCAATTGTATAGATATATTATAAGATTTGATAAACTATAATTTAATTGAATTTATTATTAAAACATATAATATTAATATTTTATACCAAATTACAATTTTAAAGCATCCAGTATATTAATTATTATCAGAACGAAATTATTTCTATATATACATATATATATATATATATATATAATTAATATATTTTATCTATAGGTTAATATTTAGTTTGAATCCAGAATTATCTATAATATACATTATTCTTCAAAGTATAGCATCAAGTTTTCTTAAAGCGCTTACATCAGATTCTTTCTCCAAGAGTTTCTTTGTTATCGCTTGAATTTCAAGTACACCTACCATATACATATATAATATCATATATTTAAAGTAGATTTAATAATAGATATATTAATCATATTATTATTATTATTATTATATTATATAATATATGTTTATGTATATATATATCATATTTATATGACATTTTTAAGTGTATGAAAAAATTTTATATTGAAATTAGTTTAACCGAATAACTTATTTTACCTATATTTTTATTACTAGAATAGAATTTATTGAATTACTATATATATATATATATATATATATCATATAATGTTCATATATATTGTATATGATCATTTAGATATAATAATCAAGTTTATATAGACAAAATATTAATTATGCATTGAATACTATTCAATATGTTATTAAACACTCATATATATTAAAATTATAAGTCCTATACTATAATTTATAATTAAAATATAAAATTATAATAATAAGTTATATTAATATTATACTAGATGATAGATTATAAAGTAGATCGATGCTTAGTATAATAATAATAATAATATTATTAATAAAAATATTTTGAATATAATTTTATTAATATTATTAAAATCATTATACTAAGCATCGATCTAATTTATTATAAGTATAATGTTATGTAATTAATAAATATAATAAATAGAAACATTATATGATGCTGATAAGTCTTTAACTAACCAGTTATGTTCTATAACGGACGATTCATTTTCAATACCGCTGGTATATTTAAATTTCCACCAGTGTTATATTATCGGTAAATAACTGATCGTTTATTATTTTAATAATAGATTTGAATTGTTAACTTATAATACTAATGTTTAGTAATATATCTACATAATAATCTATTTCACAAGTTAATACTATATCCATTAATGATATATTATAAGTATTTTAAATTTAATTATTATTTATTTTTAAAATAATGTATCTGTCAATAATCATAAACTGTCCCACTATGACGTCACGATAATATTTGTTTATTTATTTCGATTTTGAAAAATATGCCAAAATAGCACTTTTAAACTCATATTATGAATAAACTATACATTTTTGTAATTTTTTAACTCGACACGTATTATTAATTAATTAATATTAAATATATTATGATAAATCTATTTTCATGCATATTATGCTTTAAATAAATAATGTTGTAATTTAAAAATGATCACCACTCCTAACGAACGTGGAGGACATAACCTTGACAGTAGAAGTCATTGATTAATTCGTATCCGTCACGACATCGACATCTGTAGCTGCCTTCGGTATTGAAACAATAGGCAGTGGCATCACATTCGTATAAGTAAAGCAAGCACTCATTTATATCTGTAGACATGAGTGTGATAATATCTATTAGTATCTAATAAAGGTCACCTTGGCTAAGATAAGTAAGTTAGTGAATCTTTAATATATATCCATGACACTTTTATTTCAGATATTTCAACTAATATATACACAAGAATCATATAAAATAATAAAAATTAAAAGTATTTAAATAACTGAACTAAAGTTAATGCGACGGTAGCCTCAGTTCAGTTTTCCGGTCACTATTGCGCAATATACTATTACGTAATAGCCACAGTAGGTATTACATCACACACACACGCCTCTCTCTCTCCACATACACGCTAACCCCGACAGTCTCTGCCGGTATCACTGGAGTAGCCTAGATCACAGGCACACGTGTATGTTCCTACCGCGTTGTCGCATGTGGAGTGTGTACCGCACAGATTAGTTGTCTCCTGGCATTCATTGATGTCTGTGTATCGGGGTAGGTATATGTAGGTTAATGTATACTATGAGGTTATCATGTATAGTTTATTATGTATTATTATCTCTTAATATATGAATATATATATTATAATTAAATTACGTACATTTGATTTGAAAAAAGCAAATGAAAATATACTTATTTTATACTTATTAAAGTATAGTTATAAATATATGAATTTTCAAAGTTACGCAATACAATTATAAAATATATTATAAATATATATGTATATGGGTGTGTATATATAAGTATTATGTATCAAAGTAGACCGCAAGTATACGTATACATGATAAATAGTCTACTCTGTTAGGTGTGCTCTACTAACTATAGCAAGAGTAAATCATCACATGTAAACAAATTATCATATACTTATTTTATAATAACTTAATAAATTATAGTTATAAATATATGAATTTAATTATTTTACGTTATATAATTATGAAATATATTATACAAATACGTGTATATTCGTACGTCTAACGTACTAGTAATGCATCACCAAATTAGGCCATAGTACTATTCATCACATATAAGTACTACTGACCATAACAAGTGTAGCCGGTACCCCTGAATCCTAACGCACAAGTACATATGTAGCTTCCGTCTATGTTGGAGCAGTCGGCGTTGGGGTCGCACATATGACTGTCTTCCGCACATTCATCGATATCTGATGGGGGGGGAGTGGGACCATGAATAATAGGTTAAGCGCCTCCTATCAGTGGCAATACATACTAGAGGTTACTCGGTAGTATCGGAAAATATCGCATAGGATACTATACTCAAACATACATTAATAAGTTAACATATTATCATAATATGCAGATACGAATATATTGAATATATTATTTGCTAAAGTTATTATATATTGTTATTTTTGTAAAATTCAAATTGGATTATTGATCGTAATAATTTTAATAATTAATATTTAGTAAGATAATTAAAACGAGTGGATATCTGAAATAATGCGGTACCAAGTATGGTGGGGTGGCGATAGTGTTAAGGGGTACCGACCCGTACAGAACTCTCCCCTGTAGCCGTGTTTACAGGTGCAGTAGTATGATCCGTCAGTGTTGAAGCAGTCCGCTCTAGCGCTGCAACCGTGATCTTCGTGGCACTCGTTCACGTCTTACGTAATGAGGGTTACGTAATAATCGGAGGTAACTCTACGTCACGATTACGTCATAACTAGGATCGCGAGTCTAGCGATATATTGTTTATTACGCCTATCTATAGTCATATGTTGTTGTTCTATATTTAGGTTATTATGCCAGTTGATAGTGTCGTCATTATAAACAGTTTATATAGATATGTTTTTATGGGTATAGTATATTTATCTCTATTGAAAGTTTAAAGTTATAGATTTAAACAACTAATCATTTGCATAGATTTCCGACTACTATTATTAAAATACCATTTACAAAACTTAATAAAATTTAATTTAATTTTTTTTTATTTAGAGTTAATGTTGATGAATCTAATTATAAATGCTTCGGAATATTTATTATCCTTCTTAAAAACCTGTAGTTTTTATAATATAATATTATTTTTTCATATTAATTATATTTTTAAAATCACCGAAAAAAATATATAAAGTGACTTCTGATAATAACACCAAACAACTATATTCACTACTATTAATTACTTATATAGTACTTAAGTACGTCGGGTATCTTATCTGGAACTCACCGTAACAATGAGTTCCGGTACCCCTGTATCCTATATTGCAGATACAATCGTATGATCCAGGATGATTGGTGCAGGTGGCGGCCCCGTGACATTCGTGTGTACTATCCAGGCACTCGTTGATATCTATACACGAGCAACCATAGTATTTATACAATATTTAGTATTGGTACTCTAAATTAGTTTATATATATATATATATATATATATATATATATATTGATTAGTCAGAATCAAAACATTGATTACAAATATGAAATGGTAACAAAGTAAATATAGTTACCATCAAATATGTAGATACTTGATATAACTAGAAATACGTTAATAAATCTACTTATAATATCATGGAAATGATAAATATATATATATAATTATTAGTATAAATATTACATAAATATATTTTTAAATCATAAGAGTATTTTAGTATAATTATGCCAGTATAGATACATTCAATAACTATGTTATAACTGTAATAAATATATACAGTAGAGTAACATACACATATTCCTAATATTTATATGATTATTCATTACTCCAAGAGTACCGCAAGTAATTTAAGTACTTAAAGTATACTTTAATACTTTAAGTTTAATACCCCCAGATACTAACCGCTACAAGATACTCCGTTACTTCTATATCCAGCGTTACATTCGCAGATGTAACTTCCGGGAGTATTGGTACAAGCCGAGTTCTCGTGACACACAGCCTCCCCGGTAATGCATTCGTTCTTATCTGTGTGTAGTGTTACGTCATACATTGCATCTCGTTGTTACATCATCGGGTGATTATTACGTTGATTATGTTTATTATGTAATAGATTAATTACTTTATTTATGTAGATTCAAGTGTTTCTAATTACAACAATATATATGTATATGTATTTAACGTATATTAAATATAGATTGAAATATTGACTTACTTAATACCAATATATATCATATCGCAATCTAATACTGATGTTCACATTATACAAACACCTATAATAGATATAATATATTTAACAATGTATATTCGTAATGATTGTGTATAACCCCGTACAATAAACGTGATAAATATGTATTAGTGTAGACAATGATTGCAGGTTTGTGTTATGAATCATAACTTATGATAATAATAACGTATTATGATGTAATATCGGACATATAGCGATGATGGCCGCCCCTTACACTATTACATAACACGACTGGACGATAAGGTGTTGCACTGACCGTCGCATTGGAAGCCGGTACCCTCGTAGCCATTCTTACAGGTGCACGTGTAAGAGCCGGGTATATTCGTACACATCGCGTTAGGGGAACAATAGTCGGTGTTCAGCTGGCATTCATTGTTATCTAATAGTGGATAGGTTATAGGTGTGCTGGTGTGTAGGTTTGTGTAGGTGTATGTAGGTGTGCATTCATTGTTATCTAAGAGATGATAGGTTATACGTGTGCTGGTGTGCTGGTGTGTAGGTTTGTGTAGGTGTATGTAGGTGTGCATTCATTGTTATCTAATAGTGGATAGGTTATACGGGTGTTGGTGTGTAGGTTTGTATAGGTTTATGTATGTATGCATAGTATAGGGTATCTATGAGATAATGTTTGAGATAATTATCTATTTAAGTGACTAAAGTTTCAAATGTAATTAGAGATTAAAATGAGAGTTTATCGTGATTGCCATTATACTATAGTAAGAATGTATCCGTACTTATAACTCGGAATATTATTACTATGTATACTATCATTACGAATACTATTATTCTGACCTACACATCCAGTAGGTCCGTCGGTATATCCGTATTTACACATGCACATATAACTTCCGATAGTGTCTTTGCAAGTAGCGTAATTGCCACAGATTGTGGGGTTTTCTGTGCATTCGTCCTCGTCTGTGTAATATGAAAGCGAATAGTTATAATACGGTAATGAACTACATGTTGGTAAACAGCTATTTATAATTAAATAACATAATTTAACTTAACTGATTTTTTCAAAATAATTTAAATTATTCATTAACTACCATATCTATAGATCTAATTACTATAGTAAGTTAATATTATATGTATATAATAAGTATAGACTGAATATTAAACAGTTTTTAACTACCGCATAATGTAAATCATTATGAAATACACTACTTAATTCATATACTACGTTAAATAAAGAAGTGGTTATCAATATTTAAAATAATTGAGTAGATTAATTATAATTATAAGTATAATCACAAGGATTTGTAAAATTCTAAAAAGAGTTTAAATTATTTAATTATTTAGAAATATTATTTCAATATTTTGATAATGGCTCTTAATGTAACTAAATAACCAATCATATATAACCCTATATATAATATATTATAATGTATATTATATATTATACATTACTATAACATTAATATATGTTATGAACATGGATAAACACAAATACATATGCTAATGTATTTCATAATATATTAATAGTATGGATTACTTCACGAATGCATGGTAGAGGTAGGGTGGATCACTAACTGTAACAGTTGATTCCGTTACCGTAGTAACCAGCATTGCAGTGACAGGTGTAACCGCCTACAGTGTTCCGACAGCTGGCATACGGGGAACAATCGTGCGTGTTTTGTGTGCACTCGTTAACATCTGCGTTACGGTAGAGGTCACGTCAGAGGTTTAGAGGTCAAAGTCACGTGTTATATAAGGGTAAAAGGTTAACGTAAAGTAATGTTCGTGTTTAGTTAAGAGCATTGGCTAATCACTATCATGTATACATACATTAATTATATATTATGTAATATCGCCTAAGTACGTCACTATTACATAACCTACCTATACACACGCTTCCGGCCATCTCGTATCCACTGGTACACACGCAATCGTATCCTCCATTGTTGTTGACGCATTCCTCTATCTCAGTACAAACGTGAGTCATCAATACGCATTCGTTGATATCTGATGAGTAAATATTATACCATATCACTTATTATGCAATATTACTTTAATATTAACTTTATATGTATTAAACACACACATATAGACGTTTTATAATTGTGTTTCATAAATTAGAGTTGATGATCAATCTAAATATAAGTTATTTGGGAATTGTCGATCTTCTTTATATAATCGTATGGTTTTAATAATATAATATTGTTGTGTATTATTATTATGATATAAATTGTATTATTGTAATTGTATTCTACGTTTTTCTTATGATAATTGTAATATGACACAGATTGAACATATATAACCATGTGATATATATATATATATATATACTAAATACAAGTTATAGCATATAATACTACTAAAATAATACAAAACAACTATATTAAATATGGCACACAGTATAATATTCGGTGAGCAGTAGTACCTATGCAAGTATTATGAATCCTTTCGAATCCGGACTTGCAGGTACAACTATAAGTTCCTTCGCGATTGTTGCAATCTTCGTTAGACGTGCAATCGTTTTCTGTGAATGGAGCATGTACTTATATTAGAGAAAGTCGAAGTGTTCGAAATTAATATAGATGACTTTAGATTCATTTAATATTAATATTATATCGGGATTTTACTGTTTAACAGAACGAAGGCTATATAATGTAATATATATATGTGCTTTATTACGTGATACTAAGTGCAATATTTACATCGGGTCGGGTTACAAACCGCCTGCGCATTCATTGATATCGGTACATGTCCTTCCGTTACCCGTGTACCCGATGTAACATTCACAGTGGTAGGAGCCTACGGTGTTCGTACAGGTGGCCATGTTGTGACATTCATCGACTCTCGTGTCGCACTCGTTTACATCTGGGGGGTAGGGTGGGGTAGATTATGGGGTATATGCGTATTACTTAATGAATAGGAAGTAAGCGAGGTTAAATAATTACTGTCGATTACATGTAATTGTATATGGAGATAATATATTGAATACGCGTATTTAAATTAGTTGGCAAAATTGCCAAAATATGGATTTAACATGGAGATTTTAGAGTTTTTTGGATGGGTTCATAAAGGAATAACATATAATTTCATAACATCTCTAAAACGAGTGAATATTGTAGATATATAGAATGACAATGTATATACTATGAATAGAAATATAATATATATCATTTAGAAGAAAAAATATCTAAAATAATGGAATAATATTATTACGAACATATGTAATCACAAAAGTCTAAAAATACAATATCACCTGAAACCTTACACACACACATATATATATATATATATATACTCTTATAGTATGATAGACTAACCTACACATTCAATTCCCTCTTGGATATATCCATCATCGCAGTCTATGTCCTTCACTGTTACGTAATACAAATATTATTCATGACATAATAATATAATGTTTTATTCTAATACATTAATAGTGATAACTGTGTGTATTTAAATGATATATTATATATGTAATTACATAAGCAGTAAAGTATATTATATGTAATTAATATACGTAATAATTATTCATTTAAATAATAACTATTTATAATAATGATAATAATTTGTATTATTATTGGATTTAATACCATATTTTAATAGAAGTATATTTAAGTTAATAATCATATTATTCGATAACATAATGTATTGTATAATAATTACCTATTAACCAATTATGAATGAATATACGTATATATGAATTATGAATATATACATAATTTCTTATTGTATGTATTCAAATATTATTTGGAGTATATTTAAGGGTGTATTATATTGAAATTAATGTAATATTATTGATATAGATAATCTAAATCTGCATTTATTCATAACTTGGGTGGCGCTTCTATAGCGTATTACGCAATATTAACGTTCACATGTCTTTCCGTTTCCGGTGTAGCCGTAGATACAAATGCAGCTGTAACTTCCGGTAGTGTCGTGGCAATCAGCATTCTGGTCGCAGACAGCTGTACCGTCCGTACATTCGTTAATGTCTATATGAGGAGTGGTCAAGGTAATTGTCAAGCTAGTAGTCAAGGGCGTGGTCAATGTAGTGGTCAAGGGAGTGGGTCAATAAGAGTGATCACAGTTAAGGACAGGTCTATAGTCAAATTAAGGGAGTGGTCAATGGAATATTCAAGTTCAGGATCAACATTATCAACTAGTGGACATTGTAGAAGTAAATGAAGTTTGCAATGTAGTGTTTAATATATATGGTAATGTATAGGTTATTATATGGGTCTATGCATTATTTAAAGGAGTAATCATTAGAAGAGGTAAAGACAAAAGCCAATGAAGGGATCAAGGTAATGATCAAGATATTATTCAATAAAGTGGTCAATATATAAGACAACGGATGGTTCAAGGTAGTAGTATAAGTAGTATGCAAAGGAAAGGTTGAGAGGGTGTCCAAGGGAGGGGCCTAAGTTATGTTTAAGAGTCAATAAGAGTAATCAATATAATGGTCAAGGGATAAGTTTATATACTGGTCAATAAGTAGTAAAGCGAATGGTTAAGATAGAGATATCAAGCGAGTGGTCAATGTTATGGTCAAGGGGTATCGTGTTACAGGTGGTATCCGATAACTAACTATCGCAGAGCTTGCCGTCACCCGAATATCCTCTATTGCAGTGACAGTTGAAAGTTCCCGGAAGATTAGTACACGCGGCATTCCTATCGCAGTCGTCCACACTCGTCTTGCATTCGTTAATGTCTACGGGAACACAGCACACAGGTGTATTGTAGTGTACGTTATGTAATAGTATACTTATGACGTCATTGTTATGTAATCACGCGGTAACCTAAATAATGTCGTACATACAGCTAAACATACCTATAATACTATCACTAACCCACACATGTGATCTCATCGCTTTCATAACCAGGATAACAGTTACAGCTATAACTTCCCTCAGTGTTCACGCATTCAGCATTAGCGGAACAATCATTAGCGGTTTCGTCCAGGCATTCGTTTATATCTATTTATAGAATAACGTGCATTTATATAATATCTATTTATAGAATAATATATGTCAATAGAATATATATATATATATATATATATATATATATAATTATGTATATATTATATACCTATAATGTGTATATAAATATATAGAATTATATACATGAAAACAAATTAAAAATAACAGTACTATTGATCTACATTTGTCATGTAAAATATATATGATTGTACTTTATTATGGGTATATAATAGAAATATTATCCATCAGAAGATTACACGAGTTTATCAACAGTTTAACGCGAGTTGATCACGTGTTAGATGCCACTTACCCACGCACGTGGTACTGGTCAACTGGACGTAGCCACTTCGACACCTACACTCGTAATCTCCGTCCGTATTCACGCATCTCGTTGTTCGGTAGTCGCAGTCGTCCTCGTATCTAGTACACTCGTCGATATCTAGGTGGCGATAGTAGTAGACGACGGCGTTAATGCCCGGGTAGGTAGAGGTCGAAGTTCACTGGGCGGTACCGCTAACCTGTGCACGTTCTACCCGAGTCTATCGACTCGTAGCCGGTATGACATTGACAGCGATAACTGCCCTCTACGTCTACGCATGTTCCCCGGGTACTGTCGCAACGGTGGGTGCCGATATCGCACTCGTCTATGTCTGTTGTTACGTAATATGAAGATGGAGGTTAAGAAATCGGTAATATAGTTAATCACGATCTAACCGCTAGGGGTCACTAGTATGAGTGATTCTATCAAATATAAATAGCTATTCTATAATTAATAGTTACATTGATAAGTTGATTAATTTATAAAATATTTCTATAGTAAGACAAATATTATATTTGGAATATGATTATATTACATAGATAAATAATCAATACAAAATTATCTAAAAGAATTTTTATATATCTCTTCGATACCATTAACTATACCATCATACACATCTATTGATTGTGCACACTTTTAGTAAATTTTAAGATTTATTAATGTATATGTTATATAGAATTTAATGTTAAGCGATATATTAACGCATTAATAGATCTATGGGTATACTATTTAATAATAAATTAATAAACTTTGTAACTTTCTAATAATTATTGTAAACATATATACCCTTTTAAAATGATATATCCAGTTTTACAAGCCGAATAATTTAGCCTTAACAAATTTACCATTGAGATATATAGAAAATCATTATATACATCGGCCTGACAATAATTATTTCATAGTTAGTAAATAAATTGAGAGAAATTTGTGAGTAATTATTAAAGATAGAGAAACCTTGTATATCAGATATTACACTAAACGCATATTTAAACTGATTTAAATCACATATATAATAGATTATCGCGTTTATAATATATAACACAGATACTATCGGTAACAACTAACTGATGCACGAGGTGCCACGGTAACACCTAACTGATGCACGCGTTACCACGGTAACAACTAACTGATGCATGAGGTACCACGGTAGCAACTAACTGATGCACGAGGTACCACGGTAACAACTAACTGATGCACGAGGTACCACGGTAACAACTAACTGATGCACGAGGTACCACGGTAACAACTAACTGATGCACGCGTTACTAAGGTAACAACTAACTGATGCACGAGGTACCAAGGTAACAACTAACTGATGCACGCGTTACCACGGTAACAACTAACTGATGCACGAGGTACCACGGTAACAACTAACTGATGCACGAGGTATCACGGTAACAACTAACTAATGCACGAGGTACCACGGTAACAACTAACTAATGCACGAGGTACCACGGTAACAACTAACTGATGCACGAGGTATCACGGTAACAACTAACTGATGCACGAGGTACCACGGTAACAACTAACTGATGCACGCGTTACCACGGTAACAACTAACTGATGCACGAGGTACCACGGTAACAACTAACTGATACACGAGGTATCACGGTAACAACTAACTGATGCACGAGGTACCACGGTAACAACTAACTGATGCACGAGGTACCACGGTAACAACTAACTGATGCACGCGTTACTAAGGTAACAACTAACTGATGCACGAGGTACCACGGTAACAACTAACTAATGCACGAGGTACCACGGTAACAACTAACTGATGCACGAGGTATCACGGTAACAACTAACTGATGCACGAGGTATCACGGTAACAACTAACTGATGCACGCGGTACCACGGTAACAACTAACTGATGCACGAGGTACCACGGTAACAACTAACTGATGCACGAGGTACCACGGTAACAACTAACTGATGCACGAGGTACCACGGTAACAACTAACTGATGCACGCGTTAACACGGTAACAACTAACTGATGCACGAGGTACCACGGTAACAACTAACTGATGCACGAGGTACCAAGGTAACAACTAACTGATGCACGAGGTACCACGGTAACAACTAACTGATGTACGAGGTACCACGGTAACAACTAACTGATGCACGAGGTACCACGGTAACAACTAACTGATGCACGAGGTACCACGGTAACAACTAACTGATGCACGAGGTACCACGGTAACAACTAACTGATGCACGAGGTACCACGGTAACGACTAACTAATGCACGAGGTACCACGGTAACAACTAACTGATGCACGAGGTACCACGGTAACAACTAACTGATGCACGAGGTACCACGGTAACAACTAACTGATGCACGAGGTACCAAGGTAACAACTAACTGATGCACGAGGTACCACGGTAACAACTAACTGATGCACGAGGTACCACGGTAACAACTAACTGATGCACGAGGTACCACGGTAACAACTAACTGATGCACGAGGTACCACGGTAACAACTAACTAATGCACGAGGTACCACGGTAACAACTAACTGATGCACGAGGTACCACGGTAACAACTAACTGATGCACGAGGTACCACGGTAACAACTAACTGATGCACGAGGTACCAAGGTAACAACTAACTGATGCACGAGGTACCACGGTAACAACTAACTGATGAACGAGGTACCACGGTAACAACTAACTAATTCACGAGGTACCACGGTAACAACTAACTGATGCACGAGGTACCAAGGTAATAACTAACTGATGCACGATGCACCAAGGTAACAACTAACTGATGCACGAGGTACCACGGTAACAACTAACTGATGCACGAGGTACCACGGTAACAACTAACTGATGCACGCGTTACTAAGGTAACAACTAACTGATGCACGAGGTACCACGGTAACAACTAACTGATGCACGCGTTACCACGGTAACAACTAACTGATGCACGAGGTACCACGGTAACAACTAACTGATGCACGAGGTACCACGGTAACAACTAACTGATGCACGCGTTACTAAGGTAACAACTAACTGATGCACGAGGTACCACGGTAACAACTAACTGATGCACGAGGTATCACGGTAACAACTAACTGATGCACGAGGTACCACGGTAACAACTAACTGATGCACGCGTTACTAAGGTAACAACTAACTGATGCACGAGGTACCACGGTAACAACTAACTGATGCACGAGGTACCACGGTAACAACTAACTGATGCACGCGTTACTAAGGTAACAACTAACTGATGCACGAGGTACCACGGTAACAACTAACTGATGCACGAGGTATCACGGTAACAACTAACTGATGCACGCGTTACTAAGGTAACAACTAACTGATGCATGAGGTACCACGGTAACAACTAACTGATGCACGAGGTATCACGGTAACAACTAACTAATGCACGAGGTACCACGGTAACAACTAACAGATGCACGCGTTACTAAGGTAACAACTAACTGATGCACGAGGTACCACGGTAACAACTAACTGATGCACGAGGTATCACGGTAACAACTAACTAATGCACGAGGTACCACGGTAACAACTAACTGATGCACGAGGTACCACGGTAATAACTAACTGATGCACGATGCACCAAGGTAACAACTAACTGATGCACGAGGTACCACGGTAACAACTAACTGATGCACGAGGTACCACGGTAACAACTAACTGATGCACGCGTTACTAAGGTAACAACTAACTGATGCACGAGGTACCACGGTAACAACTAACTGATGCACGAGGTACCACGGTAATAACTAACTGATGCACGAGGTACCACGGTAACAACTAACTGATGCACGAGGTACCACGGTAACAACTAACTGATGCACGATGCACCAAGGTAACAACTAACTGATGCACGAGGTACCACGGTAACAACTAACTGATGCACGAGGTACCACGGTAACAACTAACTGATGCACGAGGTACCACGGTAACAACTAACTGATGCACGAGGTACCACGGTAACAACTAACTGATGCACGAGGTACCACGGTAACAACTAACTGATGCACGAGGTACCAAGGTAACAACTAACTGATGCACGAGGTACCACGGTAACAACTAACTGATGAACGAGGTACCACGGTAACAACTAACTAATTCACGAGGTACCACGGTAACAACTAACTGATGCACGAGGTACCACGGTAATAACTAACTGATGCACGATGCACCAAGGTAACAACTAACTGATGCACGAGGTACCACGGTAACAACTAACTGATGCACGAGGTACCACGGTAACAACTAACTGATGCACGCGTTACTAAGGTAACAACTAACTGATGCACGAGGTACCACGGTAACAACTAACTGATGCACGCGTTACCACGGTAACAACTAACTGATGCACGAGGTACCACGGTAACAACTAACTGATGCACGAGGTACCACGGTAACAACTAACTGATGCACGCGTTACTAAGGTAACAACTAACTGATGCACGAGGTACCACGGTAACAACTAACTGATGCACGAGGTATCACGGTAACAACTAACTGATGCACGAGGTATCACGGTAACAACTAACTGATGCACGAGGTACCACGGTAACAACTAACTGATGCACGAGGTACCACGGTATTAACTAACTGATGCACGAGGTATCACGGTAACAACTAACTGATGCACGAGGTACCACGGTAACAACTAACTGATGCACGCGTTACTAAGGTAACAACTAACTGATGCACGAGGTACCACGGTAACAACTAACTGATGCACGAGGTATCACGGTAACAACTAACTGATGCACGAGGTACCACGGTAACAACTAACTGATGCACGAGGTACCACGGTAACAACTAACTGATGCACGAGGTACCACGGTAACAACTAACTGATGCACGATGTACCACGGTAACAACTAACTGATGCACGCGTTACTAAGGTAACAACTAACTGATGCACGAGGTACCACGGTAACAACTAACTGATGCACGAGGTACCACGGTAACAACTAACTGATGCACGCGTTACTAAGGTAACAATTAACTGATGCACGAGGTACCACGGTAACAACTAACTGATGCACGAGGTATCACGGTAACAACTAACTGATGCACGCGTTACTAAGGTAACAACTAACTGATGCACGAGGTACCACGGTAACAACTAACTGATGCACGAGGTATCACGGTAACAACTAACTAATGCACGAGGTACCACTGTAACAACTAACTGATGCACGCGTTACTAAGGTAACAACTAACTGATGCACGAGTTACCACGGTAACAACTAACTGATGCACGAGGTACCGCGGTAACAACTAACTGATGCACGAGGTACCACGGTAACAACTAACTGATGCACGAGGTACCACGGTAACAACTAACTGATGCACGAGGTACCACGGTAACAACTAACTGATGCACGCGTTACTAAGGTAACAACTAACTGATGCACGAGGTACCACGGTAACAACTAACTAATGCACGAGGTACCACGGTAACAACTAACTGATGCACGAGGTACCACGGTAATAACTAACTGATGCACGATGTACCAAGGTAACAACTAACTGATGCACGAGGTACCACGGTAACAACTAACTGATGCACGAGGTACCACGGTAACAACTAACTGATGCACGAGGTACCACGGTAACAACTAACTGATGCACGCGTTTCTAAGGTAACAACTAACTGATGCACGAGGTACCACGGTAACAACTAACTAATGCACGAGGTACCACGGTAACAACTAACTGATGCACGAGGTACCACGGTAATAACTAACTGATGCACGATGCACCAAGGTAACAACTAACTGATGCACGAGGTACCACGGTAACAACTAACTGATGCACGAGGTACCACGGTAACAACTAACTGATGCACGAGGTACCACGGTAACAACTAACTGATGCACGAGGTACCACGGTAACAACTAACTGATGCACGAGGTACCACGGTAACAACTAACTGATGCACGAGGTACCAAGGTAACAACTAACTGATGCACGAGGTACCACGGTAACAACTAACTGATGCACGAGGTACCACGGTAACAACTAACTAATGCACGAGGTACCACGGTAACAACTAACTGATGCACGAGATACCACGGTAACAACTAACTGATGCACGAGGTACCACGGTAACAACTAACTGATGCACGCGTTACTAAGGTAACAACTAACTGATGCACGAGGTACCACGGTAACAACTAACTAATGCACGAGGTACCACGGTAACAACTAACTGATGCACGAGGTACCACGGTAATAACTAACTGATGCACGATGCACCAAGGTAACAACTAACTGATGCACGAGGTACCACGGTAACAACTAACTGATGCACGAGGTACCACGGTAACAACTAACTGATGCACGAGGTACCACGGTAACAACTAACTGATGCACGCGTTACTAAGGTAACAACTAACTGATGCACGAGGTACCACGGTAACAACTAACTAATGCACGAGGTACCACGGTAACAACTAACTGATGCACGAGGTACCACGGTAATAACTAACTGATGCACGATGCACCAAGGTAACAACTAACTGATGCACGAGGTACCACGGTAACAACTAACTGATGCACGAGGTACCACGGTAACAACTAACTGATGCACGAGGTACCACGGTAACAACTAACTGATGCACGAGGTACCACGGTAACAACTAACTGATGCACGAGGTACCACGGTAACAACTAACTGATGCACGAGGTACCAAGGTAACAACTAACTGATGCACGAGGTACCACGGTAACAACTAACTGATGCACGAGGTATCACGGTAACAACTAACTGATGCACGCGTTACTAAGGTAACAACTAACTGATGCACGAGGTACCACGGTAACAACTAACTGATGCACGAGGTATCACGGTAACAACTAACTAATGCACGAGGTACCACTGTAACAACTAACTGATGCACGCGTTACTAAGGTAACAACTAACTGATGCACGAGGTACCACGGTAACAACTAACTGATGCACGAGGTACCGCGGTAACAACTAACTGATGCACGAGGTACCACGGTAACAACTAACTGATGCACGAGGTACCACGGTAACAACTAACTGATGCACGAGGTACCACGGTAACAACTAACTGATGCACGCGTTACTAAGGTAACAACTAACTGATGCACGAGGTACCACGGTAACAACTAACTGATGCACGAGGTATCACGGTAACAACTAACTGATGCACGAGGTACCACGGTAACAACTAACTGATGCACGAGGTACCACGGTAACAACTAACTGATGCACGAGGTACCACGGTAACAACTAACTGATGCACGATGTACCACGGTAACAACTAACTGATGCACGCGTTACTAAGGTAACAACTAACTGATGCACGAGGTACCACGGTAACAACTAACTGATGCACGAGGTACCACGGTAACAACTAACTGATGCACGCGTTACTAAGGTAACAATTAACTGATGCACGAGGTACCACGGTAACAACTAACTGATGCACGAGGTATCACGGTAACAACTAACTGATGCACGCGTTACTAAGGTAACAACTAACTGATGCACGAGGTACCACGGTAACAACTAACTGATGCACGAGGTATCACGGTAACAACTAACTAATGCACGAGGTACCACTGTAACAACTAACTGATGCACGCGTTACTAAGGTAACAACTAACTGATGCACGAGGTACCACGGTAACAACTAACTGATGCACGAGGTACCGCGGTAACAACTAACTGATGCACGAGGTACCACGGTAACAACTAACTGATGCACGAGGTACCACGGTAACAACTAACTGATGCACGAGGTACCACGGTAACAACTAACTGATGCACGCGTTACTAAGGTAACAACTAACTGATGCACGAGGTACCACGGTAACAACTAACTAATGCACGAGGTACCACGGTAACAACTAACTGATGCACGAGGTACCACGGTAATAACTAACTGATGCACGATGCACCAAGGTAACAACTAACTGATGCACGAGGTACCACGGTAACAACTAACTGATGCACGAGGTACCACGGTAACAACTAACTGATGCACGAGGTACCACGGTAACAACTAACTGATGCACGAGGTACCACGGTAACAACTAACTGATGCACGAGGTACCACGGTAACAACTAACTGATGCACGAGGTACCAAGGTAACAACTAACTGATGCACGAGGTACCACGGTAACAACTAACTGATGCACGAGGTACCACGGTAACAACTAACTAATGCACGAGGTACCACGGTAACAACTAACTGATGCACGAGGTACCACGGTAATAACTAACTGATGCACGATGCACCAAGGTAACAACTAACTGATGCACGAGGTACCACGGTAACAACTAACTGATGCACGAGGTACCACGGTAACAACTAACTGATGCACGCGTTACTAAGGTAACAACTAACTGATGCACGAGGTACCACGGTAACAACTAACTGATGCACGAGGTACCACGGTAACAACTAACTGATGCACGCGTTACTAAGGTAACAACTAACTGATGCACGAGGTACCACGGTAACAACTAACTGATGCACGAGGTACCAAGGTAACAACTAACTGATGCACGAGGTACCACGGTAACAACTAACTGATGCACGAGGTACCACGGTAACAACTAACTAATGCACGAGGTACCACGGTAACAACTAACTGATGCACGAGGTACCACGGTAACAACTAACTGATGCACGAGGTACCACGGTAACAACTAACTGATGCACGCGTTACTAAGGTAACAACTAACTGATGCACGAGGTACCACGGTAACAACTAACTGATGCACGAGGTACCACGGTAACAACTAACTGATGCACGCGTTACTAAGGTAACAACTAACTGATGCACGAGGTACCACGGTAACAACTAACTGATGCACGAGGTATCACGGTAACAACTAACTGATGCACAAGGTACCACGGTAATAACTAACTGATGCACGATGCACCAAGGTAACAACTAACTGATGCACGAGGTACCACGGTAACAACTAACTGATGCACGAGGTACCACGGTAACAACTAACTGATGCACGCGTTACTAAGGTAACAACTAACTGATGCACGAGGTACCACGGTAACAACTAACTGATGCACGAGGTATCACGGTAACAACTAACTGATGCACGAGGTACCACGGTAACAACTAACTGATGCACGAGGTATCACGGTAACAACTAACTGATGCACGAGGTACCACGGTAACAACTAACTGATGCACGAGGTATCACGGTAACAACTAACTGATGCACGCGATACCACGGTAACAACTAACTGATGCACGTGTTACTAAGGTCACAACTAACTGATGCACGAGGTACCACGGTAACAACTAACTGATGCACGCGTTACTAAGGTAACAACTAACTGATGCACGAGGTATCACGGTAACAACTAACTGATGCACGAGGTACCACGGTAACAACTAACTGATGCACGCGTTACTAAGGTAACAACTAACTGATGCACGAGGTACCACGGTAACAACTAACTGATGCACGAGGTACCAAGGTAACAACTAACTGATGCACGAGGTACCACGGTAACAACTAACTGATGCACGAGGTACCACGGTAACAACTAACTAATGCACGAGGTACCACGGTAACAACTAACTGATGCACGAGGTACCACGGTAATAACTAACTGATGCACGATGCACCAAGGTAACAACTAACTGATGCACGAGGTACCACGGTAACAACTAACTGATGCACGAGGTACCACGGTAACAACTAACTGATGCACGCGTTACTAAGGTAACAACTAACTGATGCACGAGGTACCACGGTAACAACTAACTGATGCACGAGGTACCACGGTAACAACTAACTGATGCACGCGTTACTAAGGTAACAACTAACTGATGCACGAGGTACCACGGTAACAACTAACTGATGCACGAGGTACCACGGTAACAACTAACTGATGCACGCGTTACTAAGATAACAACTAACTGATGCACGAGGTACCACGGTAACAACTAACTGATGCACGAGGTATCACGGTAACAACTAACTGATGCACGAGGTACCACGGTAATAACTAACTGATGCACGATGCACCAAGGTAACAACTAACTGATGCACGAGGTACCACGGTAACAACTAACTGATGCACGAGGTACCACGGTAACAACTAACTGATGCACGCGTTACTAAGGTAACAACTAACTGATGCACGAGGTACCACGGTAACAACTAACTGATGCACGATGTATCACGGTAACAACTAACTGATGCACGAGGTACCACGGTAACAACTAACTGATGCACGAGGTATCACGGTAACAACTAACTGATGCACGAGGTACCACGGTAACAACTAACTGATGCACGAGGTATCACGGTAACAACTAACTGATGCACGCGATACCACGGTAACAACTAACTGATGCACGCGTTACTAAGGTAACAACTAACTGATGCACGAGGTATCACGGTAACAACTAACTGATGCACGAGGTACCACGGTAACAACTAACTGATGCACGCGTTACTAAGGTAACAACTAACTGATGCACGAGGTACCACGGTAACAACTAAGTGATGCACGAGGTATCACGGTAACAACTAACTGATGCACGAGGTACCACGGTAACAACTAACTGATGCACGAGGTATCACGGTAACAACTAACTGATGCACGAGGTACCACGGTAACAACTAACTGATGCACGAGGTACCACGGTAACAACTAACTGATGCACGAGGTATCACGGTAACAACTAACTGATGCACGCGTTACTAAGGTCACAACTAACTGATGCACGAGGTACCACGGTAACAACTAACTGATGCACGAGGTACCACGGTAACAACTAACTGATGCACGAGGTACCACGGTAACAACTAACTAATGCACGAGGTACCACGGTAACAACTAACTGATGCACGAGGTATCACGGTAACAACTAACTAATGCACGAGGTACCACGGTAACAACTAACTGATGCACGAGGTACCACGGTAATAACTAACTGATGCACGATGCACCAAGGTAACAACTAACTGATGCACGAGGTACCACGGTAACAACTAACTGATGCACGAGGTACCACGGTAACAACTAACTGATGCACGCGTTACTAAGGTAACAACTAACTGATGCACGAGGTACCACGGTAACAACTAACTGATGCACGAGGTATCACGGTAACAACTAACTGATACACGCGTTACTAAGGTAACAACTAACTGATGCACGAGGTACCACGGTAACAACTAACTGATGCACGAGGTACCACGGTAACAACTAACGGATGCACGAGGTACCACGGTAACAACTAACTGATGCACGAGGTACCACGGTAACAACTAACTGATGCACGCGTTACTAAGGTAACAACTAACTGATGCACGAGGTATCACGGTAACAACTAACTAATGCACGAGGTACCACGGTAACAACTAACTGATGCACGAGGTACCACGGTAATAACTAACTGATGAACGATGCACCAAGGTAACAACTAACTGATGCACGAGGTACCACGGTAACAACTAACTGATGCACGAGGTACCACGGTAACAACTAACTGATGCACGCGTTACTAAGGTAACAACTAACTGATGCACGAGGTACCACGGTAACAACTAACTGATGCACGAGGTATCACGGTAACAACTAACTGATACACGCGTTACTAAGGTAACAACTAACTGATGCACGAGGTACCACGGTAACAACTAACTGATGCACGAGGTACCACGGTAACAACTAACTGATGCACGAGGTACCACGGTAACAACTAACTGATGCACGAGGTACCACGGTAACAACTAACTGATGCACGCGTTACTAAGGTAACAACTAACTGATGCACGAGGTACCACGGTAACAACTAACTGATGCACAAGGTATCACGGTAACAACTAACTGATGCACGAGGTACCACGGTAACAACTAACTGATGCACAAGGTATCACGGTAACAACTAACTGATGCACGAGGTACCACGGTAACAACTAACTGATGCACGAGGTACCACGGTAACAACTAACTGATGCACGCGTTACTAAGGTAACAACTAACTGATGCACGAGGTACCACGGTAACAACTAATTGATGCACGAGGTATCACGGTAACAACTAACTGATGCACGAGGTACCACGGTAACAACTAACTGATGCACGAGGTACCACGGTAATAACTAACTGATGCACGATGCACCAAGGTAACAAATAACTGATGCACGAGGTACCACGGTAACAACTAACTGATACACGAGGTACCACGGTAACAACTAACTGATGCACGCGTTACTAAGGTAACAACTAACTGATGCACGAGGTACCACGATAACAACTAACTGATGCACGCGTTACTAAGGTAACAACTAACTGATGCACGAGGTACCACGGTAACAACTAACTGATGCACGAGGTACCACGGTAACAACTAACTGATGCACGAGGTACCACGGTAACAACTAACTGATGCACGAGGTACCACGGTAACAACTAACTGATGCACGCGTTACTAAGGTAACAACTAACTGATGCACGAGGTACCACGGTAACAACTAACTGATGCACGATGTTCCACGGTAAAACTAACTGATGCACGATGCACCAAGGTAACAACTAACTGATGCACGAGGTACCACGGTAACAACTAACTGATGCACGAGGTACCACGGTAACAACTAACTGATGCACGAGGTACCACGGTAACAACTAACTGATGCACGAGGTACCACGGTAACAACTAACTGATGCACGAGGTACCACGGTAACAACTAACTGATGCACGAGGTACCAAGGTAACAACTAACTGATGCACGAGGTACCACGGTAACAACTAACTGATGCACGAGGTACCACGGTAACAACTAACTGATGCACGCGTTACTAAGGTAACAACTAACTGATGCACGAGGTACCACGGTAACAACTAACTGATGCACGCGTTACTAAGGTAACAACTAACTGATGCACGAGGTACCACGGTAACAACTAACTGATGCACGAGGTACCACGGTAACAACTAACTGATGCACGAGGTACCACGGTAACAACTAACTGATGCACGAGGTACCACGGTAACAACTAACTGATGCACGCGTTACTAAGGTAACAACTAACTGATGCACGAGGTACCACGGTAACAACTAACTGATGCACGAGGTATCACGGTAACAACTAACTGATGCACGAGATACCACGGTAACAACTAACTGATGCACGAGGTATCACGGTAACAACTAATTGATGCACGAGGTACCACGGTAACAACTAACTGATGCACGAGGTACCACGGTAACAACTAACTTATGCACGAGGTACCACGGTAACAACTAACTGATGCACGAGGTACCACGGTAACAACTAACTGATGCACGCGTTACTAAGGTAACAACTAACTGATGCACGAGGTACCACGGTAACAACTAACTGATGCACGCGTTACTAAGGTAACAACTAACTGATGCACGAGGTACCACGGTAACAACTAACTGATGCACGATGTTCCACGGTAATAACTAACTGATGCACGATGCACCAAGGTAACAACTAACTGATGCACGAGGTACCACGGTAACAACTAACTGATGCACGAGGTACCACGGTAACAACTAACTGATGCACGAGGTACCACGGTAACAACTAACTGATGCACGAGGTACCACGGTAACAACTAACTGATGCACGAGGTACCACGGTAACAACTAACTGATGCACGAGGTACCAAGGTAACAACTAACTGATGCACGAGGTACCACGGTAACAACTAACTGATGCACGAGGTACCACGGTAACAACTAACTAATGCACGAGGTACCACGGTAACAACTAACTGATGCACGAGGTACCACGGTAATAACTAACTGATGCACGAGGTACCACGGTAACAACTAACTGATGCACGCGTTACTAAGGTAACAACTAACTGATGCACGAGGTACCACGGTAACAACTAACTGATGCACGAGGTACCACGGTAACAACTAACTGATGACGAGGTATCACGGTAACAACTAACTGATGCACGAGGTACCACGGTAACAACTAACTGATGCACGAGGTATCACGGTAACAACTAACTGATGCACGCGTTACTAAGGTCACAACTAACTGATGCACGAGGTACCACGGTAACAACTAACTGATGCACGAGGTACCACGGTAACAACTAACTGATGCACGAGGTACCACGGTAACAACTAACTAATGCACGAGGTACCACGGTAACAACTAACTGATGCACGTGGTATCACGGTAACAACTAACTAATGCACGAGGTACCACGGTAACAACTAACTGATGCACGAGGTACCACGGTAATAACTAACTGATGCACGATGCACCAAGGTAACAACTAACTGATGCACGAGGTACCACGGTAACAACTAACTGATGCACGAGGTACCACGGTAACAACTAACTGATGCACGCGTTACTAAGGTAACAACTAACTGATGCACGAGGTACCACGGTAACAACTAACTGATGCACGAGGTATCACGGTAACAACTAACTGATACACGCGTTACTAAGGTAACAACTAACTGATGCACGAGGTACCACGGTAACAACTAACTGATGCACGAGGTACCACGGTAACAACTAACTGATGCACGAGGTACCACGGTAACAACTAACTGATGCACGAGGTACCACGGTAACAACTAACTGATGCACGAGGTATCACGGTAACAACTAACTAATGCACGAGGTACCACGGTAACAACTAACTGATGCACGAGGTACCACGGTAATAACTAACTGATGCACGATGCACCAAGGTAACAACTAACTGATGCACGAGGTACCACGGTAACAACTAACTGATGCACGAGGTACCACGGTAACAACTAACTGATGCACGCGTTACTAAGGTAACAACTAACTGATGCACGAGGTACCACGGTAACAACTAACTGATGCACGAGGTATCACGGTAACAACTAACTGATACACGCGTTACTAAGGTAACAACTAACTGATGCACGAGGTACCACGGTAACAACTAACTGATGCACGAGGTACCACGGTAACAACTAACTGATGCACGAGGTACCACGGTAACAACTAACTGATGCACGAGGTACCACGGTAACAACTAACTGATGCACGAGGTACCACGGTAACAACTAACTGATGCACGAGGTACCACGGTAACAACTAACTGATGCACGAGGTATCACGGTAACAACTAACTGATGCACGATGTACCACGGTAACAACTAACTGATGCACGCGTTACTAAGGTAACAACTAACTGATGCACGAGGTACCACGGTAACAACTAACTGATGCACGAGGTACCACGGTAACAACTAACTGATGCACGCGTTACTAAGGTAACAACTAACTGATGCACGAGGTACCACGGTAACAACTAACTGATGCACGAGGTATCACGGTAACAACTAACTGATGCACGAGGTACCACGGTAATAACTAACTGATGCACGATGCACCAAGGTAACAACTAACTGATGCACGAGGTACCACGGTAACAACTAACTGATGCACGAGGTACCACGGTAACAACTAACTGATGCACGCGTTACTAAGGTAACAACTAACTGATGCACGAGGTACCACGGTAACAACTAACTGATGCACGAGGTACCACGGTAACAACTAACTGATGACGAGGTATCACGGTAACAACTAACTGATGCACGAGGTACCACGGTAACAACTAACTGATGCACGAGGTATCACGGTAACAACTAACTGATGCACGCGTTACTAAGGTCACAACTAACTGATGCACGAGGTACCACGGTAACAACTAACTGATGCACGAGGTACCACGGTAACAACTAACTGATGCACGAGGTACCACGGTAACAACTAACTAATGCACGAGGTACCACGGTAACAACTAACTGATGCACGAGGTATCACGGTAACAACTAACTAATGCACGAGGTACCACGGTAACAACTAACTGATGCACGAGGTACCACGGTAATAACTAACTGATGCACGATGCACCAAGGTAACAACTAACTGATGCACGAGGTACCACGGTAACAACTAACTGATGCACGAGGTATCACGGTAACAACTAACTGATACACGCGTTACTAAGGTAACAACTAACTGATGCACGAGGTACCACGGTAATAACTAACTGATGCACGAGGTACCACGGTAACAACTAACTGATGCACGAGGTACCACGGTAACAACTAACTGATGCACGAGGTACCACGGTAACAACTAACTGATGCACGAGGTATCACGGTAACAACTAACTAATGCACGAGGTACCACGGTAACAACTAACTGATGCACGAGGTACCACGGTAATAACTAACTGATGCACGCGTTACTAAGGTAACAACTAACTGATGCACGAGGTACCACGGTAACAACTAACTGATGCACGATGTTCCACGGTAATAACTAACTGATGCACGATGCACCAAGATAACAACTAACTGATGCACGAGGTACCACGGTAACAACTAACTGATGCACGAGGTACCACGGTAACAACTAACTGATGCACGAGGTACCACGGTAACAACTAACTGATGCACGAGGTACCACGGTAACAACTAACTGATGCACGAGGTACCACGGTAACAACTAACTGATGCACGAGGTACCAAGGTAACAACTAACTGATGCACGAGGTACCACGGTAACAACTAACTGATGCACGAGGTACCACGGTAACAACTAACTAATGCACGAGGTACCACGGTAACAACTAACTGATGCACGAGGTACCACGGTAATAACTAACTGATGCACGATGCACCAAGGTAACAACTAACTGATACACGAGGTACCACGGTAACAACTAACTGATGCACGAGGTACCACGGTAACAACTAACTGATGCACGCGTTACTAAGGTAACAACTAACTGATGCACGAGGTACCACGGTAACAACTAACTGATGCACGAGGTACCACGGTAACAACTAACTGATGAACGCGTTACTAAGGTAACAACTAACTGATGCACGAGGTACCACGGTAACAACTAACTGATGCACGAGGTATCACGTTAACAACTAACTGATGCACGAGGTACCACGGTAATAACTAACTGATGCACGATGCACCAAGGTAACAACTAACTGATGCACGAGGTACCACGGTAACAACTAACTGATGACGAGGTATCACGGTAACAACTAACTGATGCACGAGGTACCACGGTAACAACTAACTGATGCACGAGGTATCACGGTAACAACTAACTGATGCACGCGTTACTAAGGTCACAACTAACTGATGCACGAGGTACCACGGTAACAACTAACTGATGCACGAGGTACCACGGTAACAACTAACTGATGCACGAGGTACCACGGTAACAACTAACTAATGCACGAGGTACCACGGTAACAACTAACTGATGCACGAGGTATCACGGTAACAACTAACTAATGCACGAGGTACCACGGTAACAACTAACTGATGCACGAGGTACCACGGTAATAACTAACTGATGCACGATGCACCAAGGTAACAACTAACTGATGCATGAGGTACCACGGTAAGAACTAACTGATGCACGAGGTACCACGGTAACAACTAACTGATGCACGCGTTACTAAGGTAACAACTAACTGATGCACGAGGTACCACGGTAACAACTAACTGATGACGAGGTATCACGGTAACAACTAACTGATGCACGAGGTACCACGGTAACAACTAACTGATGCACGAGGTATCACGGTAACAACTAACTGATGCACGCGTTACTAAGGTCACAACTAACTGATGCACGAGGTACCACGGTAACAACTAACTGATGCACGAGGTACCACGGTAACAACTAACTGATGCACGAGGTACCACGGTAACAACTAACTAATGCACGAGGTACCACGGTAACAACTAACTGATGCACGAGGTATCACGGTAACAACTAACTAATGCACGAGGTACCACGGTAACAACTAACTGATGCACGAGGTACCACGGTAATAACTAACTAATGCACGATGCACCAAGGTAACAACTAACTGATGCACGAGGTACCACGGTAACAACTAACTGATGCACGAGGTATCACGGTAACAACTAACTGATACACGCGTTACTAAGGTAACAACTAACTGATGCACGAGGTACCACGGTAACAACTAACTGATGCACGAGGTACCACGGTAACAACTAACTGATGCACGAGGTACCACGGTAACAACTAACTGATGCACGAGGTACCACGGTAACAACTAACTGATGCACGAGGTATCACGGTAACAACTAACTAATGCACGAGGTACCACGGTAACAACTAACTGATGCACGAGGTACCACGGTAATAACTAACTGATGCACGATGCACCAAGGTAACAACTAACTGATGCACGAGGTACCACGGTAACAACTAACTGATGCACGAGGTACCACGGTAACAACTAACTGATGCACGCGTTACTAAGGTAACAACTAACTGATGCACGAGGTACCACGGTAACAACTAACTGATGCACGAGGTATCACGGTAACAACTAACTGATACACGCGTTACTAAGGTAACAACTAACTGATGCACGAGGTACCACGGTAACAACTAACTGATGCACGAGGTACCACGGTAACAACTAACTGATGCACGAGGTACCACGGTAACAACTAACTGATGCACGAGGTACCACGGTAACAACTAACTGATGCACGAGGTACCACGGTAACAACTAACTGATGCACGAGGTACCACGGTAACAACTAACTGATGCACGAGGTACCACGGTAACAACTAACTGATGCACGAGGTACCACGGTAACAACTAACTGATGCACGAGGTATCACGGTAACAACTAACTGATGCACGATGTACCACGGTAACAACTAACTGATGCACGCGTTACTAAGGTAACAACTAACTGATGCACGAGGTACCACGGTAACAACTAACTGATGCACGAGGTACCACGGTAACAACTAACTGATTCACGCGTTACTAAGGTAACAACTAACTGATGCACGAGGTACCACGGTAACAACTAACTGATGCACGAGGTATCACGGTAACAACTAACTGATGCACGAGGTACCACGGTAATAACTAACTGATGCACGATGCACCAAGGTAACAACTAACTGATGCACGAGGTACCACGGTAACAACTAACTGATGCACGCGTTACTAAGGTAACAACTAACTGATGCACGAGGTACCACGGTAACAACTAACTGATGCACGAGGTACCACGGTAACAACTAACTGATGAACGCGTTACTAAGGTAACAACTAACTGATGCACGAGGTACCACGGTAACAACTAACTGATGCACGAGGTATCACGTTAACAACTAACTGATGCACGAGGTACCACGGTAATAACTAACTGATGCACGATGCACCAAGGTAACAACTAACTGATGCACGAGGTACCACGGTAACAACTAACTGATGCACGAGGTACCACGGTAACAACTAACTGATGCACGCGTTACTAAGGTAACAACTAACTGATGCACGAGGTACCACGGTAACAACTAACTGATGCACGAGGTACCACGGTAACAACTAACTGATGACGAGGTATCACGGTAACAACTAACTGATGCACGAGGTACCACGGTAACAACTAACTGATGCACGAGGTATCACGGTAACAACTAACTGATGCACGCGTTACTAAGGTCACAACTAACTGATGCACGAGGTACCACGGTAACAACTAACTGATGCACGAGGTACCACGGTAACAACTAACTGATGCACGAGGTACCACGGTAACAACTAACTAATGCACGAGGTACCACGGTAACAACTAACTGATGCACGAGGTATCACGGTAACAACTAACTAATGCACGAGGTACCACGGTAACAACTAACTGATGCACGAGGTACCACGGTAATAACTAACTGATGCACGATGCACCAAGGTAACAACTAACTGATGCACGAGGTACCACGGTAACAACTAACTGATGCACGAGGTACCACGGTAACAACTAACTGATGCACGCGTTACTAAGGTAACAACTAACTGATGCACGAGGTACCACGGTAACAACTAACTGATGACGAGGTATCACGGTAACAACTAACTGATGCACGAGGTACCACGGTAACAACTAACTGATGCACGAGGTATCACGGTAACAACTAACTGATGCACGCGTTACTAAGGTCACAACTAACTGATGCACGAGGTACCACGGTAACAACTAACTGATGCACGAGGTACCACGGTAACAACTAACTGATGCACGCGTTACTAAGGTAACAACTAACTGATGCACGAGGTACCACGGTAACAACTAACTGATGCACGAGGTATCACGGTAACAACTAACTGATACACGCGTTACTAAGGTAACAACTAACTGATGCACGAGGTACCACGGTAACAACTAACTGATGCACGAGGTACCACGGTAACAACTAACTGATGCACGAGGTACCACGGTAACAACTAACTGATGCACGAGGTACCACGGTAACAACTAACTGATGCACGAGGTACCACGGTAACAACTAACTGATGCACGAGGTACCACGGTAACAACTAACTGATGCACGAGGTACCACGGTAACAACTAACTGATGCACGAGGTACCACGGTAACAACTAACTGATGCACGAGGTATCACGGTAACAACTAACTGATGCACGATGTACCACGGTAACAACTAACTGATGCACGCGTTACTAAGGTAACAACTAACTGATGCACGAGGTACCACGGTAACAACTAACTGATGCACGAGGTACCACGGTAACAACTAACTGATTCACGCGTTACTAAGGTAACAACTAACTGATGCACGAGGTACCACGGTAACAACTAACTGATGCACGAGGTATCACGGTAACAACTAACTGATGCACGAGGTACCACGGTAATAACTAACTGATGCACGATGCACCAAGGTAACAACTAACTGATGCACGAGGTACCACGGTAACAACTAACTGATGCACGCGTTACTAAGGTAACAACTAACTGATGCACGAGGTACCACGGTAACAACTAACTGATGCACGAGGTACCACGGTAACAACTAACTGATGACGAGGTATCACGGTAACAACTAACTGATGCACGAGGTACCACGGTAACAACTAACTGATGCACGAGGTATCACGGTAACAACTAACTGATGCACGCGTTACTAAGGTAACAACTAACTGATGCACGAGGTACCACGGTAACAACTAACTGATGCACGAGGTACCACGGTAACAACTAACTGATGACGAGGTATCACGGTAACAACTAACTGATGCACGAGGTACCACGGTAACAACTAACTGATGCACGAGGTATCACGGTAACAACTAACTGATGCACGCGTTACTAAGGTCACAACTAACTGATGCACGAGGTACCACGGTAACAACTAACTGATGCACGAGGTACCACGGTAACAACTAACTGATGCACGAGGTACCACGGTAACAACTAACTGATGCACGATGTACCACGGTAACAACTAACTGATGCACGCGTTACTAAGGTAACAACTAACTGATGCACGAGGTACCACGGTAACAACTAACTGATGCACGAGGTACCACGGTAACAACTAACTGATGCACGCGTTACTAAGGTAACAACTAACTGATGCACGAGGTACCACGGTAACAACTAACTGATGCACGAGGTATCACGGTAACAACTAACTGATGCACGAGGTACCACGGTAATAACTAACTGATGCACGATGCACCAAGGTAACAACTAACTGATGCACGAGGTACCACGGTAACAACTAACTGATGCACGAGGTACCACGGTAACAACTAACTGATGCACGCGTTACTAAGGTAACAACTAACTGATGCACGAGGTACCACGGTAACAACTAACTGATGCACGAGGTACCACGGTAACAACTAACTGATGCACGAGGTACCACGGTAACAACTAACTGATGCACGAGGTATCACGGTAACAACTAACTAATGCACGAAGTACCACGGTAACAACTAACTGATGCACGAGGTACCACGGTAATAACTAACTGATGCACGATGCACCAAGGTAACAACTAACTGATGCACGAGGTACCACGGTAACAACTAACTGATGCACGAGGTACCACGGTAACAACTAACTGATGCACGCGTTACTAAGGTAACAACTATCTGATGCACGATGTACCACGGTAACAACTAACTGATGCACGAGGTACCACGGTAACAACTAACTGATGCACGAGGTACCACGGTAACAACTAACTGATGCACGAGGTACCACGGTAACAACTAACTGATGCACGAGGTACCACGGTAACAACTAACTGATGCACGAGGTACCACGGTAACAACTAACTGATGCACGAGGTACCACGGTAACAACTAACTGATGCACGAGGTACCACGGTAACAACTAACTGATGCACGAGGTACCACGGTAACAACTAACTGATGCACGAGGTATCACGGTAACAACTAACTGATGCACGAGGTACCACGGTAACAACTAACTGATGCACGAGGTATCACGGTAACAACTAACTGATGCACGCGTTACTAAGGTCACAACTAACTGATGCACGAGGTACCACGGTAACAACTAACTGATGCACGAGGTACCACGGTAACAACTAACTGATGCACGCGTTACTAAGGTAACAACTAACTGATGCACGAGGTACCACGGTAACAACTAACTGATGCACGAGGTATCACGGTAACAACTAACTGATGCACTAGGTACCACGGTAACAACTAACTGATGCACGAGGTATCACGGTAACAACTAACTGATGCACGCGTTACTAAGGTCACAACTAACTGATGCACGAGGTACCACGGTAACAACTAACTGATGCACGAGGTACCACGGTAACAACTAACTGATGCACGCGTTACTAAGGTAACAACTAACTGATGCACGAGGTACCACGGTAACAACTAACTGATGCACGAGGTATCACGGTAACAACTAACTGATGCACTAGGTACCACGGTAACAACTAACTGATGCACGAGGTATCACGGTAACAACTAACTGATGCACGCGATACCACGGTAACAACTAACTGATGCACGTGTTACTAAGGTAACAACTAACTGATGCACGAGGTACCACGGTAACAACTAACTGATGCACGAGGTATCACGGTAACAACTAACTGATGCACGAGGTACCAAGGTAACAACTAACTGATGCACGAGGTACCACGGTAACAACTAACTGATGCACGAGGTACCACGGTAACAACTAACTGATGCACGCGTTACTAAGGTAACAACTAACTGATGCACGAGGTACCACGGTAACAACTAACTGATGCACGAGGTATCACGATAACAACTAACTGATGCACGAGGTACCACGGTAACAACTAACTGATGCACGCGTTACTAAGGTAACAACTAACTGATGCACGAGGTACCACGGTAACAACTAAGTGATGCACGAGGTATCACGGTAACAACTAACTGATGCACGAGGTATCACGGTAACAACTAACTGATGCACGCGTTACTAAGGTCACAACTAACTGATGCACGAGGTACCACGGTAACAACTAACTGATGCACGAGGTACCACGGTAACACCTAACTGATGCACGAGGTACCACGGTAACAACTAACTAATGCACGAGGTACCACGGTAACAACTAACTGATGCACGAGGTATCACGGTAACAACTAACTAATGCACGAGGTACCACGGTAACAACTAACTGATGCACGAGGTACCACGGTAATAACTAACTGATGCACGAGGTACCACGGTAACAACTAACTGATGCACGAGGTACCACGGTAACAACTAACTGATGCACGCGTTACTAAGGTAACAACTAACTGATGCACGAGGTACCACGGTAACAACTAACTGATGCACGAGGTATCACGGTAACAACTAACTGATACACGCGTTACTAAGGTAACAACTAACTGATGCACGAGGTACCACGGTAACAACTAACTGATGCACGAGGTACCACGGTAACAACTAACTGATGCACGAGGTACCACGGTAACAACTAACTGATGCACGAGGTACCACGGTAACAACTAACTGATGCACGCGTTACTAAGGTAACAACTAACTGATACACGAGGTATCACGGTAACAACTAACTAATGCACGAGGTACCACGGTAACAACTAACTGATGCACGAGGTACCACGGTAATAACTAACTGATGCACGATGCACCAAGGTAACAACTAACTGATGCACGAGGTACCACGGTAACAACTAACTGATGCACGAGGTACCACGGTAACAACTAACTGATGCACGCGTTACTAAGGTAACAACTAACAGATGCACGAGGTACCACGGTAACAACTAACTGATGCACGAGGTATCACGGTAACAACTAACTGATACACGCGTTACTAAGGTAACAACTAACTGATGCACGAGGTACCACGGTAACAACTAACTGATGCACGAGGTACCACGTTAACAACTAACTGATGCACGAGGTACCACGGTAACAACTAACTGATGCACGAGGTACCACGGTAACAACTAACTGATGCACGCGTTACTAAGGTAACAACTAACTGATGCACGAGGTACCACGGTAACAACTAACTGATGCACGAGGTATCACGGTAACAACTAACTGATGCACGAGGTACCACGGTAACAACTAACTGATGCACAAGGTATCACGGTAACAACTAACTGATGCACGAGGTACCACGGTAACAACTAACTGATGCACGAGGTACCACGGTAACAACTAACTGATGCACGCGTTACTAAGGTAACAACTAACTGATGCACGAGGTACCACGGTAACAACTAACTGATACACGAGGTATCACGGTAACAACTAACTGATGCACGAGGTACCACGGTAATAACTAACTGATGCACGATGCACCAAGGTAACAAATAACTGATGCACGAGGTACCACGGTAACAACTAACTGATACACGAGGTACCACGGTAACAACTAACTGATGCACGCGTTACTAAGGTAACAACTAACTGATGCACGAGGTACCACGGTAACAACTAACTGATGCACGAGGTACCACGGTAACAACTAACTGATGCACGCGTTACTAAGGTAACAACTAACTGATGCACGAGGTACCACGGTAACAACTAACTGATGCACGCGTTACTAAGGTAACAACTAACTGATGCACGAGGTACCACGGTAACAACTAACTGATGCACGAGGTACCACGGTAACAACTAACTGATGCACGAGGTACCACGGTAACAACTAACTGATGCACGAGGTACCACGGTAACAACTAACTGATGCACGCGTTACTAAGGTAACAACTAACTGATGCACGAGGTACCACGGTAACAACTAACTGATGCACGAGGTACCACGGTAACAACTAACTTATGCACGAGGTACCACGGTAACAACTAACTGATGCACGAGGTACCACGGTAACAACTAACTGATGCACGCGTTACTAAGGTAACAACTAACTGATGCACGAGGTACCACGGTAACAACTAACTGATGCACGCGTTACTAAGGTAACAACTAACTGATGCACGAGGTACCACGGTAACAACTAACTGATGCACGAGGTACCACGGTAACAACTAACTGATGCAGGAGGTACCACGGTAACAACTAACTGATGCACGAGGTACCACGGTAACAACTAACTGATGCACGCGTTACTAAGGTAACAACTAACTGATGCACGAGGTACCACGGTAACAACTAACTGATGCACGAGGTACCACGGTAACAACTAACTGATGCACGAGGTACCACGGTAACAACTAACTGATGCACGCGTTACTAAGGTAACAACTGACTGATGCACGAGGTACCACGGTAACAACTAACTGATGCACGAGGTACCACGGTAACAACTAACTGATGCACGAGGTATCACGGTAACAACTAACTGATGCACGAGGTACCACGGTAACAACTAACTGATGCAAGAGGTACCACGGTAACAACTAACTGATGTACGAGGTACCACGGTAACAACTAACTGATGCACGAGGTACCACGGTAACAACTAACTGATGCACGAGGTACCACGGTAACAACTAACTGATGCACGAGGTACCACGGTAACAACTAACTGATGCACGATGTACCACGGTAACAACTAACTGATGCACGAGGTACCACGGTAACAACTAACTGATGCACGCGTTACTAAGGTAACAACTAACTGATGCACGAGGTACCAAGGTAACAACTAACTGATGCACGAGGTACCACGGTAACAACTAACTGATGCACGAGGTACCACGGTAACAACTAACTGATGCACGGGTTACTAAGGTAACAACTAACTGATGCACGAGGTATCACGGTAACAACTAACTGATGCACGAGGTACTACGGTAACAACTAACTGATGCACGAGGTATCACGGTAACAACTAACTGATGCACAAGGTACCACGGTAACAACTAACTGATGCACGAGGTACCACGGTAACAACTAACTGATGCACGCGTTACTAAGGTAACAACTAACTGATGCACGAGGTACCACGGTAACAACTAACTGATGCACGCGTTACTAAGGTAACAACTAACTGATGCACGAGGTACCACGGTAACAACTAACTGATGCACGAGGTATCACGGTAACAACTAACTGATGCACGAGATACCACGGTAACAACTAACTGATGCACGAGGTATCACGGTAACAACTAACTGATGCACGAGGTACCACGGTAACAACTAACTGATGCACGAGGTACCACGGTAACAACTAACTTATGCACGAGGTACCACGGTAACAACTAACTGATGCACGAGGTACCACGGTAACAACTAACTGATGCACGCGTTACTAAGGTAACAACTAACTGATGCACGAGGTACCACGGTAACAACTAACTGATGCACGCGTTACTAAGGTAACAACTAACTGATGCACGTGGTACCACGGTAACAACTAACTGATGCACGATGTTCCACGGTAACAACTAACTGATGCAGGAGGTACCACGGTAACAACTAACTGATGCACGAGGTACCACGGTAACAACTAACTGATGCACGCGTTACTAAGGTAACAACTAACTGATGCACGAGGTACCACGGTAACAACTAAGTGATGCACGAGGTATCACGGTAACAACTAACTGATGCACGAGGTACCACGGTAACAACTAACTGATGCACGAGGTATCACGGTAACAACTAACTGATGCACGAGGTACCACGGTAACAACTAACTGATGCACGAGGTACCACGGTAACAACTAACTGATGCACGAGGTATCACGGTAACAACTAACTGATGCACGCGTTACTAAGGTCACAACTAACTGATGCACGAGGTACCACGGTAACAACTAACTGATGCACGAGGTACCACGGTAACAACTAACTGATGCACGAGGTACCACGGTAACAACTAACTAATGCACGAGGTACCACGGTAACAACTAACTGATGCACGAGGTATCACGGTAACAACTAACTAATGCATGAGGTACCACGGTAACAACTAACTGATGCACGAGGTACCACGGTAATAACTAACTGATGCACGATGCACCAAGGTAACAACTAACTGATGCACGAGGTACCACGGTAACAACTAACTGATGCACGAGGTACCACGGTAACAACTAACTGATGCACGCGTTACTAAGGTAACAACTAACTGATGCACGAGGTACCACGGTAACAACTAACTGATGCACGAGGTATCACGGTAACAACTAACTGATACACGCGTTACTAAGGTAACAACTAACTGATGCACGAGGTACCACGGTAACAACTAACTGATGCACGAGGTACCACGGTAACAACTAACTGATGCACGAGGTACCACGGTAACAACTAACTGATGCACGAGGTACCACGGTAACAACTAACTGATGCACGCGTTACTAAGGTAACAACTAACTGATGCACGAGGTATCACGGTAACAACTAACTAATGCACGAGGTACCACGGTAACAACTAACTGATGCACGAGGTACCACGGTAATAACTAACTGATGCACGATGCACCAAGGTAACAACTAACTGATGCACGAGGTACCACGGTAACAACTAACTGATGCACGAGGTACCACGGTAACAACTAACTGATGCACGCGTTACTAAGGTAACAACTAACTGATGCACGAGGTACCACGGTAACAACTAACTGATGCACGAGGTATCACGGTAACAACTAACTGATACACGCGTTACTAAGGTAACAACTAACTGATGCACGAGGTACCACGGTAACAACTAACTGATGCACGAGGTACCACGTTAACAACTAACTGATGCACGAGGTACCACGGTAACAACTAACTGATGCACGAGGTACCACGGTAACAACTAACTGATGCACGCGTTACTAAGGTAACAACTAACTGATGCACGAGGTACCACGGTAACAACTAACTGATGCACGAGGTATCACGGTAACAACTAACTGATGCACGAGGTACCACGGTAACAACTAACTGATGCACAAGGTATCACGGTAACAACTAACTGATGCACGAGGTACCACGGTAACAACTAACTGATGCACGAGGTACCACGGTAACAACTAACTGATGCACGCGTTACTAAGGTAACAACTAACTGATGCACGAGGTACCACGGTAACAACTAACTGATGCACGAGGTACCACGGTAACAACTAACTGATACACGAGGTATCACGGTAACAACTAACTGATGCACGAGGTACCACGGTAACAACTAACTGATGCACGAGGTACCACGGTAATAACTAACTGATGCACAAGGTATCACGGTAACAACTAACTGATGCACGAGGTACCACGGTAACAACTAACTGATGCACGAGGTACCACGGTAACAACTAACTTATGCACGAGGTACCACGGTAACAACTAACTGATGCACGAGGTACCACGGTAACAACTAACTGATGCACGCGTTACTAAGGTAACAACTAACTGATGCACGAGGTACCACGGTAACAACTAACTGATGCACGATGTTCCACGGTAACAACTAACTGATGCAGGAGGTACCACGGTAACAACTAACTGATGCACGAGGTACCACGGTAACAACTAACTGATGCACGCGTTACTAAGGTAACAACTAACTGATGCACGAGGTACCACGGTAACAACTAACTGATGCACGAGGTACCACGGTAACAACTAACTGATGCACGAGGTACCACGGTAACAACTAACTGATGCACGCGTTACTAAGGTAACAACTAACTGATGCACGAGGTACCACGGTAACAACTAACTGATGCACGAGGTACCACGGTAACAACTAACTGATGCACGAGGTATCACGGTAACAACTAACTGATGCACGAGGTACCACGGTAACAACTAACTGATGCAAGAGGTACCACGGTAACAACTAACTGATGTACGAGGTACCACGGTAACAACTAACTGATGCACGAGGTACCACGGTAACAACTAACTGATGCACGAGGTACCACGGTAACAACTAACTGATGCACGAGGTACCACGGTAACAACTAACTGATGCACGAGGTACCACGGTAACAACTAACTGATGCACGCGTTACTAAGGTAACAACTTACTGATGCACGAGGTACCACGGTAATAACTAACTGATTCACGAGGTACCACGGTAACAACTAACTGATGCACGAGGTACCACGGTAATAACTAACTGATACACGATGCACCAAGGTAACAACTAACTGATGCACGAGGTACCACGGTAACAACTAACTGATGCACGAGGTACCACGGTAACAACTAACTGATGCACGGGTTACTAAGGTAACAACTAACTGATGCACGAGGTATCACGGTAACAACTAACTGATGCACGAGGTACCACGGTAACAACTAACTGATGCACGAGGTATCACGGTAACAACTAACTGATGCACGAGGTACCACGGTAACAACTAACTGATGCACGAGGTACCACGGTAACAACTAACTGATGCACGCGTTACTAAGGTAACAACTAACTGATGCACGAGGTACCACGGTAACAACTAACTGATGCACGATGTTCCACGGTAACAACTAACTGATGCACGAGGTACCACGGTAACAACTAACTGATGCACGAGGTATCACGGTAACAACTAACTGATGCACGAGGTACCACGGTAACAACTAACTGATGCACGAGGTACCACGGTAACAACTAACTGATGCACGCGTTACCACGGTAACAACTAACTGATGCACGAGGTAACACGTTAACAACTAACTGATGCACGATGCACCAAGGTAACAACTAACTGATGCACGAGGTATAACGGTAACAACTAACTGATGCACGAGGTACCACGGTAGCAACTAACTGATTCACGAGGTACCACGGTAACAACTAACTGATGCACGAGGTACCACGGTAACAACTAACTGATGCACGATGCACCAAGGTAACAACTAACTGATGCACGAGGTTCCATCACCTGAGTAGCCGAGTTTACAAGCGCAGCTGTAGGAGCCGATTGTGTTAGCGCACATCGCGTTGTGGTGACAGGAGTGAGTTCCGGTGTAACACTCGTTAATATCTGGGTAGTGGTCGCTAGGGTTATAGGGTGCATACGGATAATTAATGTATATGATTGAATGATGTAATGATAGTATTTATGTTATTTAATATAATTATTGATGGTCTATAATAATACAAATAATGAGTCTAAGTTTAAATATATATAATATCCATTATAACAAGAATATTAACATTTAAACGTACGTTATTACAATTAAAAACGACAAAGATTTCTAATAAATCATAATTATTGTTATTTGTATGAAATTCAAACTTGCCGTTATAATAATAATATAATAACTTATAAAAGTAATCAATTGATTTAAATGTACTTCAAGAAAATGATATAGAATGTACTGTATTAGTTAATATACTATACTATATAATTTATGTGATATACTATTAGACATATCCTAGATTATATGTATATAGTATACATATTATATTATTTCCTATAGTATTGGTACACGTCGATTCTATATACTCCAACTGACCGACGCAAGTTCTGCCTCCATCAGGGGAATAGTGACCACCTTCACAAATGCACTGGTAACTGCCGGGTGTGTTTCGGCAGAATGAATTAGCAGGGCACACTGTGCCCGGGTACGTAGGAATACACTCGTTGATATCTATTGTGGGGTGATGGTTTAAATTCTATGTTAATATTGCGATATCATTTATATCATTTATATTATAATACATTTATAATTTATTATAATAGAGGTAATAGCTATTCTAGTATATAGCTATACTAATATATCATAAACGATGCTGATATATTTTATAATTCAATCATTCATTATAATGATTATCAGATACGTATATAAACAACGTATACAAATATTAATATAAATAAATATACATAAATATTAACCTAAATAATATCGATGGAATTAACATATAACGTATGGATTTATAACCAACATATAGAATATAATACGATTTTGAAAGAGTAGTATGATACATCTAATAGTGATGTAATAGTGACCTCGTTACACTGTGTTTGATTACTTATACCCAGCTAACAGTAATAGCCTCATAATAGTATTATGCCAGCATAACAGCATATTGAATAGCCTCAAATGTTTACATTATGCTATTATGTTGCTATTTAAAGTATATTATGCTATTATTATTATTATGCCGCTATTGATTTTAAACGTATAATATGCTGATATTATGCTGCTATTATTATAATACAGTTACAGTATAAATACCTATAGTTACAAAACATAATAATATATATTAAATAGCAATGATAATGGATCAATTAAAATTATACAAATCAAAATACGGATAATTTTAAATTCACGTGAAAAATAATCATAGAATATATTAAATATGAGGATATAATTAAAAAATATATTAATAAAATATAAAGACCTATAACACATTATATTAAAATCATTAGTAGTAATATAAGTATAATAACTATTATCGGTTTAGATATAACTAAGAAAAGTACGGTGCGTATGAATAGGGGGCGGGGCTGACCTTTGCACTGCCCGTCGATCATCTCGAATCCCCGATAACAGATACACGTATAACTTCCGGGTGTGTTCACGCAGCTCGACAAACTTCCGCAATCGTTGTCTCCGGTCGAACATTCATCTTTATCTACTCGCCAGGAGTCGCTCGAGTTATTACGTAACGAGTCGTACGAAAAGTACTATTACATAATAGTGTCGTATAATATAATTGAGTACTTTAATATAATAGAGTATTACAATACAACAGTCGTAGAAAAGGTAGTAATAGTAGTTGTAGTAGTAGTTGTATATGTTTATCTTACACGTTATTACCACGAATATTATAATAACTTACCATAATTTAAATACTGATATATTACACCGGAAGTGACAAAGACTAACCCGTGCACGTAATTCCGTCACCTTTCAATCCTGGCGGACACATACAGAAGAATGAACCCATTGTATTATTGCACAAGGAACCGGTGAAACATGGCGGTGTGGGTAGATTGCATTCGTTCAGGTCTAGCAACGATTACATAATCATGGTTATACAGTTGTACACTTATAGGATTATGTAATTAGCAACTATACTTTAATATGAGAGCACAAAACATACACTAACTTTTCTAACTTTAATATTTGTGAATTATATATTATAATGTATACATTATAGATAATCATGCATAATATATATATATATATATATATATATATCGATATAATCTATATACAGTAAACACTTATAATTATAAACATATGTGTATATAAATATTTATACATAATGTAATTCAATAATAAAATTAAGAATCGTATAGAAATGATAGAGAAATGATCTGTATGCTAGCGAGCCTATCCCCTAACCTAAACACTCGACTCCACTTCCTACGTAGCCACTATTACAGTCACATGTGTATGTCCCGTCCTCATTGTTACAGGTAGCATCGACATCGCAGCCCGAGGTATTCTCCACACATTCATCTATGTCTATAGTATGGGCAGTGTACAGTGGTGTTAGTAGTAGTGGTAGGAGGTTGGGACACTACACTAGTTAGCGAGGTGTATGTCTATATATTATCTGTATTGCTATATTCCATATAGGTATGTATGTTAACAGTATAGCTTACATACATCATAGAAAAACTTACGAAATATGAATCACACATATATATATATATATATATATATATATATATTGATAGGTAATTAATCTCAATATTTTTTATATTTTTTAATACTTATAAATAAATAATCTTTAAAAGATGAACGTAATTCACAAAACACACTTATTATTTCTAAAAAAATACATGGAAATCTTTATATTAATATAATTAGTACACATTTTTACTAATATTAATTGAGAAATGATATTATTCTCAGATGATAATGTATAACTTAATTATAAATGATTAATAATTAGTGACATAACTACGGTACATTACCGGAACATATTCTCCCGTCTCCCCTATATCCGGAGCGACAAGTACAACTGTAAGTGCCCGGTAAGTTAAGGCAATCAGCATTCACATCGCAGTAGTTTGTTCCGTCAGTACATTCGTTAATATCTATTTATAGAATTCATATATATTATTATAATGCATATCTAGCCATGTACTTAAAGTTATATATTTATATTTTAATATCAATTTAGTACAATATAAAATTTTATAAAACTAATAACATATGTATTCTTAATTATCTATATACGAAAAGCCATTTAATTTATAGTTTATTTCGGTATAAAATAATAACATAATGTATTAGCGAAATCTATAGAATTATAATAAAAAACCCTTAATAGATGTTTTATAATATATATATATATATATATATATATATATACATATAAGCAAATAATAACATATGCATTCACTATGACGTAACCTGTACATGTGACTCCATCACCTGAGTAACCAGATTTACATCGGCAACTGTAAGAATAGGGGGTATCCTCGCAGATTGCATTCTGGGAACACGTATGAGTGCCGTCTTCGCATTCGTTACGTTCTATTACGTAATAGTGTGGTGTGAACGTTACGTCATCAGCACTGTAGCGGTTACGTCACACACGTCACGCGTGTATTAATGTTAATGGTATGGCTATATGCACACTTTGTATTACAATATATATATATTTACCTAATTCAATATTTGTATTATTAATTATATGCATTTTACCCGACTAACAATAATAGCAGCATAATTACAGCATAATAGACTTTAAATGGCGGAATAATGGCAGCATAATAGCACAACGTAAACATTTTAGACAATTATGTTATGTTATTATGCGGCTATTATGCTGTTATTACTATTAGCTGGGTATATTCAATCTAAAGAGTATCCTATTTACAACCCAGCACACATATTATCGCTATTATTAACATACACTCCTTCTATTACTTACCCGTCGCCACACATTTATACGTGCTCCACTCGTTACCGAAGACACATCTCTGACACATGTACCCTTTATAACTCCAGTGGTATTCACAGACTCCTGGCGGATAACAGGAGTAGTGGTCAAGATAGGGATGGTCAAGATAGGGGTGGTCGAGATTGTATTATGTTTCGTGACATGTATTAATGGTATTCTATTTTTAGTTTTGGACATGAACGATCATTTCAACTAAAGGGGCGTGTCTTAGTATATCGCTCACCATACTATATTAAGTAGCTTTCGAACGCATTTTAGAGCGCATGATATTGCCGCTCCGAAAATATTTAAAGATATTCTATTATATTCGATTATTCTACATTAGGATATATAATGTTAAGAGTACGCTTTGTATGCCATTACTATTCTACTTATTAGCAATAGTATATATATATATAGTATAATACGATATGTTAAGAACAAGGATAACAATTCCAGATATTAAACTAAACATGATTCATTATAATATAGCTATAACTATGGGCGTTTATTTTTCTATGTCTGATTTTAAATAATTATATAAAGTAAAATATTGATTATTAATTTAGCTATTATAATAGCCCATAGTATATATGCATAATAATTATAATGATTATATTGTATAAAAGGTATCTCACGACGTGTAATACAATTGAGTATTACGTAACGATATAGCATGGAATACAACTCTATAGATGCTATAGATGATCATATAGTGTATTGTGGAACCTTCTCTGCAGAAAGAGTTCTTCAGACACTGCGACCTGGAGACACACCCGCGATCCAACGCGTTGATTACCCCGCAGCTATTACTCCTCCATCTCAACTGGCAGATAGGCTACGAGTATTGCGTAATAGATTATTACGTCATCATCGTGGTTATGATAGTCGTAGCGTACAGTAGTTTACGATATCGAATATTAACGATGTAGAAACATATTATTAATATGCCTGGCGTCGTATACGAAATAGCGATGGTGGTTATATGAATCTAACGCTTTGACAATTATCCTAAATCGCCATATGATTTATATATATATATATATATATATATATGTATTAGCTGTAATCGTACTTTTATTGCAATAGTTTACGAATATTTACGTAACTATAAATATCATACTGATCGAAAACGATAGCAAAGAGAAATGAGAAACATTTTATTGCGAATCCCTTTAGAAGAGAAATATGTGTGTTTACTTTTTTTTCAATATATACAAAATAAAAATTCTAATATATAAACGATTAATATTATGACTATTATTATTGTTATATATTATATCATATATGATATATATATATATATATATATTATAATAAACTTAAACTTACGATGATTATTAACAACGAGGAGCTATAATAATGAACAATGGGTACACTACTATACGGGTTAGAAACCTCGGCTTGGGTGCAGGCGACGAACTGCCCCTTCTCGGCGCAGTCGCACATATTAGTTACCCCCGAACAGGTCAGGCAATGAAGCTGTTCCCCAACGCGACACGGTCCGTGCGGAGCTAACACCAGATAGTATAATCGTATATTAGTATCACTATTATGGATAGGTTTACATTCAATATATTGAATACATTTCAAAATAAGAAACAATTCAAAATTTTCCATAAGAGTATAACGTAGATAAATTAACAGAGTACAAATAGAACATATCGATATCATATAATAATGATATTATTCGTAAATTTTAATAGTTATTTATAGACAATAGTACTTATAATTAATCGATATTGCGAAATTAAGATATATATATATATATATATAATATATTATATATCTATACTTATGATAATTACATAATTACGATTCCTACTAAACCCCGTTGCCATGACAACACGTAGCCCAGAAGATACTAACACGGCCTACACTGGTACTTCTCGTTGTACAGCATACACATGTATCCGAGAGCGCACGCGTCAATCCTCACAGATATGATGACCGCGTACTGACCACTGTCCTGAGGCACGCATTCGCTCTTTATCGTACAGTCGGACGATAGCCAGCTCTCGAATCTCTACGCGCGTGGGATGACGATGAAGAGGTGGGTTGTTACGCGATTTTATGTAATATGTTAATATGTGATAATATATGAATATATATATATATATATATATATATAAAAAAAACACTAAATATAATTTGTATCTAGTAATTCATTTTAAAATTTAAATAACCATATTTGTATATTCAAATGAATCACTACTATTAACTTACATGTATGTGATAACCTATATAAGATAATCGTACCCATAACGTAAACATGCCAACTCGCGTACTAAACCTGTCTGTATCTTCCGTTAGCATCCGTACAACCGCAGTTCACCGGATCTATGCATATTCTACCGCTCATTATTTTACCTGCGAGATGAGTCATAGTGAACATCAATAATCATGTATATATCATGTATAAACACGATATATATATATAATTCTGTTTAGAATATTATTATGTCGTAATGTTTTATGTTATGTAATATTGTATATTTATTGTTGATTACACAATGTTCATATATATATAGTATATTATTACTACGAACTATCTGATTTGTGTATTTAAGTGCTAGGTCGTAATACACTTCGATGTATATTTTACACGTATATACTTATCATAATATAAGTACTATACAAATAGATATAATAGACAATGGTTAGCGTATAAAACATATATTTTATTAAAATATTATGTAGATTAATCTACATAATAACTTAAAAATATATATAGATTATAAATACTCTTATATATATATAGATACTTTTATATAAATAATTATGTACGATAAATATTACATTAAATATATTCGAATATAATCTACATATACACGGATTATATACACTACTATAGCACTCGACGGTAACCTTCTGGACAAGTACAGCCGACCCTCTTCTCGGGATCCGGACAATTCGTCTCCGCATCCGGTTCCGCGCAGGTGGCCGGACAATTACTGACGGACAACGCGTATACCATTCCCTTACCGCAGTACAATGCTGTAGTGGTCATTAGATATCACAACACATACCACCTTTGTTGACTATTAGCATATGCACAGTTGTTATTTATAATTATATATATATATATATATATATATATATATATATATATATATATATATATATATAATATGTTATATTCTGAAAAATGCATTATAGTAATCTAAAGTTTAGGATCTAAACTATATATATGATATATAATGAAATTCCTAAATAAATATTTTAATTATCATAGATAATAGTCATTTAACAACTTATAGCAACAATAACTAACATAGACCTAATAGTAAATCATTATGTATATAAATTACTAATTATTAAAGGTTATTATTAAACAGTATTATAGGTGAGTATACTAACGGCAGTTGCAAGCCTTTCTCCACTTGGGTACTTCGTAACCTTTACAACGACACTTGTAACTGAGTCTCGCCAACTGTTTGCATATATTCTTTTTCAGTTTAGACGGCTGGCTCTTGTAGGCGGTATACGTGCATTTGCATCGCTCTGATTGGTAGAAATCATTGATGTATACGGTTGTGTACGAGGTTATATCAAATATATCACTTTGTATACATATATCACATATTGATTTACAATGAATAAGTCAATATAAATAGTATACTTAAGAATAATTTAATCTATTCCTACATTATTTACGTTTATATATGTATAATCAATGACAATATAATATTATTATTTTGATTCTAAAATTATAATTAAAATAAATTTATGTTTAAAAAATGTTTAAATTGTGTATATTATATATATATATATAGTTATATTATAAATTATAGAAATAGTTGCATTTATTATGTAACTATTTTTGAAAATAAAAAATACAACATTCCTAGAGTTAAAGGAGAACTAACTATACATTTTGTTCCATTTCTTCGTTCCGTACGCATTCAGGCAAGACGCGAAAGTTTCATCAATGTCAGGATTGAAGTATCCGCAGTAGAGGTCAACTTCACTTCCGGTACCGGGTTCATTAGGATAAAGTACTGAACATCTGCAATTATATATATATATATATATATATATATATATATATATATATATATATATATATATATTTATAGTAATTCGTATATATCTAAATGGATACATATTTAAATATTTCTGATATAACAGAAATTAACGAATATCTATTTTGCTAAATGAATCCACTATAACATATATAAATAGCGTAATGTTTATTAAAATGTAATTTGTAAGTCTAAGGCGTGATGTAATATATATCGGTAGTAATTATATTGTTACGATCTCAATAACATCATTCGTGCGCATATCGACATGTACATATGTGTTTAACGCTGTATTCACAACATTTGATAATGAGATTTAATATTACACCACATTTTCGTTTCGAATGTATAACATTTATCAACTTAATTTAAATTTATTAAAGTATGCCACTTGTATTCTAACACTTACTAAAGAGATCGTGAAGGTTATAGGTATATATACTTATAATAAAGTAAAGATTTTTAAGAAATTAAACATAAGGGACATTATCACATCGCTAATAGCGAGATTATACTCTCAATTGTATAATGCACTACAAATCATGCAATAAAAAAGAGCTGTTGTCAATATGTATTTATGTATATATATATATACCTTTATATATACCCTATTATTCATTTGGCACTATAGACTAATATACCCTAAATAGTATCCATTACGGGAAATCGGGGTAACAATATTTGCTTACTTTTCTAGATCAGTTCCTTCTTCGCGGAAACTTTCGCCAACTTGTCTGTCTCTACCTTCGACATCGGTACTGACATCTGTCCCGTCCTTCAAGCAGTAATCATCCGTTAATAGTCCATTCATATTCCCGCAGATTCCTTCCATTGTACCACTATGAGATGAGTTTGATAAGTTTTAACATACGATATGTTAAAACACCTTTATATTTGAGATAAATGCGAGGTTAGAAATGTTAAATATTAAAATAACTATGATGTAATTAATTACATAATAAAGCCATGTCAGACACATCATAAATTGCAGAGAGTTACATGTCGGCTTACTATTGTAGGCGTGTAATAGCACACAGCCGCGGTACTAACTTGTAATCATTAGCCACCCTGACCAGGATATTGGAGTCGGTATCGAACTTAACGGTAAGTCCGCAGTCAACAACCACCGCTAGACGTCCTCCCCTCTCGCACGTTATTCTCACCCCTCTTATACACGTGTAGGGCATCTCTACCCTCTCGCCGTTAACCTGGGGTAGGGTGTGTAGGTGTGTGTTTATATGTGAGGAATGTGTGCATGTATATGTCACCATATATTTAAACAATAGTATTTATAGTAAATACAAGTTTAAATAGAAATACCTTAATATCTCAATAATATATGTTTATATATATATATATATATATATATATATATATCCTATATATAAATATTCATTGACGATATTTATAATTATCATATATGAATATTCTGATGAATAGAGGTCACTATGAAGTTAGTGGTTTATCGAGAGTGGAATGTCACAAGTAACAGCACGATACTAACCGATACCCTCATATTCTGTCTAAGCACGATCTTATAACGAGGGAGGTGTACTTCGACCTGTTTGATTACGGCCAGTGTTAGTGTACCCGTGTCCACATCTCTGCCCACTCCGTTATTGATGACCACTCGGAAGTAACGAATACCGTTACCTATGGGTGGTCAGTGCGGCGGTTATGTAAGCCGCGGATGTCGATGTTATAACGGATAAGTCTAAGTTCTTAAGTTTATAATTATAATATAATTTCCATTATGTGGTATTAATTTGATGATAATAAATTGAGAAAATAAGTTTATTTCCTATAAATAATATCTTTTAACTTTATATATATATTGTTTTAATTTATAGTAAATTTACTATATATATAGTAAATTAATGAATTGTTATAATCTTATTATAATAATGAATATATTCATTATTTAACTATAACATTTCTAAGTAATATTGATATATTATCACCATAATAATGAATTGATTACCTTACTTTTTTAATATTTATATTATATTATATATTTTAATATTAATTATAATTGATATACTGGGGACACATTTCCCTTGTAATTGCCCATTTGGTTACACTTATAAGTATATTACTAATTGAACATATTATATTAGTGTTTTATAGAATAATTAATGAATATATATATATATATATATATATATTCTATATTCTCTTGTCTATTATTTAACCTTCGGGAGAAGATGCCAAAAGATATTTACAAGTTCCTAAGAATGTTATATCCACTCCGTCAAAAGTGTTGTAGTCGATGTTTCCAGAAACTAAGCATTCCCTTCCTTCCAGTCCTTCAGTTGAATAGTACAATTTTGTTAAATGGGGTTATTACTTAATATGATATGTTTTATGTATACAGATTATTGTTAATTTTGTGTATATCTTATATGGAATATATTCTATAGAACTGTATACAAACGAAGACAGTAAGTAATCTGAGAGTATCTGTATACAAATGGATATTATATACTTAGGTAAAGTATTATATATTATATGTATACACTACATTTCTATAGATATACAGTATTAGTAAGCACATGTGTATACTACACATGCGTTATACACTTGTGTATAAGCATTATATATATATATATACATCACAAGTACATTACCTTGTACAGCTTGGCACCAGCTCTCTTTAATACAGCGTCCCTTATAGAGGATAGGAGTGAGGGCGGGACAAGAGCATCTCGGCACGCACGCGAGAGTGCACACCGGGTGCGGTTCCGCGCATGTCTTATCGCAACCGGAACCACATTCCTCCCAAATTTGACCTCCGGAACATGCTGTAATAGAGAAATTGGCATTATTATGGAACAACGTTCAAAATACGGCTAATCATGATAAATATTACCTAATAAATAATATATAGAATAAGTGGAAATAAATTATTGGCATAATTATATTTTATTTTTTTTATATTAAGATTAATTTTCAACTTTCTTTATTTAATTTATAAAATAATTAATAATAAGACTAGGGTATTTATGATTATTATCAGTTATAAATGTTATACATTTATATTAATAATTTAGATAATATCTATTTTGAGATAAATACATCTTATGATTTATTTTCATTATTTTTATTGTTAACTCAATATACTTATTCTATACTATTATATATATATATATATATATATATATATATATAATTGTAAAGGTGTATCATATATATAATTGTAAATGTGTATCATATATATATATATATATACTAGAAATGTTATAATATATATGTACCACTATTATTAGCGCGTACGATGCAATACCTTAATGTTACGTAATACCAGTGCTTTACATAACACACCAGTGACGCATACATTACATAACGTACCGGTGACGCATCCGTATCGATCGTTAGTGATTGCGCAACGCTGGTCCGAGCCGCACGGCGTCAGATACGTGGCGACGATATGAGACACGAGTTTCTTAACGTACTGATTCCTCTTCCACGTCCAGCCCACACATCGAGTTGTACACACGTAGGATACGGTACAGTGGCGGTTAGTCCAGCGTTCGTTACGCTGTGGGGTGTGGCGGACGTGGTGGAGTTGTACTATGTAGGTCACCACTCACGTGTGTGTGGTATGTTTAATAATGATATAGTATCATATGTAAGTGTATTATAATATCATATTTGTATTTATATATATATATATACAAATAATTAATATATAGACTATTGAATGATAACTATTTTATTAACAGAAATAATATAGTATTCTTCTTTAATATTAATACAATAGTAGTAAAGTGATTTGTTCAAAAATTACTGTATATCATGCTATAAGCTTGATTTGAGTCACTACCGAGGTAATATGAAATATTAAATATATTAATATAAAATAGTATAGCTTAAATATAGTAATAATTTAAGAGACGAAATAATGTATATTAGATCAAATATAATACTGATTAAGTTATTCATCTATTTAATTATGCTTCTGCCATAAATATAAGTATTCTCATAAATGTCGAGTATTTTCCTATTATTGTTGGCTTACTGTAGTAAAAATAACGTAAAAATCACAGGTTCGCCTTTTTTTAAGCATGACATTGTTCGAATTTAACAGATTTTACTTTGTTTTAATCTGTATATATTTTAATGAAAGTAAAAATGCTGCAAAAAAGTCTAGCATATCTTAATCTGTACATACTTTTAGGGTTTTAGATAGTTAAATATTTCAGGTGCTACAAATATATTGAACTAGATACATAACTAACATACACGAAGTTATTATTATAGTTTAATTTTTAAATAACTTGTAATACAATTATAACTACAATATTTTAAATTTATATATTAAAAATAGTATAATTTATTATTATATAATAAGGTATACTTATATATATATATATACATTAAGTAATTACATTATAAGATGAGTTAGATTATATATAATTTATGCAATGCACACTTCAGTGTGAGAGCCATGGCTAACATTAGTAATAATAAGTTCGCTTGCTCGGTAAATAACGCGTAACCTTTCTGTACACTTCTTCCTCGTCCAGACATCCGCATTCGTGTTTCGGAATGCAGCGATCGTTCGAAAGGACATGTCCTCGAGGACATACGCAACCTTCTCCGTACCTGTGGTCCGAACACTCTCTCCTTCTGTGTAGATCTATACAGGTGGACTGGCAACCGGTGGTGTACGCTGAGTATACCATACCGCTAGGACACGGAAGAGCTGAAAGTGAACGGGGCGTGTGTACTGTTGTTGGTGTTTTCTTACACTATTCTTTTAAATACATTACACAATTACATTAATTATATCGTTAAAATCGTTAATAATGTTGACTGGTGTATAATTCATATAAGTCTTAAAAATAATTATTTATATGCCTTAATGGATCTATTTTTATTATATTCGTAAATAATTGTTTATTATATATATTATTCAAACTGTTTCTTTTTAAAAAAAAATCATTTCATTAACTGTGGTATGGGCGTGGTTACTAACGACATTGAGTGACAGTTCTCCAGTCTGCGGCGTAGTATCCGTAACACGAACACGTGTACACGAACTGTTGATACAGTTTACAGCGGCGTCGTTGTAGTCGACTGGTATCCCACGCTTTAGCACGGTAACACGTGTTTATCTCGTACTTGCATTGCCTAGTGGTGGTGTTGCGTAATAGAGGCGGTGTTTACTACACGAGGGGGCGTGGCGTTAGGGGCGTGGTGATCTCGTATTTGCATTGCCTAACATTATAGGGAAGTATATGCGTATCAGGGTTGTTAAAACATAGGGTTACGGTAGTTTAATGTATTTCGTACACTTTTATTACCGAGTGGTAAATAGTGAGGGTGATTATTAGTATCTTATAATAGCCCTATAGGTGACGTGATGAAATTAATGATACTAGTTATAAATGTCATTGAATTCGATGAAAGATATCATATTATGGCCACACGATGAATAATGATAGTCTAAATAACATTGTGATGCAAGGTGTCGTTGTTAGTAAAAGAAGATAAAACAACTCAGAAAAAACTGGTTGGCTAACATAGTGGAATGGGCGGGGTCAGAAATGGATCTGACCCAACTACTATAGAGGCTACATAGAACCGTACGGGTGGAGAATAACTTGTGCTGCAGCGATTCATGTGATAAGTTATATTAGAAGAGATTAACTAATAATTATCATATAGTGTATATGTATATATATATATATATATATATATTTCGTTATATTACAATAAATCGCATTATATGTATACTACAAACTGTAGAGAGTGGTAAGCTATCACCACAATACAACATCGTGAACTACGTAGCAGACTAACATGCGTAGATGTTCCATAGCGGCATGGCCTATTCGAGCGGTACACGCATGAATACCGGTAGCTGTGGCGAGGGCGTAGAAGTCGCAACGTTTCTCCGTAGCCGGGTTGTCGTTAGGCAGTGAGTCATCGTGCGTAGGACCTTTACAACTGCGGTGAGTCATCGATTTAGATAGGTTAGTCGGCGTGAGCATCAGTCGTGCGTAGTTTGCATTCCATTATTATTTTTCATTCCATTAATATCTATGTTTACATATATTATATATGTGTTTTGACGTTGTTAATTAAATTATTTTGTAAACATGTTCAAGCTGATTTTATAGTGGATACGTGACGCTTAATTTTGATTTCATTTTAATAATCGTGATGAACAAGATGGGTATGTTATTATATATAAGTCCTACGTGTGTATAGCGCTTCAGCATAACCGGAATAGTGTTAGTAAGCGTGGATACACTAAATATCATGGACAGACAGACAAACAGTTGATACATTGTGTAAATACCATAGTAACATGTATAACTCTATAACTTTGTACGCTATAAAGATCACACATATTATGTATTATATTATGTATGTATATTTGTAATGTGATGATAATGAGGTTATGTCGTAAGAAAAAGGAGATATATGAAGCTTAATACATATGGTTGTAATGATGCATAGTTATTGTAACAATAGCAATCATGAATTAGTTACAATACCTATATATTATGTTACCTATGTTATGTAATATTTATAATATTTAATTAAACATGTATTACCAACTCTTCATTTTTCAATACATTATATGTTGTTAATATATATTTTTATTTACATATATTAATCCATAGTAAATAATGTGGTATTATAAGATGTATAATACTAATGTATTTGTTATGTATTAATTATATGGGTTTATAAAATAAATAGTACATTTAATTATTTCCTATTAGAAATATTTCCAAGTAAAAAGGGTTTAATTACATTTCATACTTTCATTAAATAATCTAAATATTATTACTATATTATTTATAAATAATAAATATATATTTATTAAATTATATTTTTATAAGAATAACTATATCTTTTTAGACATTTTTGATTTTTATAAATAACAAATAATTATATTGTTTTTAAATAATAAATAATTTATATTTTACATTTAATTTAAATTACATTATATATTTATATTATTTTATAATGAACATTAAATGTGGATTTAAGTTAAAAAATACACGTAGTGAATTAGTAATTTATGAATTTCTCATGAAAACCCAGATATCTATATTTATGAATATAAAATTAACTTGCATTCCTATAAGCTTAATATTCGAAGAGTAGCATTTCAAAATTATACCCTATATATAATATTTATTTAATAATGAGTGGTCGAAATAGGTGTTAGCAATATTACACCACTCAAAATGATAGAGGACTGTTGCATTTAAATTTTTCTTTATTTATCAATCAAAACAAAAACCATACACTAATGCTGTTAAAATACAAACGACATTACAGTGTAGAATAATAATATGATATAAAGTATACTTTATACAAACCTCCACGTGCCAAGGTATAATCAAAAATGAAATAATATTTTAAATCTAATATAATTAAGATTATATTATTGCTACGCGACAGTTTATTGATCTAATACTATTTAAATAAACTAAATAACACTAAATAAAAAAACACAAAAATCAATATACACGAAATCAACATTTTACTTTTATAATTATTCCAATACACAAAACAAATATATAACTAACTACAAATATATAATAAACTAAATAACATTAACTAAAAAAACTAAAAATCACAAAAATCAATATATACGAAATCAACATTTATAATTATTACATAATACATAACAACAAAATAACTAATTTAAAATATACAATATAAACTTAAAAAAACTACATTAAAAATATATAATACGTTACTGCTAGTCTGCTACATTTAGATTTACCAATTTTACAATATGTTATAATATATATATATATATATATATATATATATATATATATATTACATTATCGTATATGTAATTCCACTTAATTAATGAATATATCTACAACATGAATGCATCGACAACTTACCATAACATGAAGAGATGTTTTGATAATATTTTATAACTCATAATAATATCAATAAAATATAGAGTATAAATGATATATTAGTATGATAAGGTGATTTTAATGTGATATAGATGAAGATACAGCAAATGAAGAATTGGTAAATGAGAAAACATATTTAAGAGGTATAGTAATCTATTATCAAATGAGAGAGAAATTCTGGTATCTGCAAAATTGAATAATCTAAGGCGGGATATATTTTGAAAATTATCGAATTTATATTATATTTGATATAGTCCGGGTAGAAAACATAATAACCGTCATGATCATATATTAGAAAATGACATATAAACATTATAAACGGAAATCAAATTTTAAAAATTGTAGGTGTAGATATGTAATAGCTATGATTATATAATGATGATATTCCATCTACATATAAAAAGTCACAGAAAATGTCCTTCATCGGAACTAAGTTCAATAAACTCAACGATACCAATATATATATAACATTATAATATTAACATTGATAACAACATTAACCAAATAACAACAACATATGGTGATAATATGGGATGTTAGTCAAATAACTCTACGAGATAATTTAAGCAGCTATTTAATTAAGGTAAACTCTGCAAACATATTTCTGGATAACTGAATTTCTAGAAATTGTCACAATGACAATGATTGTGATGATAGAAAATTAATAAAGTTATTGTATAAAAGGTATAACTAAAGCATATTGACTATAAGATAAAACAATAATGTTTAAAGTCAAATAAGATTTGTTAAAATTACGCTATAAAGATATTTTCAATTATCCGAGGAGAAACAATATAAATAAAGTCTAACAGATAGTAAAAGAACTTACCAAATAAAAATAAAGTAAGCTTATAAGTATATAAGACAATAATTGAAAATGTATACATAATATTACTACATTAACAGAATAATAATAAGAACTTCAGAAGCTAATAGAGATAAAACCTTACTGAATTCAGAGGACCAATTTTAAAATTCAAATTTTAATATTTTGGTTTGAATAAATATTACGGAATATGAAATCTTAAATTTTATTATACTAAAATAGGTAGGCATTGTTAATAGCTGCAGATCTTTTAAAAGCAGAAGTTAAACCCATTATGACAATACTTTCAAGTTGAGTAATAATATATGAAATGTATGAGAATGGTTTAATGATTACACACTTTCATTAGTTATACATTTACATAAATAATAATCTGTCATAATATGAAAATTACATTAAGATAAATATTATCTCACATGCAAGTATAGTTTTAAAGGTAATAATACACAGATTATAAATAAATATGATACAAATAATATCAGAGAGACTATCACTGGTAGAAGTACTTAGGAATAATTTTCAATATGATAATAATCGTTAGAAATAATATTTACAACTCCAAAACAATTATACTATGTGTAATAATTATGTTTTTTATCTAATATTTCTTTCCAGGTTTAGATACAAATATATTCAACTTTAATATAAAACATATTGAAAAATTTCAAATATAATGCATTAGGTGCAGCTTATTTTATTGAAAAAGTTGATAATTGTTAGCAACTACAATTGATGTTTGACAAAATGTCCTACTCTCGATTTATAAATAGGGTGATTGACTATGCATATATATATATATATATATATGTATTATAGTTAAAAAATCAATATGTATTCAATTGTTTCTATATTAACCTGTCGCTATCCGAAGTTTCAACCTGCCAACTGTTACATATACTAGAGCTACGGGTCAACCCGTAGTTCATCACGTTGACCCCCGACCTCGTGACGTAATCGTCCGACTGGTCTCCGTTCATGTTACCGCATATACCGTTCAGCAGACGTCTACATAAATATTGTGTGTAAGTATACTTACATACACATATATGTGTATATATATATATATGCATGATTGTATATATTCAAATATACAAATATAGTAATTTTAATAGAAAAAGTATCCGTATCAATATTATCTTATTTATAATAAATTTTAATCAATTAATAACATATTAAATAAACATATAATGATCATTATATATGTTATTTAATCTATTTAAAATAATGATACTTTAATTTGGATTAATATAATAATTAGTTATATATATACATATCTTAGTTATACTTATCCATTACAAGCGTATGACATACTACCTAACCTGTAAACACTATTGACCTCTATGATAACAATGACATAATGGATAACCTGTAAACACTGTTGACCTGTACGATAACACTGGTGCCCTTCATCGTGACAATGACCCCGCAGTCCAGCGTTACGGAGATACCAGTTCCCCGGTTGTATTCCACTCTCAAACCGTTAAGATTCAATATCGGTAAGTAGGTCAGGCAGTTGTTTACCTGGTGGGTGACGTAATGCGTGATGTTATAAGGTGTATCATTGATGAGTCATATTTGCGATATTATATATATAATTCATAATTGATATAAATATATATATATATATATATGTATTCTACTAATTAATATTAATAATACAGAACCCATACAAATATATTTTAATAGCAGTGAAATATACCTATAATATTATGAACATTGACTAACCAGTATTCTCCTATCACTGTAAACTCGGATGATGTACCTATCCACTTGAACTTCTATGTACTTAGTGATAGCTTTCTCATCGTGACCTCCGTCTGACTATTATAGTAATGGATAGTTAAAGTAACTAATAGTTTACATAATGATTCGTTACAGTAATAAGTAGTTAAAGTAACTATTAGTACAATTCGTTTAGTTAGAATACCATACAATATGTAATTTATTAATGGTTTATTGAATATGTCTTAATCAATTTAATAATAAACATATAATTCAAAATATAATTTAAATATAAATATATATATACAAATATTAATTAACTATAAATATCATCACATTTAATATCAAATATTACAGTCAAGATAACTTACTATGATCTGATTGGACACCAGAACTTTCCATCCAGGATAACCTTGTCCTATTTTCTGATTTGCTACACCAGTTAACAAGTACTTACAAGTACCCGAGTAATGGATGAGAACACCATCGTAGGTTCTGTAGTTAATGGAACCGGACACGCTGCAGATGTTGCCAAGTTGAGCTGAATATGAGGTGGAGGTATATCAGGAGATGATCGGGATATGGAGAAGATTTATGATTATTGTAGAGTTTGCCACACTATGAAGGACATTAATATGGGAATATAAATTATAAAATTTCCAATATTTGGTTAGTCATATATTAGTGTATACATATAATTATAAATAAAATTAGGTACAATTAAATACCTATATAATATAATATACCTATACATATAATGTATTTGACTTATTCATATAAAATTAACAAATATGGCGTTGGTAACATTAAAATAAGATAACTATTATATAGCTACTAGCTACTATGTACGTTTATATCGAATAATTGATTAATGTTAAGTATAAATAACATAAATTAGTTAATTATAATTAGGTAACAATAATATTACATTAGTAATATTTATAATAACTATTATAAATAACAATAGAAATACTGATAACCTTCTTTCCACAAATCTTTTACAGTTTGGGAGATATTTCGGAAGCAATTATATAGATACCATTTGTTGTCGTCTTGATCTACGTAAGTAACATAATATTACATATATAAAGATTGAAGCTAATATTTTAAGTATCACACGTAGATAGTGAATATTAATGTTGACCTATATAATGAATATATAATATCTCGAAGGGGCGTAGCGTTCATAATAGAGGTCAACTCCCGCCTTACATTTAATAATATATATATAGGAATCTATATAGAACCGTTATGTATATACCACCGACATTTATTCCCGCGTACATTACACACCGATCCAGACCAATTCGTCGATGCTAACTTTAGTTGTTCAATATTTGGTATTGCGTAATTATCAATTCCGGTTGATCTTCGTGTACACGGTTTAATGCGAGTCATAAGTCGTATACGACTATAGTATACTATAGTATAGAATTGTATACTCTTGTATTTACCATAAAGGAAAAGCGGTACAACAGTACAGTCGCAACGTACTATAATAGTTGACGCATCGTTAACGTTTCATATTTATATTAAATGAATGGTATCATAGTTATTATATTATATAGTTATTTATATTATATAATGGGTGACTCTGATATTGGACCGTATACGGTTATATATTATTGTTATATATAGTATACTAATCCTACTTCTAATTACTTTGCAGATGGTCTTTTGAATTTGAATTTCAAACTCGTTATATTATTATTTAGTTTATTTTATCAGTGTAGGTCATAGATTTATTGTTTACTTTATATTGTATTTATGTCAAATAAAAATCTATGGTGTAGGTAATTAAACAATAATCAGAATAGTTTGTTATTACTGTATTGTACCAAGGACATGACATATATGCTAACGAATATCTTATGACACTTTTATTCTTCGCTTGAATGATTTTACCGTCATGACGGTATCATGCATGATATTAGCATCATGGTTCAGAAAATTAAATGTTAATGTTTAACAAACATCAATATACAAAATCGTTTTTAAATCAATGATTTCAATATTATATTAAATTAATAATATAATTTAATACACATTATATTATAGAATATCGATATAAATAAAATAAAATCATCGTTAATCTTAAACCGTTAATCCGTTAAATTTAAACCTAATTTATAAATAAATCAAAGGTTTTTGATAGTTTCTAGGTTAAATATCTATATTTTAATAAAATATTTATATAGAAATACAAAATTAAAAATATATGGCATTTCACTAATAAATCAATAAATCTATGATATTTCTGATATAAGGAACATATAGGCCTATATAAATATACTAATGAAAGCTATATGGTTGGGGTACACAAAATGACAATTTCAGGGGTAGCGAGGGGATATCCTGTCCTTTATTGACATTACTGTATTATATATATAATTTATATAAATTATATAATTTAAAATGTTTATAACTTAAATGTATATAATTTAAATGTATATTATTTATATATAATTGATATATTATTTATTATATAATTTATACTATAATAGGTATATAACTAATTATAGATAATGTTAATTATAAGCAATTCAAAATATCTATTCCATATACAATCATTGTCGAATATTCAATAAATAACGATTATAATATGTACACGTAAATAGATAAGGACCTACCCAGATATTGCACCTAACCTAATTGCCAGTCGTCATGGTATTCTGTTGTGGCAGCGACCTCTATCGTATCCAGTTCGTTAACCAAGTTCGCTGTATCTTCCGATACGGCTGGGTAGAAAAGGTCATAGGTTAATACGGGTCTACTACGTTACTATCCGATAGAGAGATCCAATAGTCCGGTTGTAACGAACGTTACTATATACGGACGGTAGAGTTAATAGTAAAAGGTAACGATGTATATGTAGGTCGTTATAGTTGTAATATTGTACAGGGTAGGGTGTATATATATAGGGTATACCCTGTTAACCCCTTCGAGTGACATAGCTATATTGTAATAAAGGTAGGCTATTGTTTGATATCTAACTTACCGATATTCTCTGCACGTTGAACTGATACCAGAGCGCAAACAATTGTTACCATTGTTAGTACCTTCATCTTATGTTGTTGTGAGGGTGTGTGTATTATAAGTGTTAGGTTACTATTGTATATGTTATATATTGTGTATTTAGTAATCATTTTTACCGTATAAATAGTTATTTTTGATATTAATCAATGTCATTTAAAATCAATATAATACATTAACTGACCATACTTAAAATTAACAATTGTAAAGATGTGTATATATACGTGAGTTCAGACAATTATCTACTCTTGAGCGTAATAGTTAACCTTTATTTTGTTTATATAATTTCTGAAATTCTCTATAAGGAATATATATTGATTCAATTATACTAAACTATTAAAATCTCTCTGGATCTGAACTGACGTAATTTTGTATTCAACATAAATTAAGAAAACTCTTATAATATACATTTATTAATAGTTTTTTCTTAAAATAATGTAATAAATGTATACACAAATAAAAAGTAGTTAATATTAGTTTACAAGTATAGGATTTACAAACGGCTACAAATTAATATGTAAATAGTTTCTATTATCATACCTACGTACACATTAACTTAATACCAAACAATAGGTAGTCAACATTAAGAAATATTAAGTAATATCATATCACATCTGCTAACCATGATCATCTTAGGTGTCCGAGTGAAGACTCCGTGCCTACCGCCGTGGACGCTGGGCTTATATACTCTCAGCGTCCGTGTTCATCTCGGTAACATCTTCGTAGCGCATTAACGCCGAGGCTAGACTAGGCGACGAGATGGGGTGATGGGGTGGCAGCTGATCTTAATGGAGGCTGAACTAATCGCTAACGTCACTTGATATACTCCGCGATCAATAGTAGTAGCGGGGTATATTAAAATATAATGTATATATATATATATGAATACATAATAACTATATTAAATATGAAACATATAACTATATATAGTTAGAAATTAACTTGTATATATATATATATATATATATCATAATACAGATTATTAATTAATTAACATATTACATAATATAATCAAAGATTTTGCGAAGCAAAGATATAACACTCCCTATGCATACAACGTAATTTAGTAATATCCCCAACAGCTGCTAGCAGTAGTATCGAAATCACTGAAATAGATTTAGGTTCGGCTCTGTTTGCATACAACAATGTTTTCATTGCTCTATTAAATTACATGCAATATAAATTAACTTTTACTTACTAAATATATACTTATAGCATTTAAAACATAAATATCATATTTGTTTGTTATATATTAGTAATGAACACTTAGTTTTCATCATATAAATATTAATTTAAAGCATATTATTTAACATTTTAAAAGTGTATATATACTATAGTTATTAACTATAGTTAAATACGAATTTACATTATAAACAACTCATAGTTCCTAAAAGTAACCCGCTATAGGTGTCACCAGGGTATTTTGTATACAAATTCGAATTACACGATTTCGCGTAAGTGTTATATCTTTCCTTTGGAAAATCTTTGATATAATATTGTAATAATATAGTAGGTATATAGATAACCTATATAGATCTGTATTTGTGATCCCCGATACTTTCCTCTAATAAGATATTTTCCCAAACCCGATCAGTTTGTGACCCTATTAAATCCAGATCCTGATCCTCATTATTTGTATTTTTAATAAAATATATTAACCTTAAGTGTATATATATAATAATATATAGTATTAATATATATATATAGTATTATATATATATATATATATAATAATATATAGTATTAATATACTGTATTATATTATAGTAATACAATATATATATATATATATATATATATATATATATAGAATATATAAATCCATTTACCTTGAGTATATTTCGGTAGTGCATATATGAACTATACAATCTCAAGTGCGATTAATAATTCTTTAAAGTTTATTATGGTATAGTATCATATACTATCGACGTAATTTGCGTAACTTTCAGCGTCAGGTTAAATCACTAGTTTTCACTAATTTATGTATACCTGATACTACTAATGATACTAATAATAGATTTAATATGTATATAATAATATAATAATAAGCATAACTTGTCGAGACAGTTATCCTTTGAATTTATGGGGAAACAATTTATATACTTCTTTTCCCTTTTCCCATTTCCAACTCTATTCAACTGTCTAACTGCCTCACAGAACTTACTGAGTGGTTCTCCCATAATTCCCTATCACTTAATATGACCAAAAATTACTCCATCATTATCTCAGGACCCCCCATACCTCTAATCATCACCCACCACTTTCTACTATCCCTACCTCACAATCCATAACAAATCTATGCTTTACCATTAACTCCCACCTAGATTACTCTAACCACATATATATAATGATTCGCAATGCCAATAATTTTTTTTTATAATATTAGAAAATCATCCAATAAATTAACTTTTTTAAAGGACTAAAAGTCTAATACACTCGCTAATCTTCAGTAGAATTATATATTGCTGCTCACTTCTATGTAATCTACCCCTAAATCTTATGCTTAAACTTAAGATGACACAACGACATGCTATACGCACCATATACAAAGTGAAGTTTTCTTCAATAGTATCAATATCGATCCTAATGCGATCACTCGGCTGGCTTAAGTTTAGGTATCTCTGCAGGTACAGACTACTATGCATCACCCATAAGGTGATACATCTTAGATCTCCTGAGTACCTAGCAGACTTGATCAGTATTCATACCCTTAGTCGAGCTAGCAGGAAATTTCACATGATGAAAATTATGCAACGCTTGACTATCTCTGCTCACTCTAAATCTGCTTTCTCTGTAGTAGCTCCAAAATAATGGAATGCTCTTCCATATGAAATTAGGTGTTTGAAATCCCTGTCAATATTTAAATGTAAACTCTCCACGTACCTATTAACATTGTAACCTACCCTCCCTTTTCCTTCATTTTTATTGTACTTTATTTATTTTATTTTTGTTTCTTCCTCATGATGCCCATAACAACCACGTGATTTTGTAGTCAATGAAACTTAATTAAAATACAATTAAAATAAAAATAAAATAAAAATAAAAATAAAAATAAAATAAATATAATATAAATATAACAATTAATTTATTAAATTATATAAAATATAGGATTCCTACAATTATTTATATATATTAATAAAAATAAGATATACATAGATTAACTAATCAGAAAAGTATACTCATTTACTAAATTAACAACTAAATAATTTAATAATAAAAATAAAAATATCTCTAATATATTCTAATATCAGTACAAACGGTCAACGAAAATGGCGTGTCAACTATGATATTTAGGTTAAAGAGTTTCCCATCGCCAATATTAGGATAAGGAAATACTTTCTATAAGGAAACACTCACACTCCAACTAATATAGTATATACAGTATACAATATAGTACATACAAATGTATGAACAAAACACAAATTTGTCCATTGAACTTTTCCCCGACACAAACCACTCCCGCTCACACTCTAACCAACACATATGTGTACTATATAGTACTATATAGTACTATATAGTACTATATAGTATTATATAGTATTATATAGTACTATATAGTACTATATAGTAATATTCGTTCGTACAGGCAGCCATCATAGCCCATTTCAAATCTAACAACTTTAGTTTCATCGAGCTGTAATTCATGTCATTTGTCTCACCACCTCTAAGTCCCCAGCTGGCGTATGCGATAACCATATCTTTACCATCTACTTTTGTTGATAGGACAGCACCCAATCGTTATAGTGAGGCATCCGTATCTACGATGAAAGGAAGGCTAACATATGGGTATCCTAGAAGAGATACACTAACCAGCTATTCTTTCAACACATTGAATGATTCCTCATAAGTGGTATTCACTCAAATTTAATGGTGAAATCATACAGTGGCTTAGCTAATGCTGCGAATTTCGTTATGAATCTTCTATACTATTAGGCTAACTTAGAAAAATATAGTATATCTGTTGAAGTGGAAGGAACTGGCGATGAGAAGACTGCTGAAGTCTTATCGGAGTCAGTAGCTACACCTACCACTGATACTATGTATCCTACGTATTTTAACTAACGTTGTAAGAATGAGCAATTCGATGGTTTAATTTTAAACTATATTCCTGCAGTTTATGGTATAATAATGATAGCTATCTAAAGATAGCTATCCCAGTAAATAGCAGTATCATGCGTTCATATCTAACATATATATAACATGAATTAATGAATCTACTATTTGATAGGGATTAAACACGTACCAAAGAGGTATCATTAATCATTGGTACATTATAATAAATATAAAGCAATGATACTCAACGGATCTGTGTGATTATATTATTCTTAAATTAGTTATAAATCATTGATATTTAACTGATCTATGTTTAACGCATATCATATAAATCAGTATTACAGATATATATAAGTCTGGGGTCGATGGCTCAGTGGTACAACCAAAAGCTAGTAAGCCAGAGGTCCCGGGTTCGACTCCAGGCAGTTCTTGATTTTCTCTTGTGTTTATAAAGAACTTAATAAACGATAAATCAAAACACAAGAAAAAAAATGTTACTATTTGTATTGTATTGTCCGGGGCCTCTCACAGTTATTTATAACATGTACAAGTCTATGACTTATTGATGGGTCCATTTGTATCCGCTATTTGTATTGTATTCAATATATATAAGAGATTTCAATAAATAAATATTATTATTATTATATTATCTCATAATCAAAATAACCAGACGAGTATGTGCATATTTATCGTCGTTAACGAAAAAGTAGCTAAATATACTGTATATATATATACTTATAGTGTATACTATTTTAGTAATTCGTAATAATGATTCATATAAAATATTTTCTATTTTAAAATGTTTATTATATTACAACTAATTAACAATTAGTAATCAATTATTATTTTATTTTATATTTAATATAATATTCTTAATTATCTAAATAAAGTATTATTTTAAAGTTAAAATTGTATTGAATAATCAATACCTCTTTATTAATTTATTAATTTATTAATTTATAATTACCTAACTCTGGTATAGCTTTTAAAAACAATAACATCATAATTACATTGATAATTAAGATGATAACATTGAAAATCATATTTAGTTAATTGCTTAAGATTGATCGTATACATTTTTTTAAATATTATGTACAATATAATATTTGAAACATTAAAATGTTTAAAATATTAATATATGATTTATTAATACTAATAATTTAAATTAAAAATAAAACTGATAGTGAATTCTAAAATATGTTATGAAATATATACGTATTTATGATACCTATTCAACATGAATCCATGATGATGACGTAAGACTTACGTATCCATGATACATGCTGATCAGTATATATGATACGTATCGAATACATCTGCATCGAACACGAATCAAATGTGTATTAACTGTTATCGTTACTTACTGTGAGACGATCATGTATTATTTGGAAATTATGCGCAAAAACTAAAATATTATCCAATATAGGATAAGGGTTTCGAGATTCTCACTACCTAGACAACACTTCATCAGACGGGAAAATATTTATTATGCATTTACCAAACCCCATTTTCATACTATAGTATACTCATATAGACTACGGGAGCCTGTACTAATAGCAGTCTTATCTATGTTCTCTTCCGCTATGGCACATTGTAAAAATCCATGTTCCAAATCGAAAGTGGCGAATAGAGAAGCACATTTTAGAACATCCAGTGGTTCATCAATTCGAACGATTGGGTAAGCATATCTAATAGTTCTGGCATTTTGATCTCTAAAATCTCAACACAATCGAATAGCACCCGATTTGTTTCCACTAAAACTAATGGCGCACTATAGGGAGAACAACTTAGTTTAATAATACCAGCTTCAATATGAACATGATCATGAGGAACATTCAAGTATGCCTTTACTTCTGGTCACAGGTTAGGTGGTATCGCCTATAGGGTAGTCTGACAGGACGATAGTCATGTAGTTTAATCTTGTGTTTTATCTAACTAAAAAACCCGACCTCATACTCCCCTCGCTGCGCAATACAACTTGGTATTCAGTTATTCGGCGCTATTCATGTCGCTTTACTGGCCTAATTGTTAAATTGTCCAGAATATATTTAAATGATGAACTTATATTAAGTGAAGCGAACTTTATTCGACTCAACTGTCGATACGAAGTCAGTCCCCTTCCCCACGTGGCTACCTCCTCGTAGATAAATATATTGGTTAGATAAAGTATTAATGCATGTTATAACAGGCAGTTTAAATATTTATCGTTAATATTGCTGCAATGGATTATTGTAATATCCCTACTTCTTAATTATCTCTCCTTCGCCTACTTGTTACTAGTTTCTTAATATGGTTATTAACAGGCCATTGTCCTAAAAGAATATATATATACACCTATATTTACGAATAAATAAGGAAGTACAGTTTGATAACATAGCTAATAGAGCAATATGACCAATATGGAAGAGAAGATAAAACAGAACCTTTTGAATGTATTAATGCAATTATACTAGTTATTAATGAATACGAAGGATATCCAGTTAGTAATATATGTATATTTATTTATTTATTAACTACGGATATAAATGTATCCCTGTATAATGTGTGTGTAGGGCCCTATAGGGCTGTATATATATACATTTACATATTTTAAATAAATGTGAGGGGCCCAGTACAATACAATACACATAAGTACATTTTGTTACGTGTTTTGATATATATTGTATTACGTTATTGGGTTTAATAAAGAGAAAAACAAGAACTACCTGGTATATAAAATGTAATATATAATTTTACAGCTATTGACTATTACATTATGCTCTATACAGTATGCTCTATAGAGTCTATACACCGGGTAATATTAATATATGAGGTAAACCATAAATACGTGATATACCAAAACAAAATATAAATAGTTTATTGAAATAATATAATTTAATTTTTTTATTTTGATTTATTTTCATGTTAATTTTGTTATTTTCCAAAATTCTTTAAAATAAAACCCGGACTTTTCGGATGTTGGCAGTGAGTAATTCATACATTCACAGGAATAGGCATATAAGTGAACATAAGTTAAAAATGATTATTGCAAAGAATTTCTAAACTCCAGAAATTTTTGATAGCAGATATACTATTTGGCTTATTATTCCTATATTATAAACTAGGCCTATAGTCCTATATATATATATATTTTATACAAAACATCTATCTATATATATATATATATATATATATATATATATTAACAGCTGATATTTATATGTGATATCAATCATGGTATACCATATTAAATATATGTTTATTTAAATTTATATGTATGATACAATAAAATACAATTGATATATTTTATCGAATAATTAAATTTCATTGGTTTTTTATTATTACTTTTCAATTTTATATCTTTATTTTACAAAGTTCTATAAAATAACACATTCGCGAGTTGGTGCCAGTGATTAATTAATACAATGCCATGGACATAACTATAGTTTATATTTAAGCTTATATATAAGCGAACATAAATGATAAATGATAAATGTAAGTACTTTATCAACTACAGAATATCTCGCGTATGATACCACGGTAGCACATGATACTAAAGTAGGAATATTCCATAACAATAAACTTGTCCACGTATGTGTTACCAGAATATAACGAAGTATTTATTATTAATTGTTTACCAGAAGTGAACTCATTCTAAGGTTAATGCCACATCTATACCCAATATGTGTACATTATATGTGCATATACTATACGAACACGTAGTAGTGTAGAGTGATCTAATATCGACATGCACGTAATATCGACACCCTAGAGATCTCCGAAAATTTAATTCCAATCAAAAATAATTAAAATATGAAATTGTAATCAATATAATTCTAATTCATATAAGTATAATTTTTTTTTAATATTTATATTTTTTTAATTATAAACAAAAAACTTATTTTTTTTGTTACAACTCAAACAACTAAATTTATGACATATTTGAAGTACAATATTGATTCTTAATCATTTATAAATGTAGGTATTTTAAATATTAAAAATAAATCTTATATATCTAATTATATTTTACAATTTGCCGCAAATATTTTGTATTTTTCATAATTGTTTACAAAGTTAATAACTTTTATCTAAGCAACATATATTTTCATAATACCGACATTCTAATTACACGTAATATCAACACCCCTGTTATCTCAGAGTTAAACAAACTAAATTAAATTTAAAATAGCTATTATATGTGTATACCTACTTAATACTTATAAATACAATTTGGAATAATTTAATTGAGGAAATAATAAAGTTATGGTGATTTATTGTTAAGTTGTCGGTATTCTAGTACTCTCCCCAATTATACGATACCAATGTTACGATCACGATGTTGATGTCATTACGACAGTTATGCAATATTTCGTAATGAAAGTTTACTTTAATAATTGTTCGCCACGTATTCGACAAGTGTCTCATATCAATATTTTGATAATACCACTATATATAAAATACTTTAAATAAATAATAATTAATAAATATTTGTGTATATAACTATCAATAATATTACAAAAATAATTAGATTTCCTCTAGGTAATAAATATATACTTATTTATTTATAAAATATAGTACAGTTATATTAATTTGTATAATTAAATTTTATTTCAAAATATACATAATAAATATTGAAATATATATAAAAATATATTAGGTATATTAAAATATAACTAATTTAAGACTAATTTAAGATAACCCATTTATGAGAAAATAGTATATAAAATATTCGTTATACAGGAATTGTAATATATATATATATATATATATATATTGTTATTTTATTTTGGTGGATTCCTTTCATCCCATACTGGAACTTAGATGAAGTTTTCTCTTATAACCATATATGGCTCTAATGTACCTTCGAAGCCGCTCTCGTGATAAGGCATCCATGGTTTTAACGAGAGCCGGTCATTTATGTATATATATATCGTATACGATCACTTCAAAATAAAATGCTAAGACCTATGTTAATGGTCCGGAATGGGCGGGGCGGACTGAGCTTGAATCCTGATCATACTGCTTGTGTGTCTAATGACTTAGCTAACTGAGTTTCACAGGTAGTTATATATATATATATACTTAATGTATACATATATACATAAAGTTAGTGTTAAGCTAGATTAAATACTATTATATAATGTGTTTTATATTATAATACATACGATAATACTATTATCCTATTAATATCTTGTAATATCAATATACCCATACATAATTATAAAGTTACATATTATTATTAATTTCAATGATTAATTCTTGTAGATCTTCTAAATATATTATTTAAATTTATAATAACGTTTCTATTCAAATAGTATGTATATATATATATATATATATATATATATATATATATACGTGATACAATCTTTTAATAATTACAGTTGTATTATTTATTTCAATGGAACAAATAATATTTGAAATATAATATCATATATATATATATATATATATATATATATATGATAATTTCTAATATTGAACAAAATTTATAAAATAACAAATATTTACATAATCATTAATATAATAAACGCAATGATGTAAATATATACGAGCATGTTGATTATATAATACATATGTAATACAAAAAGTTGTATAATCAATATTTATATATATATATATATATATATTTTTATATATATTTATATGTATATTATTAAAAGATATATCAGAATACATTAATAATGTGTAATTTATATATATACAATAGTTATAATTTTATAAAAATGGGTATGAATAATAGTATAAACAGCTGTGACAATAATAAGGTATGAATGTGAAGTGGTAACAAAGACATTGCTGTATAACAACGACTGCACGCATGATGATCCTGTTTTCGATGTAAATATGCATCGTATATGTAAGTAGTAATGGTGTGTATGGTGTTTTGGTGGGGTCAGCTTCTCGATCGAAGGCTGTCAATCACTAGCTGTCAATCACTAGGATATCAATAATACCTAATCAGCGATATTCAATGAAATAACAAATATATAAAAGAAAGTACGTGTTTAACAACGAGGTTAATTCAAATAATACGCACATAATAAACGTATACGGTCATAAATGATTGACAATTTTAGATATAAAATATAAAGATTCAATACAATTACGAACACTAATGATTTGATACAATTGAAAATCTACAAATCTATTCGGCGCCTTCTATCAGTCTGTTTTTTTAATATATAACTCTTCCGAATCTTGATCATTCGTAGTTGTCGGAGTATCAACTTCTTCGTCTTTGGTGCATTCTTTTGGGGTTTCTTGGGGTTCCTTGGTATCCACTTCTTCCGTTGTTGGTAAACTTGTAACCACATCGGCGTCTGTTTTTGTAATCTCTGTCTTATTTTCAGTAGGTATATTTGATTGGTCGACTGATACCGCTTCTTCGCTCGTTTTTTTGTCGGCTTTATTTAGGTCGTCTTTCATTTTTTCGTATTTCTTCGTTTTAGATTTCTCCAGAATATTTTTGATAATTCTTTCAGCTTTCATAGGTTTCTCTTCAGTTGAATCTGATGTAATTAAGTGCATTATAGTTAATTTATATTTCATATATATATATATAACTATTAAATAATAATTAATATTTAAGTAAATTATATATATATATTTATAAAATAAATTCTATATTTCTATACCTTCGGAAAATGATTTTCTTGAACCAAAACTAGAACTCCTGCTAAATTCTTTAGCTTCATTAGCCTTTTTAATAGCTTCAGTTCTATCCCTATATGGATATATATACATAATTAATATATTGTAATAATTGTAGTATATATATATATATAGATATATATATATATATTATAATTTTAAATAATTTTAATTAGATACGTTAGTAAATTTCATAGCGACATATTAATACATATATAAACATATGCATATTAATATCAATCATATTATAAAAAAAATATATATTTATCAATTTTCACAAAGTAATAGCTGGAGATAAAATATTACATAAGTTAGGATATATGAGAACCATAGTAATCCAATAAGATATATTTTATGATAAGATTAAATACTAATATGATATTCAAACTATAAGAATCATTTTATATTAAAATAATTAAATAAATTATTTTTTTAAACAGACAAAAATAAATAATTTAACAAACAATTTAATAATGTGTTATGTATAAATAGATATTCAAAAAGTCAAACAAGTATCATAAGTGTAATATATATATATATATTGTTTACCACGAAATGAAAAACAGGAATGGTAAAATGCTAACGGATTACCTATTAGAAAATAAACTTATATATCTAAATACTAGATATCAAAAAAGATAGGGACAATTAGGGACATATAAATCACCTAATGGAAGCTACTTACAATTATACTACATCATGATAATTACAAAATAAGTAAAAACGAAAAACAGTTCTAAAAACTGCAGATCCTATAACTCTTTTGTCAGCATAGCAACGTATAGTCACAGCACGGCTACAACTATATCTTCATTAAAATCAATATAAAAAGTCATGTAAAATTACTCAATATAATTGGTCATGCCTAAAAACTGATATTTTAAAAGAAAAGTTATTCGAAACAAAAGTCATAGACAAATTAAGTAAAGTGAAAACTACATCATCAACAAATTAATCTTATAATATTTTCAAAATTGCATGAAAATAAATCGCAAATGAAATAATACCTTTAAAAGATAAAATAAAAGATAAACCCCATGGGAAAATCCATAACTAATCGACAAAATAAGGTCATTTAAGAATCAGCACATATCAAAAACTCAACTCCATCGCAAGATAATCTATCTAAATACAAATTGGCAATGCAAATCCTATACGAAACGTATGGCAGAGTACATGAAAAATACTTTCAAACAAAGGCAGACGAGATATCTATAGCAGTGGTAAATAAGAAATAATCGACAATATTATTGATGTAGAAACTCGCATATTAACAATGTTGTAGACTTTGTTGATGATATAGCCGTATTAACAGACAATATATAAGATGCCACTACACACTTTTACAAAATACAAAAAGTATCCAAAGAAATAGGCTACAATTAATATGGTAAAGACTGACAATTTTTATATAAATAAAGCTAATACTGAAAACTTAAAAAGTTCAACCGGAATACAAATCAAAAAAGTTAACGATTTCAAATATCTGGGCAGTTACGTCTTTTCTATCGAAAAATATGTCAAAATTAGACCTGCAAAAATATGGTCAGAAATTAACAATATTTGGAAATCTAACCTAGCTAATAATCTAAATATAATTTTTTTTCAGAGCCACCGTAGAGTCGGTATTAGTATATGAAGCAACACCTTTGACACTAGCAACATCTTTATAAAAAATCTTAGATGGAAATTATACCAGAATGCTGAGAATAGCATTGAACAAGGGTAGAGATCATCCGAAAATAAAGGATCTGTATGGAAATACTCCGAGGTTAAGTACACAAATACGACGCCAAAGACTACGTTTCAACGGCTACTGTTATGATGCTAAAGATGAAATGTTAGCAGATGTTATACTCTGGCATTCTAGTCATGGAACACCTTGTAAAGGTAGACCACGGAAAACGCACATAGATCAACTAGTTAATGCTACCCTCTGCAGACAAAATTAAATTCCGAACGCGATGGATAACCCAGCAGAATGGAGAAAAATATGTTATGAATAGCCGATCAAGTTCGACATGATAGGATAAGATAATATACATAAATATATATATATAAATACGTACATATTAATTGTTCCAGAACTAATATATTAGTAGTGTTCACTAACCCATGGACGTTAGTATAACTCTCTTGCATCGATACCTTCTTGCTCCACGGGATTCCGTATTCATCAACATCCTGTATAAGTGGTTTAATTTAAAACTGTAAACATGTATTACTGCAATAATGATAATCGATTTGGGTGTATTTTTGTTGAATTTAATATATATTAGTGTTAATATTGATGCTGTTTTATTGTGGTGGAGTATTTTCATCCCATTCATGAACTTAGATGACATTTTCATGTATAACAATATGGCTCTGATATCCCTTCGAAGCCGCATATATATATATATATTAACATATTGCAATATATTTAACTTTGTCTTTAATATCTATAGTTATATTTTTTTAAATATATTTTAGCGGGATTATTTCTATCTATTAATATAACTAGTTAGGACAACTTTTTTCAATATTATTAATATGCAAAATATAAATATTTTAATTAAAATAAATTTATATCATCACATATAACTATTTCTAATAAATATATATCATATTTTTAAAATTTACAAATATAAATATATTGTTATCATTATATAAATATATATTTATTTATTTATTTACTTAAATAATAAATAACTAAATTTAAGTAAATAATAATTATTAAATAAAAAAAATTAAACTAACTCTTTTTATTTCTTTTTTCTCCTTGTCCATCATTCCTAATACCGAATGACTACCTTTTCGCCTCATCATTTTCTCTGTGCGATGGATGTATCTTATAATACGTGCTATAGTATAGCAATAATCATTGAACGTAGGTTGAACGTTGTGAATTGCTTAAACACACGACGGGTGGCATATGATAGCGACGATTAGATGAATATAAAAATGTGGTTACTATGTGTGTACAAAATAATAGCGCGAAAAGAAATAGCGCCGAACTACTTTTACTATTTACCTGATGAACCGTAGCGGGAGGTCACAGCGAAACACGACTACAAAAGAAACGAGACGATAAATCATATAAACCGAAATACACGAGCAACAGGGAGAGATATAGAAAATCACATGCAAAAAGTATTTCGAATGTAACGATTGTTTTCATTCTCGATACCACGTGATACAACATCGATGTGTTTGATTGACAGCCGTACGTTGTGTGATTGACGGCGGTGGATTGGGTGTGTTTATGTGTGATTGACAGCCGACAGCGATCGAAAAGCGATTGTTGTATGGTGGGCGTGATTAGTAGCGTTTGGTTCTATGGTGCTGTCGCTTACTCTGGTGTTTACTCTGGTGCGATGTCGGCGTTTCTCCGCTACCATCCGACTTCTTCGACTTCGTGTCACCTTTGACCCCACTCGTAGCAAGGATCTCGAGCAATTCGTATCGGAATGTATTGATATCCTATAGGAGAGTGTATTATTTATAAATTATTTCGATTTTGATTACGTTTATGTAGTGTAATATATTACTTATGAAAATAATATTTAAAATACTATCATAATAAAATATAATCATATATATATATATATATATATATATATATATATATAAATATATACATACATATAACTATCATTAGTATATATCTAAACATGAATTATTGATAACATATTGTAACTAAATTAGTAGGTTTTTAAAAAATATTAAAAAATATTTAAAAAATAATATATAAATAATATCTAAATTAAATTAATATTTTATTATTTGACATTTAAATATATATTTGAATAACATATTATAATCTATTATATGTATTAATTATTATTATATAATTATTTAAAATCTATACAATATATTTAATTAACTAATATTGTATACCTAACTACATTTCTTCGCCCACATATTTTGTAAACATTTAAATCTTCTTTATTATCGATGCAAGGATAAGGTATACCTAATATATTAACAAGTTCATATATATAGGCTATAGCGTAAACCTAATGATCTCACAAACTATGCAGTGGTAGATAAAAGTTGTAAATTATATCATAATTAGTAATTAAAATATTCACTTAATTGATTATTCCTCTGAGATCGCGTAAACTCTTAACGCATAGTTCTTTAGAATATAGATAAACTAGATCTATCTATAGATAAACCTAGGTCATAGCGAATAAATAACTAATGATCATACGCTGAGTACACATTTACAAATATATGCTCGAAATACCGCAGATGTGAATAATTGAGAATACTCTCGCTTTTTTATTGATCAACATTGTTATATAGGTTATTATTATTATTTTTATTATTATTATTATTATTATTATAATTTATGTTATCACATTTAGGCTTTTACACCCGGATAATTGTAGAATCTAAATATTATCTAGATAATTACCCTTAATTTTAAAGAAATTACAAATAAACCATATAAATAAATAAACAATAATTTATATTCGTTGACTTAATATTTATATATATTAAAATATAGTGAATAATATTAAAAATATTAGATATTTGCGAATATTAAATACAATAAATACAGTTATCGCAAGTACATTAGCACAGGTATTCCATATATGGACTCAACTAAACAATCAAATAGCACCTATTGACCTACTGACCTGTTTAATCTCGTTGATGTCGTCCTCGGTGACGCCTTGCGACTGCGAGCCTCGCTGCACCTGCATTATGTAACGTTTCACCAGATCTCGCATTACGGCCTGATACTTGACGTCGCGTTCTCGAATCTTCTTTATAAGTTTCTGTTTGTGGGGGCGTATCGATGGGCGTGATTACTAGGAGTATTCGTATAATTATCCACGTCATAGGATACGCATGCCTAGAAATATGTTAGAAAATAATGTATGCGCAGAGAAATTTGAGAATTTTCCGATACTTTTCAGATAATTTTTCATATTCAATTATAAAAATTACTTTTTTATAAACACAATCAAGATATCATGTTAAAAAAAATCGATAAGTGGGTTTTAACGTCTTTTTCATGCTATACCGATATAACAACGTGTAATATGCTGCGGATAATGCTCAACATTCCTTGCGTACATACTACTAGTTATAGTCGAGTTTAATAGACTGATAAAATGTGATGCTTACATCTAATACGACTGTATGAGAATGACTCATTATGACATCATTATGCACGTAATTGTGATGATAATGATAAACGTTTCCGAGGACGATATAGGTGAATAGGCGAAACCTTCATTACGTTTACATTACGTGTGATTGACGTGTAAACACGCCCATTATTTTAAATAATTATAATTTATTACTGTAGTATATATCCGTGTAAATCTGGGTGTATATATATATATATATATATATATATATATATTATTTATGTATAAAAGTGTAATGATAACTATATTTTCTAAGTAATTATTATATATAAGTCTCTTTTCTATTATTTTATTTGTAGTCTCACTATTATATTTTGCTCACACTCACTTTTGAATTTAAGCCTACACACAACATAATATTTTATTCATAATAAATTATATCATAGTCATATTTATTTAATATAAAATGTATACTATAAATCAGTAGGTTAGGTATTTTATTAAATAGTAATAAAATAGTAACCTATTGTTCATATAGTACATATAGTAGTACTATATTATAGTGCATAATTCCATATATAATATTACTCTAATGGATATTATTATAGTAATATATATTAATATTGTATCTAAGTATTATACTAATTATAACATAATATGTATGTCTATGAATTATATTAATACTAATATACTAATATACTAAATACTAAATACTAATATAGGTATAATAATAATAATACCTAGGGGACGGAAGGGAGTAGTGGAAGATATTGTTTATGACTTGGTAGAATTTTAATATATCGATGAATAGTTGATGTTATAATTTAATATTTTCAAATTTTATAGTAAATGATTTTAGTACTAACATAAATAAATAGGTGTCTCGCTATATACTCAATTAAATATTTTCAATTTTTATTATTTTATTAATATATTTTGTATAATAAATATAACAATTCATTGTTAATAAATTCTATGAGTTTATATACACTTATTATTAATTTGTATTAATGAAATATCAATACATAAGTTGACAAATGTGAATAAAAAAATATTATGCAATAAATATAATATATTGATTAATTATTTTTGAAAAAAAGGTCCTAATTGTTGTAGATATTTTAATTATTGAAATATCTTGTATATATCCTTTTTTTTGTATCTATAGCCATTTTCGCGTAAATGTAAATTACCACTACTACTTTCTCGTCGGCTACTCCCTTCTATTCTCTACATGTTTTATTAAAAATGTAATAAGATCTATTTATGTTTATTATGTAATTAAATATATAGAAGGTATCGCCCCCTGATAACTAATATGTGAAAATAAATCAAAATTATAATAAATAAATTATAAATAAAATAAATATATATAATAACAAAGAAATGTTCATTACTCTATAGATATTACTATCAGGTAAAATGATTGAAACATCTTGTCACATAACATTGTTAACAATAATTATAATCCTTAAATTATAATTATTCAAAATATGTCAGTAGTATTTATGAATAAGTGATATTTACAACAATTTAACTATAATCACTTACTACATTCTGTAATAAAAAATAACGAATTAATTATAAAATTGTATAGGTATATAGACATAAATTAACATATTAACTATAGTGATATATATATATTTATTGTATTTTTAATGTATTTATATATATAATATAAATGTATATATAAATTGTTTACATATATGATATATTACAAATTTATTTTAAAATAGTACATTATCATTTACTTATACATTTAGAATTTAGAAACAAAAAATACACTAAATATAATCATAATTATAATTATGGTGATAATGATATGTGTAGTGTTAATGCCAGGTATAATGGTAATAATAATGATGATGAAGTGTTTAGTAGACTAACACAGGATTACAGAAATATTCTCTCAAAACGTGTGTAACATTTTATGAGTTATATTAAGTTATTATAATACATATATAATTTACAAATAATACGAATAAAATAAATAATTATATATTAAAATACATGAAATACACAAACCAATTATTTGATAGCAATATAGAAAATAAGTGATTACTTATTGAATGACGTACAATAGACGTGACAATTGGGAAGTATTATAACTTAAATATAATTAGATCTAATAGAAATGATTAATACGTAATGATTAATAAGAAATGATGATGGACATTTTATTATGGGTATTTCCAGTTTTTATAATGGTATATTTTTTTGCACGAACCCGGATGCTCTGCCACTTATTCTGTTGATGTTCCTTGGTACACTGACATATTCTGTCCCTGAACCACATGAACGTGTGCCAGAACAACTTAGGCGTGGGTATCACGTTGAAAGGGGGCGGAACGGTACCGCCGTCCTCGAAATAGGACATCCACAGTTTGGAGCGGGCATACTTCCATTCCGTGTCTGAGTCATTCTGGAGGAGGATAATGAGTCAGTAATTGGATGAATATAAGTTACATTACGGTTAATGGTAATTTTATGATATGATTTAGAATAAGTTTAATGTTTGGTTAGTAGTAAGATATCCACAGTTTAGAATGAGCGTATTTCCATTCCAAGCAGGATTCTTTCTGGCGGATATTGACTCGAGAAATAGTCAATAATTCGTAAATATAGGTTGGGGTGAAATTAATGATAATTTAATGATAAATTTAGGATAAGATGACAAATAGTTGAAGATTAAGAAATTAACAGTTTTTAATTATCATATTTCCATTAAAACTAAGATTATTTCTGGAAGAGGAGAACATGTTGATAATCAGTTTATAACAAGTTAAAGCAACTTTAATAATATATTTTATAACATATAATGAAACATATTATATGAAATTAGTTAATAAAGAATAAAGAATATTATGTTGGTAAAGTAATGAGTATTTGAGAATTATTTGAAGATTAGTTAAGTTATGTTAAGAATTGGATGGAAATAACTGCGGAGATTCTAATAACAGTTTACAAAAATTGAGAAGAAGTTAAGTATACGTTAAAGGGAATTTAGGAAAATTCTATAATATATTATACATATATGTTGCATAATATTTAATGAAAATTCAATATTACGGTGAATTGAAGTCGAAGAGAATTTAAGTAGATGTTTTGAATAACATTAAGAATATGTTTACTTTATAGAGATTAAACGGGTATACCCACAGAGAAAGTCCAGATTTTTAGCGTAGTTTTTCCGTTTTATAGTTTAAAAATAATGATGAAAAACACCATGTTAGACTTTTTTAAAACAGAAATTCATCATTTTTTAGAGTTTTTAATAATCTATACAATTTATATTTGTTTTCATCAAAGTAAAAACGCTACTTTATAATATTGTAAAAATTAAAATATATATGTTAATGATATAAAAATCGTATTACTGTTATGTTTATGGTATGACTTCGAAACATAAAATATAGTGTTATCATTGATGCAAATTATAATCCATAATAGAGTATTCGTTATAATGCATTCTTACTATATAGTATACAATATTGTATTATAATTAGGCATAATTAGAAAAACAAATAATAATAATAATAATAAAGTATCGAGAAAGTTTATCTAATACTACGGAAAATCAAAATGGCTTTAGGACAAACATATCGTCATCAGGACAAATCCAGACGATTCAGTAAATACTAGAAGGGGTAAAAACTAAATTTTTCTATAAAAAAACATTTTCCAATAAAACTTCTATTCATAGATTTTTCAAAATCTGTCGACTCAATAAACCGTGAAAAATTAAGATTATTCTATACAAATATGATTTAACAGAGATAATCAATATGATAATGATACTTTACATAAACACTCGCTCTATGGTCAGATCTCCTGGTGGGGACACTCATTTATTTGAGATCATCACTGGAGTTCTTCAAGAAGATACACCAGCTCCTTTCTTGTTTATTGTAAAATTGATTTATATATTCTTTGAAATGCCTTAGAGCATAATACCGAAATAGGTTTCACAACGAGTCAAAAAAGAAGTAGACACTATCTTGTTACATATATGACATATTTTGACTATGCCGATTATTTAGCTGTTAAAACTGTTACATTGAAAGATGCGAAAAATATCTACCAAAAATTGAGGAAATAGCAGATTATATTAGTATAATATAAAGTGAATACTGATAAGACTGAATATATGAGCTATAATCTGAATAACGATATAAACATGATGCGTAGAAACGGCCACTGTATAAAAAAGGTTAATAATTTCAAATACCTCGGTAGCTATATAGGATCAACAGAAAGAGATATAAAAATCAGAATAGCCCAAGCCTGTTTATCACTGAATAACATGAACATTATCTGGAAATCTAAAATGTCACACAATCTCAAAAGAAACTATTTCAGATCAGCGATATAATCCATACTTTTATTCGGCTCTATTACATGGACACTAGTGTTATACCATGAACTCTGGAGAAAATATTGGATGGAGCATATACTCACATGCTCAAATCTGCATTAAATACATCATATATTTTACATGTGACAAATAAATAGCTATATATAGCTATACGATAGAATCCCAAAAATTACAGTATTTATACGATAACAAATATTGAGATTTACTGGACATTGCTGGAGAAGTAAAAGTGAACTGGTAAGCGATTTACTTATCTGGCAACCGCTCCATGGTCAACGACCCCGAGGACGACCAGCAAAAACATGCATTGTTCAACTGAGCGAAGATACTTTATGCACCCTCAGCGAACTACCAAACGTGATGAGTCATAGAGAAGGGTGGATATGAGGTGTCATGGACTGCCGAGAAAGCTCGACTTGGTAACGTAGGTAAGGTCATCACAACTTTATTAATAGTACAAATAATCATTTTATTATTCAATTTTATAATTACATTATATTTTATATTATAAAGTTCTTATTAGTAATATATGTGGACCTATTCCAGTATACTACTATTAATGGTAGTATATATATACATATGTATGTATGCCTAACAATTTGTGTATTGATATGCATGTATATATAATATATAAACAAATACAATATACTAAATGTAATATTTAAATATAGAATTTATATTATATATTTTGTCGATTACAAACAATATTCAAATATATAATTGTGTTATTTAATATATATATATATATATATATATATATATATATATATATATTATAATCTATTACATAAATTACTATGATTATTATGTATAGCGAGAGTATCACAAGATAAATATTAATTCCTTTCAACTGAATATATTATTTTATACATATACAAATATGTGTCCATGTACCAATAAGTGCACTTACTTAACATTTATATACCTAATTATAGGTATGATTAATACTACATGTATTATTATTATATTTTATATGTCTATAAATATACACACACACTCATATCTATTCATATTTAAGCGATTTCCTATATTATATCATCAATAATTGCATAATATTGATAGTGTATCATATTATATCTTTATTATAATAATTAATATTGTATCATAGTATGTCTTTATTATAATAATTAATATTGTATCATATTATATCTTTATTATAATAATTAATACTGTATCATATTACAAAACCGCTGTCACTATGATATTAGTCTTGATAGATTCCTTTGTACAATACTAATTAACGTTGTGGTTCGAGTGTACATCTTCGTGGGCACATACTATACTATAGTAATAGTGTACTATAGTGTACTATAGTGTACTATAGTGTACGACGTACACTGTACGTATATGTCGAAAATGTAACCAGTGGTTAATAGTGTTAGAAATATACCTATAGGTTTATAATTACTGATGCTTCAAAGCTTCACTCAACAAAAAATTAAAGTTCAAAGTTCGTTTGTAAATTAATGCAAGGATGCGAACTTTCTTCATAAATAAGTGGAAAAGTTCGAACTTGCTTCGAAACTCGAATTAGGTGAGTGAAGCTTCGAAGATTTATTAATAAGATTGTTATTGTTATTCTATTTGGTGGAGTTATTCCATCATATCCAGGAACTTAGATAACGTTTTCACTTATATATAATTATAAACAGATTATAAACAGATTATAATCTTATGGCTTTAATGTCCCTTCGAAGATGCTCGCATATTAAGGCATCCATGTTTTAACGAGAGCCGATCAAAACTACTGGTTATTAACAATAAGTAATAGTGATATACTGATATATATATATTCTATACTATACCTTATGCTGTGTATATTATATATATATATATATATATATACTTACGTTACATTTAAAAAATATTTATATATATATATAAGTATACTTGCTTTACATTTTAATATATATATATAATAATTTTCTTTTCTTTATAAACTCAATAAACTATTAGAAATATATATATATATATATATATATATATATATATATATATATATATCTTACATATACGATATAAATATAGTTTATCTCTAGACACATGCGGACTGTATATATACAATTGTGTTATCCTTTAGTAACTCTACGTAATTTATAAAACCTTCTAAACAATAATCTATTATATTTTACGCATAATACATGTAGGCGATATAGTTCAGGTATCTTTTGTGCGAATATATTGTACTATTGTTTACCTATATATCGGAATATTAATTGTATTCGTGTTTTGTTATCATTATAATACCTACGAGGGCTATACCCAGGGGCTATATTTACACACGATATTTCTATACATATAGATATACATATTTCAGACGGTAATAATTATAACCATGGTTCAATTTATCTTACATTCTACATAGACTAAAACCGCAATTAAACTAAAATAAATCTGACCAGATTTTTACTTCAATTTGAATTGCCAGTTATCGTCTGTTTCACATTATTATAATTTGAATAATATTACCAGTTCATAACATTAAAAATGTATGCTGATTTGTAAATATTAAATATACACATAGTTTATTATATGATATGTAGGGATTTCGTATACATAATTCATATATACATAATATACGTGCTATATAATATACAGTATATTAATCAGTATATTGCCCAATAGCATTATATAACTACACGAAACGATATATAGTTCAAATTTTCGTGCGCGCATTTGATTGGTCTACATTCGAAATACGCCATCGCCACCTACCGATATATACTGATAGGAGTTGCTCAACATAGCGATCAACATGTTCAACAAGACGATGATCGTGATAAGACTATAGGTACCGAACATCAGTTTGCCGACGAACTGAGTGAAGCCGTGGTTCTCCTTGAGTTCGAAGTGCTTTACGTCTATAAGGCCGTAGATAGCGAAGTATAGGGTCTGAAGAATCTCGAACAGGCTAAAGGGGGCGGGGTTATGGGTGTGGTGTAATGGAGGGGCATGTTAATGGGGGTTTAAATATAAGTATGGGGTATACTTCATTTTTAACAGACTAAAGGGGGTGGTATTATGGGGTACATACCCCACGTGGTTTAACGGAGGGGCGTGGTTTTGCGTAAGTGGCGAATTAGGGGTGTATATGGTTTATGGGAATTATCGACGAGAGAATTGCTCGTTCATCGAGAGAGTTGTGATATAATCATTTATGTGTAGGTACATTTATAAATGTATCAACATATATTACTAATTTTAACATTAGAATATATAATTAATTCTGAAAATAATTTCAAATATTATATATTCTAATTCACATATTTGAATATATATTGTTATTATTTTTGTTATTGTTATTTTTATTTGGTGGAGTACTTTCATCCCATCCAGGAACTTAGATGAAGTTTTCACTTATAACCATACAGCTCTATAGATTACTATACTATAGAGGCATTATAATGTCCCTTCGAAGTCGCACTCATGTTAAGGCATCGGTGGTTTTAACGAGAGCCGATCATTTATGTATACACAATTATATAAAATCACTTCTAAATATAATGTTAAGACCCATTTTATTGTTCCGGACGAGGCTCGAAGCCGCGGGTACGAACAACACGTGTGTCCGAAGCATTAGCCACTTGATCCACACAGACAGTTATATATATATATATATATATATATATATATATATATATATAACATCACATGCATACGCACGACGTGGTCGACTAACTTAGCCAGTGTTTTATCGCAGTCGCATTCGATGGCTGTGCTATGCTCGTCTTTCTCCATGCATTCTCTACACGCCTCCTGTCTGGTCTCGGCGTAGTACCTATATCGGGGTGGCGGGGTATCGGGGTTTCGTTATAGGCGAGCTTAGCGCGGGTACTACGACACGTCAGAGATTAGAGTCGGTGCGTGCGCGCCAATAATACAATCTTTAATATATCTATATAATAACTATATTTCCAAAATTTTATTTTTTATAATGTAAAAATTCATATTCATCGTATGTTAATTTTTAAAGATCGTCGTCCCCTCTAAAAATTGTCCAAATATCCTAAAATTTTTGTAAAATTCCATTATAAATGTATCAATGTAACCACTCTTAGCGTGCGAGTACGATCGCCGTATATATATATATAGTTAAGTTGGAACAACTTATATCGTACCTTGACCAATACTGAGATAGTTTTTGACCCTGATATAACGTATAGGTTTACATATAGGTCCTACGTTTACGGTTTAGGCTAGAATTTGTTTAACAAATATACGATTATGCACATATTACGACTCGAATGTATACATTTGATAGTATATATATATCATTGTATACTTATCTACACTCTCTAAAATGGTACTAATTGGTGATGATTTGTAAATGCTCATTCTACTTATCAAATATATAACGTATTCGGTTAATATTCATGAATATATTTCATCTATGAATATTTAATTACACGGGGTTAAATAGGGATCAATATTGGGTCCTTTACTTATAACTAGTTATATTTCTCTTTTAAAAGATATCATATAAGTTACATAATTGTTAAATAATATATATATTATATAACAAACACTGTGAAATATCATATGAATGTTGATGACATTCAAATGTATGCAGAATAATGTAAGCATGATCAATAAATGTTAAGTAGTAAGATAAGTAGTGAAACTATGCTTTTAAATAGTTCTTATTTAATAATATTTTTCCAGATATTATATTTGATAACTAATTTTCATTTAAAATTATATTCCTTGTAATATGTATTTAATGTAATTTATCGCAGTCAGATCATATATCAGTATATGTAAATCAGCTAATAATCATTTATCTAATATTAATATCATTGGTAAATATCTATCAATCAATTAAAATATTCGACTTATTGAAAGTATATTTTTATCAATATTAGATTATGGTAATATAATTTTAATAGGAGTCCTATTTATATTTGATAAATATTAAACGAGTTAGATAAACATGTATACCTGCAATTATATTTAATATACCATATTATGTAATACTATTATTCATAATTAAATCTAAAAATAGATTATCTACGTCATTTATCCATTATAAAATACGATAAATTTTTTTTATAAATGCGTTATTTAAATATTTATAAACATATATACACATATATAAAAATACCCTAAACGCTTTCAACAGTATATCTTGCAAATACAGTACTTTCAACTGTTTAACTGTACATGTGTCCATAATAATATTCTATATAGTATACTATATATGGTGTATATATACCACGAGTGCACCTATCAACCTGACTTATTTTCATGTTACAATAGTACACCACAACACTGATACAATGCCGCAAGAGTTGTACGAGCGATAGAGTGTATGAACATATATATATATATATATATATATATATATATACAATATAGGTGAGATACTAGAATGGTAGAAATGCTAGTATAACGTAAGAGTGACGTAAGAGTTATGACGTAATATTGACGACGTAAGAGTAATGACGTAAGAGTGATGACGTAATAGTGCTTACGTAATAATGGTGACATATGAGTGATGACGTAATATTGACGACGTAAGAGTGATGATGTAAGAGTGGTGACGTAATAGTGACGCAAGAGGGACAGACTGACCAGTACAGCTGATTGACCCCGCACGCGTACGAGAACACCACAAGTATGGCGATCACTCCGAACTTCATGATATCCATTACCATACGACCCAGGGTGATTTGTAGGGGTCCCAGGTGAGGGTTAACCTAATAGGGGTGTAGTGATGAAGTATATAGATTACATTACTAATTCACGGTGTTACAAATGTATATATCGGTATATTTTGATTAATAATCTATATTCATATTGATAACCTATATTTAGATTGATAATTATAAAGTATAGATTATAATCTATAATTAGAATGATAATCTATATTTAGGTTACGCACATGTTCACTCATCGAAACATAATAGGATACACTATAGTTACAATCTACCTACAGTGTAGGTGTATGACCTACCACTAATGAACTACGTTATATGTATCGTACAGTGGTATCATCGAGTGTTAGACTAACACTGACACTGCTAGGATGTCAATCATCCGATACGATGTATACATAGTGATACGTATACACTATATAAAGGTATTTACACACGTGGTATCACATGACCTCGTGATGATGCCACTACCACGTTACATACGCATCACGTGACCTACTCATCACGTGATCGTAAAGCGGCCGCTAACCGTGAATATGTAGATAAGTTTCAGCGAGCTGAAGATATTGGCCGCCGCGAACAGTCCCTCGGAGATGAGGTTAGGGTCGTAAGCGTCCCAGTACTTGCGTGGCAGCTTGGCCGTTAGGAAGTCGCCGCGTAGCTTTTCGTTCTCTACCTGAGAGGGGTCATTATGTGGGTCAATATCTGGGACGTTATCTGGGACGTTATATGGGACATTATAACTTTTATTACAATTATTATGTAATACATGTGTATATATATATATATATATATTCACATATATTTCAATAATACTTTAAATACTTCAATAAATTATAATTAATATGTCATTATATTGATTTGACACTTCCTGGTATACCCTCGCACTCCTAAAACAAAAGCGTAAATTGCGTACACTTGAAAAGAAATTGATTAAATCATAATCTGAATCTATACTTGCGCTTTATCAACTGATCAAGTCCAAACATAGACGTGATCTCTTAATTGCAAAATCGCTTCATATTACTGCCTCTCTGGAATCATGCTCATCAGATCAAAAGAAAACGTTCACCATTTGTTCGAAACTCCTTGGGCGAAATAAAAAGAAAACTTTACCCGACTTTCCACCAGACACCTTATCATCAACTTTTGATGACTATTTCCATCATAAGCTTACACGTACTCTCAGCAATCTCCCACGATATACCACTTTAATAACCCCCACCATGCCAACTCACTCACTTAATGTATTTTCAGTCCCTTCCATGTCAGACATAGGCACACTTCTTAAAGCAACTAAAAGTTCATCTCCTCTTGACCCTATTCCTCTTTCCCTTTTACACGAAATCACTGAATCCCTCACTATCCCTCTCAATAATATATTCTGTGAATCCCTCGAATCCGGTACGTTTCCAACATCCTATAAACATGCACTCATTACACCCCTCCTTAAGAAACCAAACCTTGACCCTCAGAGCCTCAACAATTATCGTCCAATCTCAAACCTGTCGATATTTTCCAAAACTTTGGAACGAATCGTCGCGAAACAACTAACGTCTTATTTAATATCACACAAAATCCCTCATATCTTCCAAAGTGCATATCTTCCTTCCAAATCAACATAAACCGCACTAGCGAAGATATCCAGTGATATTCTCACTAACCTTGATAACAAAAATGGCACAATACTCGCACTACTTGATCTCTCCTCTGCGTTTGACACTATTGACCACACGATTCTCATACACCGTCTTACATCTATAGGTATCACTGGTACTGCACACAAATGGCTATCCTCATTCATAACCAACCGAACTTCCTCAGTTTTAGTTCACTCAACCCGTTCATCTTCCCGTCTTGTAACACACGGTGTTCCCTAAGGGTCAGTCCTTGGACCAATACTCTTTAACATTTACATAATTCCCCTTCTCCACCTTATCTCGAATTCTCCAGTTAGCTTCCATACATATGCAGACGACATACAACTTTATGTAAAATGTACAGAAAACGTTAATTTTGCACCCGACATCCTTTCCTCTACTATTACCACCATTCATAACTGGCTCACAATTAACTCCCTCGTCTTTAACCCAATTAAAACCGAGGCTATATTCCTTCACCTTCCACTCCGAAGTAAAACGTTACCAACTCCCCCTCCAATTAACATTAATGGACAGCTCATCATGTACTCAACCCATGTCAAAAATCTTGGTGTTATATTTGACAGTACTTTTAATTTTTACAGACAACTGTCCCACATAACAAAACTATTAAACTATCAACTACATTCACTACGCCTTATTCGTCATTCAATATCAATATCCACTGCTACTATTATAGCTTCTGCTTACATCCTACCTCTATTCGACTACTGCAATTTTATCCTTTATAATACCCCCTCATCGTATATTACTAAACTACAAATTCTTCAAAATTCTATAGCTAGGTGTATATTCAACATACCAAAATACTCCCACACTCATATATCTCCATTCTTAGTTAAACTCTACTGGCTACCTGTACGCCATATAATCCTATATAAAACTCTACTACTGGCTCATAAAGCAATCCACCATGACTCTCCTGACTACCTAGCATCCCTACTCAAACTTAAATTACCAACTAGTACCACTACACGCTCCACCAATACGTTTCTACTTCAACTTCCTCCTAAACACAAATTACATTCAACCAACACTCGAGCATGGGCAATATCCGTCCCATACTCGTGGAACACTCTCCCCACATCCATCCGTACTACACCATCAACTCCCAACTTCAAGAAACTACTGAAAACCTACCTATTTAATATGAAACATTAACTTAAAATATATATGGACGGCCGATTGCTTTATAAGCACAGTTTGCAGTCCGAAAACCGAAAAATGTAAAAAATGTAAAAATGTATTATAACTATAGTATACTATTTGTACCTATACATATTTTAAATTTAATTAAATATATATATATATATATATATATATAATAAATATTAACGAATGTAGTTACGATATATCGTTTATAAAGGCGATGAGTAATCACGACATAATTCGAGAATATAATCGATTAGGTATTATTGCTCAGTGACGAGGTATGATACAATACGGTGAATGGGATCTGCATCGCGTTGTCCTTGATTATACTGCGTGTACATTGTATTATAGGATGTTATATATAGTTTACCTATAGGTATTAATGTAATATTACATATATTCTCTATTAGGATTATATTATCGAATTATTCAATTCTTTAAAGTGTTCAACATTAGATAAATGCATTATCGTTCATATTATAATAGTCTATTTACCACCCACTATCGCAAGGTATATGGAGGTTATGTGATGTGTTTAATCAATTTCTGAACAAGTGTCGACATCTGGTGTTCAATATCAAAACAACGAAGATCAATCGCTTGTTATTGTTATTGAATTACGTCATTTCAATATTATTACATAAGAAATTATGACCTATCGATTATGACTCAGTATTATCTACTCTATGGAGTGCGTATAACCCCCACTATAGGGTATATAGTATGACCTAGAGTAGTATATATAGTAGGGCCTATAGTATGTCAAATAGTATATATAATTATTTACTATTTTTTTAATTTTTAATTTTTAAATATAATTCTGAACGTAGTTTTAACGTAGTTAAGATGCTTTCACACAAATATAAACAGCCCGATATCGCCATATTTGTAGAGTCCGATATCATCGAACATCTGGCAGTTACGGTGTATAATATATTATATATTACGGATATAATTACAGACAGATATCATGGAAGATCGACGCGTGCCTTATGCGCGGGTTTATATAGCAATTACCTATTATAAAATCGTATATATTGGATTTATCAGATATCTAGTAAATGTTTTAAAACGGCTACTTTGAAGCAGAAAATATTGGCCGGTTTCTTTGATATGAAAATAGATTTATAAAACTACTATTAAGCTAGTAAGCCAGAGGTCCCGAGTTCGACTCCAGGTAGTTATTGTGTTTCTCTTGTGTTTATCAATAACTTAATAAACGATACATCAAAACACAAGAACAAAAATATTACTATTTGTTTTGTATTTGGGTCCCTCACAGTTATTTATATGTATAATTATATGTATAAGTATATGACTTCTTATTGGTATCCGCTATTTGTAATATATTCAATATATACATATGAGATTTCAATATATAAATATTATTATTATTATTATAATATTATATATGCTTACCCTGATATATGCGACGAGTTTCAGCGTAAACGTGGCGATGTACAACGAGTTTGTGATGAAGTCTAGAATGTTCCACATGTCCTGTATGTAGGCCTTGGCGCCCTCGTCCCATAGCTGTTTGATCTCGTGCCATACCAAACCTGTCGTATGTGGAGATGGGTTACGTAATATATGCATTATATATATATGTATATATTTCATTTTGTTTATTTTAGTATATTATATTAACATTACAAATGTAACTATCCCTAGATAATATTAGGATAATGCTAAGTTAGAATGTTCTGTATCGTATATATATATATATATATATATATATATATATATATATATAAATATATAATAGATTACTCGGCTTTATTTATATGTAGATGATAATATTTAATTGTTATTAAACAATGTTAATATAAAATATAATTTGTAAAGATTTAATGATTAAAAACTTTAAATACAAAAAAGTGAAAATTAAAATAAATTTGTAAAACTTAGTTTAACGAATTAAATATTAATTAATATAATGGTATATAGTATATATATAAATATATATATATATATATATATATATATATATATATATATATATAACATTACCATCTCATATATGTAGCATTAAAATGTATACATTCACAAATACATGATACATATGGTATTATATAGCTCACGAAATAACAAGAATACTTGTGTAATGTATGACGTATATATCACATATTATACTTCACATTATATACTAGTATACTAGTATACAATATACTAGTACCACCATCATCGTACGCCTTCGTATTTAGCTGAACAAATATAGTCACATTAACAAGAGCAAAGCTTAAGAAACGTTCAGGTAAATCGACTGTAAGCGACCCCATTCGACCTCGACCCCCGACCCCTAAGCTTCAGTTATCGTGTACACTCGTGAGATTTTTGTATCGCAGGTCTGAATGAATGGAACAAGTTTCCCTTTCATCGTCGTGTAATAACTACTACGCTTAATATTAAATCTATGCCATTGTACTATTGCTACGTATTTATTTATCCAGTAACGACTGACTTTATTAAATGTCATAATTTGTCTCGAGACAATATAGATCTATATAAAGAGTATAAAATATTATTAATATATATATATATATATATATATATTCTATTTAAACTGTGTTAAAATGAAATAATAATAATAATACTATTTAATATTACAGATATAGCTAAGGATAATCCTTGAAAAGTTATATTCTCAAATATATGTACGACGTACACTGTACATTGTACTTTGTACACTGTACAATGCACAGTTTACATTACTTAATTGTATATACACACGCGACGTGTACTCGTTAAGTACACGTGTACTCGTTAAGTACACGTGTACTCGTTAAGTACACGTGTACTCGTTAAGTACACGTGTACCTAAGGTGAGGTTACAGTGGTGCCGAGGTAATGAAGTGAACCGCGGTGAAGCTAATGAACTATATATATATATATATATATATATATATAACATAGGCTAATCTATAATATTTCGCTCCATTTATTTAATTAGCATATTTAAATATATATGTCTCTATTTATATATTGTATATTAATAATCGCACACTACCATATTATGAAATGCAATTCAATGAATTATTTAATATGTATTAATGAAATTATTTTAAACCAAGTATGTCTACATCGCATATTCAATAACGAATATATTCGTAATCATTACCTTCTTAATTATGCCATACTAATTAGTGAACAATCTTAAATACATAACGTGTGCATTTATAACAGTATAAACATATGTTAGTAGAGGTCACCGTGTAGCATTACTTCGCAACTCGCCTCTTACTAATAGGTCAGCTATTCGCAGTTCCCATGTGTGATAGCATCTCCTAGTAATACGTATAGTTAATATAATTCACCAACCGGAAATACGATAATAAATAATTGCGCAAAAACAAACAAAAACAACACGCGCACGTAAATCAGAGATTTCCAAATAGATGGTTCCGGAACATTTCGGTTAATCACTGGCGAGGATATAGTTTATGTAGTACTATGTTCGATGTAGTGTAATACACACACTGTCTATAACGTAATGTACTATGTACTATGAATTTAACTATAACGTCGGTGTTATGTTCGTTAGTTATTATCTTAAGATACCTCACAATTGTGTTTATCAATAAAATAATTCATTATAAGTCAAACATAAGTTTCTATTTGTTTCGTATTGTTCTGGGCCACTAACAATTATTTGCAACATATACACTGTACATTGTACTGTGTACATGTTACACATAATAAGTTTATATTGTATATATATTTTTAATTCTATTATGCTGCTATTACGTTGCCATTAAAAGTCTCTTATGCTATTATTATGCTGCTATTACTTTTAAAAGTCTATTACGATGCTATTATGTTGCTATTATTAGAACATACTAGACTTTTAATGGCAACATAATAGCAATATAATAGCATAATGTAAATATGTGAGATTGACGACTATTAGTTATACTATTATGTTGCTATTGTGAGTCTATTACTGTTAGCCGGGGTAGTATTCTCTTTTATAATGTAGCCATCGATATCTTTTACTAGCCCGATATGTTTCTGCACCATGGTGTATCATTAACGATGTTCTTTACTCGTGTACGATATATGAGTCACTGATATATGAGTAGTAGTGCTTGTATATGACGAGGACATATATGTCCTGTCGATTTTGATTAATTCTACGTTATCGTATTATTATGTCCTCTCTCTCTCTCTCTAATGAACTCGTGATAGTGGAGTTACATTGTATGGTAAGTAAGTATGTATACACACGTGTGTTTTAATCTCACAAGTGTAAACGAAAAGAAAGAACAGAATCGATAAATAAAATAAATAGATAGATTAATAAAATAAAAGATAAATAAATAAAATAAAAATAAAAATAAATAAATAAACATTAATATATATATACACTTATGATTATATTAATAATTTAATTAAATAAAGGAGTAAATGAATCCTAAAAATTAAATTAATGTTCATGTTTCTTATATGTATTACGTGATGAGATATCGACACAAGGACATCGGTATGTTATTATCATCGCCACGATAAGTACATGCAACTGTTAGAGTAAATTATATTACACAAAATATATCTTGATAGGTTTATCGAGCAACCATACACGAATATATGTATTACATATAGACTATATTATCATGTGTATATTGTTATTTCTTATGATTGTAATACAGGCATCACGTGACATTTGACGTGATACCATTATGGCCCGCGGAGGTCACCGCGTGTATCTATATCCGGTCAGGGCCTTCAGGACTTCGAATTTACATTTCGTACGTATACGTATGTTATAACATATCGTTAGCCATATTGGGTTTAGACAACAGTTCTACTATCTAACATTATATAATACGGTACCAAATTATAAAATATTGATAACTGTACCAAGATTAATTATAATATGGATGCTGTAATTGCTATGTTACCCATAGGAGCTATTCAAACGTTCCCCACTAAAATACCACATATCTAACCCTCTTTGAAATGTAATCGTGTTATTATATTATTATATTTAAGAATGTTATTTTATTTTATTATATTATTTTTACGGATGATCGTTAAATCACGGAACCCACACCTGTAAACTGTTCGACAAACAGTAAAACACATTGTAGAATATTATATTAATCTTTGTGTATAAATAAATACTATTACTACTACTACATATATATATATATATATATATATATATATATATATACATGTTAACATAGGTGATATTAAATAGTGGTATATGTAAAATAACGTATGCGTAAATGATATTTGTTAACAATATTTAAAGAAATATGGCCTACATACACCGAGTGTGAATATAATTTGTAATCGGAAATATAGGTATACTTAATAGGTATACACTAGGTATATACTAGGTATACTTAACATGTATACACATATGTAAAATTAATAGGTGAAGTGAATCTAGTTCGTAGTTATTATATAATCACATATAAATACCCACTCAGAAAGGAATCTATCTAGTATAATTGTTTTATAAAATCAATACGTAACATAATTATTATCTATATCTATAGACTATAGTAATTATATTTTATAAAATATAACGATATTTATATTAGCCTATCTACATATCGTATAGTGTGTATACTATCCATTAGTATGCTAACATGGATTACGCTAAGTTAATAGAGCGAGTATTTATAATGGTCGCAAACGCCTAACACGCACGCATACACAATCGCCCACGTACATACTAACACACGCATACCTATACCCATACCCACACACACACTAACACACGCCCACATCCACACTAACTCACGCATACCTATACACACATACACGCCCACATACACACTAACACACGCATACCCACACCCATACCCACACATACACACGAACACACCCATACCTACATACATATCCACACACACACACACACTAACACACGCATACCTTTACACCCATACCCACACACATACCCACACACACGTGCTTGCGTACCAACCCATGACGTAGGCGAGTATCATCCACTCGATGCTGGTGGGCAGTGACCCCCTGACCTCTCTGCTGCTGGGCTTGCGCGGAGAGACTTCTGTGAACTGGGTCAACTCTATTATCGACTCTATCCGCTGCGATGTCAGGATCAGCAGAACTGTGTGACCCCGTACAAATATAGCGATTATGTATAGTATTTATAGTATTTAGAGTTAGTAACTAGATTTCACAGTCCATAATGTATATATATATATATATATATATATATATTTACTTAGTAAAACAATTTGAAATATTTCATTTTAAATAAATACCTTAAAATACCTTAAAATATATTAAATACAACTGGCCTATAATATCCGAGTAATTAAACTATGAGATATGACACAAGTATGACGGCGTACATTTATATATATATACATAAATATATATATATTTATAATTGAAAATTAATATTATAAATTTAATACAAATTCAATTACATTATACATACATATATATAACTATAGTTAAATATTGTTTAATATCAACATTTATTCTATGAAAGAATTAAAATATAATATAACATAATATATAAAAAACTTAACAATAGTTAGGTTTTTAATTCTGACATATAATATATAATTACAATAGAATAACAACGAACATCCAATACCCTCGGAGTTAAACATAAAGTTATGTTTGCCTATATAATAATATTAATTTAATTATAAATTAATTTTTTATTTTATATTATAATATTATACTATAGTATCAAAGTTAAATATGTCATTATTAATTCCATTTTATATAATTGTGATTTAAAAAATTATTAAAATTGAATAAAAAATTTAAAAACTTGTATAGTATTATGGCTATTTATAAACTTTCTTTTTAAAATAAGTATACACCTAATTGCATATGTACACACAATATGCTGTAGGGTCGTTCATAATCATACAGTAATCATAATTGATTAAGTATATTAAAATATTTCTACTAAATGATTTTTTGTATAAAGGTAATTAATAAAACTATTTTTATTTGAAAATCAAAATATAAAAATCCTATACCATATTATGACTGATGAAAAATCATTAACATTAGATGCATAGAGATTGAAATAAAAATGTTGCCCTTTGAGGTAGGACATTTAACGTGCTCGGGGTCTTGGGTGTAGAAAATATATAACAATTATATTGGTTTTCATAATAAAAGCCAAATTATTTTTAATCTGAACCTTGGTAAATATAGTTATCTATCTATATATATATATATATATATATATATATATATTAAATTTACCTAGATCTGTATTACTATATGTCACTAGTGTACTTCATAAATCCTGGATACTCAGTGTGTGTGTGTGTCCTAAGATGGCCGACCATCACATGAAACATACATTTAGTGTTTATATCAAAATAAATATTTATATTATATATTATAATTGAAACGTTTAATTTGATTAGATACTACTGTATATGCGATGGTCGGCAATCTCATGGCACACTTAAATCGAGTCTCCACGCATCTTGAAGCAAACCACGTGACTACCGAGCTAGGTAAAATACATATCTATACGTACAGGTACGACGTAAGGGTTCCTTACATTGTACGTATATATTTGTATTTTACCTAGCATGGTAGTCACGTGATTTTCTTGCAGGTAATACGAAATATACATCTACGTTCATTGTTCTCGAGTATGTATACGCTTAAAGCGGTAACGATTGATGTCTAGATCGATTAACGCAGTCATATCGTAATAGTTAATACCCTTAAGTCGTCGGCTTTGTTAATAATTAATTATCGATTGACGACGATACCGTAAGAAACTCGAGTTGCTAATTCGATTGCCTGTGTCGAGCCGCTGGGTTGTAATCGGTCGTACTTGTAATATATCGATGTAATGATCGTTGTAAATACAATTTACGGTGAGCAATTCATATTTATAAACATACGTAATTCGTGATAATTGTGTCGTAGTTCGATTATATATAGATATACCTAACCACATAATATATATATATATAATGTTATTGTTATTGTCATTGTTATTGTTTTTTGTTATTTTATTTCTGTGGAGTCCTTTCATCCCATCTCGGAACATAGATAAAGGTTTCACTCAATTCCATATGGCTCTAATGTCCCTTCGATGCCGCTCTTATATTAAGCATCCCATGGTGTTAACGATAGCCGATCTTTATTGTCTATATATCATGTAAACATAATAAAGGCTTAACTCTCGGTGTATTGCATAGTTATGTAAATATTTCTATTTTGTATTGAAATAGTTATCGTTTGTGTAATTTGTTATTCATTTTGTAACTTATATTTTAATCGTCTGTCAATAGCGTGTCATTTATATTCCTATAATAAGCCTTTATTAAAGTATATACATTCACATTCAACTTTGTCATATATATATATATATATATATATATATATATGTATATATATATATATATATATATATAAGTATATAGGTTAGATAAAAAATATATGATACATATTTAAATGTATAGTTGATATTTATATATATTCTTTATGTGGATTATATAGGGGAAAGTCTCCGATTACCGACCCCTAAATGATTATTTGTAATAACTTATTCAATATTAAATATATTTATTTGAAATTTCGTAATTAGGGTACTATTATGGCAATGAATAATGTGGCTATTTTAAATTTTCAATATAATTATATTTACAAGAATAAATAGGGGGGGTCGGTAATTGGATACATGTACCTGATACCGACCCCTTTCTCCTATTACCGACCCCCTAAAATAATAGTGGTATAAATAATTGTAGTATTATTATATCCAATACAAATAGTAGATATACATAAATATAATTAATTATAACATTCACGCAATTTATTTTGTATTGAATTTATGTTTTAATAGTAATATTAAATTTAAATTTAAACTTTATAGTAATTATATTAAAATAGTGTATATTAATATTTAATATTTATTTATTAATCAGTATGTATATAATCAACTGTAATCATGAATCCTAAATCTATGTCAATGATACAGAAACAAGTTATAACATAATTTAAATAAAATGCGGATCTATTTTGATTGGATATTATAAATCACACGGGGTCGGTATTAGGGTAATTTAGGGGGTCGGTAATAGGGAAATCATATGGGTTGCTATAATTAAGATATATTGGTTAATAGTTATTCAAATTAAATTGTTTTTATAATAGTTATAAACATTTTATTGATCTACAATATTATGCACAACATTAAGTTTTATTTTTATTAATAAAGTATTTACAATGATTTAAAAAAAGTTATTATTCAAATATTTAAAAAGTAAAAACAGAATATTACATTTTATCAAATAACAAATGTAGGATTAAATATTTGTTAAAACAAAATACTTATTCTTATTTATCATTAAATTACTAACAGTTCGTGTATATATTATTTTTTGATATATCTTATAGTTACTGATATACGGTAATAGAAGGGGGTCGGTAATCGTGGACTTTCCCCTAATATTATTAAGAACTCTATATATTATTACTGTATTACCAAGGATATTAGTATTACTATATGAATGTAAAGTATATAAATAAATGCAGTTTATAGTATGCAATATTGATATTTATTAAAAATAAATACTGTTTATATAATAAAGTTGCTAATTTATTTATCTTTATTTAAAAGTTAAATGCTTATTATAAAGTATACGGTAATGCATTTAGTGTGTATTAATTAACTTAATATTCTATATGTATTTAATTGATTTTTAATTGTTATGTAAAAGTAATTAAAATGTATCAAATTAATTAAACATATACATATATACAAATATATTCCTTTTTAGAAAAAAAAATAAAATGAAAAATCACCATTTAATATCTATGAAATTGTTAATTCAAATGTCTTACAATATAAATGAAATTGTTCTATATATATACAAATAAATATATTTTATTATCAGATATTTTGTATGATTTAGAATTACATAATTATGTCCTAATAGCACCTTTAGATTGATGCAATTTAACGATTATATAACATTATTAAAAAAAATAATTGTTGTTCATGTTTTCTACATGTTGATTGATTCTTATTTATAGAGCTATATATATAATATATATATTCTGTTAATGTCATTATAAAATATTCATTAATGAATGAGTTATGTTATAATATGTATTATAAATAAATTAAAACATTTATAATTTCTATCTACAAAATTTAAAATGTATAACAATTTGTTAACACAATTGTGGTCATAACTTTTTTTTAATAAAAATAAAAAAAAAACTAAGATTACTTCTATTATATAATTTGATAAGCATTCCAAATATACAATTATATTATAATAGCATCAATGTATAAAATCTCATTCTAGTACTTATATCCCATCTTTTAATAACTGTATAGTTATTACATATATATATATATATATATATATATATATATATATATCAGTAAGATTAGCCGATTATATCAATATATATGGGTGTTTGTTGTTTACTAAATGGTTTGGGGTTATATAACATATAAAAAGGTGTATTATTACACCGTATATATATACGTATATATACGTGTATACGCATGACTAACACAGGAAGGACATGTAGGAAGCCGAGTGACAGATGAACTTGATGAAAGGCCGTCTCATGAACCTACCCATGGGGGTCTTGGGCACGAACAGGTACAGTATCGACGTGAACGGGTACAGGATACACACGGACACCGTTAGAAGGATCTGAATGTGGGAAGGGGGCGTAATTTGTGATCACGTGGGTGGATGAGAGTCACGTACGATGATGAGTCATGTATCACGTGCGGCGGTCATACTATATATATAGTATTAATATATATATATTTTCTTTTCCTTTATTTTTATTGTACTTTATTTATGTTATTTGTGTTTCCTTCTCATGACTCCAATAACCACCAAGTGATTTTGTAGTCAATAATACATTTTTAAATAAAATAAAAATATATAATTATATACATATATATACAATATATTGTTATGTCGGTGGCATATTGTCATATCATTCGTGAACGTATCAACGTTTCATCACATATAGACTAGTTGAGTGTTAAGGCCACCACGCTTTAACGAGAGCCGATCATTGTTGCTACAAACTTAAATAAGATCGATTCTAAATATTATTTTAATACCTATTTTGGTGAAAACGAGGTTTTAACTCTCGTGGTACTATTGTACAGTATGAATATTACAGGTACATGTGGTATAACATTGTATAAATGTATATAGTATATATATATATATATATATATATATATATATATATATACTATACGCGTTTATATGTACACATCGGCCGAAATAGTCATAACAATAACATCACGTGATCAAGTAAGAATGTTGACCTTGAAGATGATATGTCTCCTACGAAACCCCGGCAGACCTTCGTACCACAGAGCCCCTAACAGATGCTGACAGTTCGGATGTGCTACGAACTGGAGGGGTTGGGTTGTATAGGTATGCGGGTAACTTAGTATACTGGTATAGAAGCGGTAGTAATAGTGGGTGTATACTATCAGTATCACTACTGTCAAATTATAATGTATATATATAGTATATTATTAAACATTGTATAATTCGAAAGAAAAATTGTTGATATTTAACAAATGTAGTTACTATTATTATTGCGTATAACATCGCCATTAATGTCCGCTACACGATTAGCCTCGATACGATACGACAATTAACGCGACGTATAGATATTCTAGAATGCTCTAACTTTCTTCTGTTTATACTTGATGGCGAGTTTAAGTCGCGATAGGTTCATCCGTTCGCCCGATTCGCAGACGGGTCCGTCGTCCGTGTGATTCAGCACTATCTCGAGCTCCTTACTTCCTCTGATCTGATCCAACAGAGCTACGGCGAAGTCCTGCGTCTTCTTAGCCAGACCCTCGTAGTCCACCTAGCGGTGAACGACGTTAGAGGGAGCTACTAGGTGCGTGTGGGCGTGGTTAGGGGCGTGTCGGTTCTTTACGATAGGGCGTCGTTATAGACTATAAGTTATAGGTGACAGAAAATAGTGTTATTTTATATTGTTAACTATAAAAAGTAGATTATAGATTTGCATCCAATGGTGTATATATATATATAGTATTTCATGTGTAGTTATTACTGGTGGTTGTTTTATATGTGAATGTATCATGAGAAAGCACAATATGTTCTTTATAGGGCACTAATAGAGGGAGATGTAAACAGTTTCTATAAATAGATAGTATATATATATATGAAATACACTCTACATTATTATTATTCGAATGTATATCACGCATATGTGTACACATATGTATACGTATAACTATAGACATGTGCTGTGCATCCATACACCTATACGCATCCAATATATATATATACACTTAGTGTTATGATATTTAGAAAAATTGCTGCTACACAGTTATTTGATAATAATTTGAATATATTACATTTTTAGTAATCAAATAATTATAATTATATAAATAATAATATGTCTTTCCCTGCATATTAATCAGTAGTATTTGTAATCAATGTATACATCTATATATTAGTATACATGTATACATTAGTATACAACTATAGTTAGTAAGTTATTTATCAGGTTAGCGATCTATTTAGTAGCAGGCGACTAGGTATTCAGTTAGGAGTTATTATAAATAAGCATGATATATATTTGGTAGCAATTATTTATATGTTTTTTATTATTAGTAATTTTGAAAAAATTATTAAATATATTCAAAGAGAAATCATAATTAATGAATATATCAATTTTTGCTTCATGGCTATCTTTCAAAAAAATGTCTACCAAATGATTATATGTTGCATTGTCTACCAAATGGTTATAATATGACTATATATATATATAAACGTATATATATACGAACTTTGAACTCGTTCTCCAGTCTGCTAAGTCGCTTCAGTTCGGAGCTGAGTTCGAAGGCTGTAAGGATGGGATCCTTGGACGATAGACAGATCAGCGAAGGGGAAGCCAGGGCACGGAACGCGTTGATGCGTGACTGAGAGTGGTTCAGCGAATCCTCGTTACTCTGCAGGGGTGGGGGTGGGGTGGGGGTAAGTTACTCGTAACGGAAGTAATTGTAGGGGTTGTGGGGGTAAGTTACTCGTAACGGAAGTAATTGTAGGGGTGGGGGTAAGTTACTCGTAACGGAAGTAATTGTGTGGGTTGGGGAGTAAGTTACTCGTAACGGGAGTAACTGTAGGGGTAAGTTACTCTTAACGGAAGTAATTGTAGGGGTGTGGGTAAGTTACTCGTAACGGAAGTATTGCTAGGGGCACTACTTAGGTAACCAGTGTTTAACATGTTAATTAAGGGTTATCAACATATGTTATATAATATCGATTAATATTTTAAAACGTACAATACATCCTATATATAATAATTATTATTATTAGTATGAACAATTGTTGACTACACTATTAAGCAACAATTTGTCAACATACTCTACGTTATATTAGTCATTTTGCTTATAATTGTAATATATATATATAACATATTTACAAAATACTCTATAAGTAAGGGTCATACAGGGTCATATTAACTGTTCAATATAACGCTACAAATATCCAAAAATACATATTTTGTACGCATTCGCGAATACATGAACGTTATTCCATTCATGGATGAGAACGTTACATACTGATATCAAGGACACTTCCTTGCTGATATTACGATTACGTAAGATCACGATGTTATAACACGTGACATAATTAATTCTCATCAGATTTAAACGTGGTTTAAGGCTATGTACTGGTATGGGCTGTCTAATGTATAAGAATAGGGATAAATCTCATTTAATAATTAATGAATTGACCTATAATAAATTGTAACTTATTTAGTGAATATGGAACTACAAAAATCACTATATAGAATTTCTAATTTTGTTGGGGATAGTCAAATAATTTGTGGGTAAAAATATTGTCATTTAATTATAATAAAAGGTAATATTTGTAATGGCTAATATTATAAAAGTGTAATTACAATATAATGAAATATGTCATGGGTGGACAAGGTCTGACGGATGTATATTTAGGCTGAGGTTTCGTAACGCATATGGGAATATATGTCACGTGATCTGGAACTTTTTACTGCGGTTTATGGTGACAAATAAATGGATTTGATTAGTTAATATCGTAAACAAATCTATTTAAGCAAAATATTAATAATTATTTTAATTTAAACACAATTATATTTATTTCATATATACAATATGAAATCGATGAAAATATAAAGCTATATGTATACGTATATAATATATACTTAACAATATGTTAACAATAGTTGCCTCCTATGGTCAGAGAGTATACCGCTATGATTATATCCGTGGTTTTAGTATAATACTATAGTAATACATATTGGTGGTACACGGTACATAAGGAAATATGAAAATCTATATTAAGATTGCACAGAATACACTATAATATAGTCCATTTTCAAATAATCATATATATATATATATATATATATAAATATATATACATTTATATGTGTGTGTATTATTTGGGCAACAATGGTATCATTTTCAACGATC